>BMAW01129166.1:18017-33604 GCA_019974015.1 Nephila pilipes | reverse complement strand
GGGAGCATATATATATATATATATACAGAGTTATATATATATATATAGTCAGCCATTTTGAAATCTTTAAATTGTAAATTTAATTCAATGAATTAATTCTATTTATTGAATGCACCTAAATACTCTACAGAAACAATAATTATTTATTTAAAATAATTTAAGTGGTACCCTGAGATTTAATAGATGTTCCCGGTTCTTCTGAGTCTATCAGAATGAAAATCATATTATTTCAAGCATCCGACATATCATATAGGATAGAATAAACTTTAGTTTTATAGATTATTCGACTCTGTGATTGAGAGAAAAGTGTAACGCTTAAAAATTTAAAGCGTTATTCATTTTTTGTTTTGGCTCATTATGCATGTTAATTTCTCATAATAACAATTCACAATTGAAAAGTGTGTATCAAATGTAATTTTGCCTCATTGGTCATTACGGGAATATAATGAGTAAAACGAGTAAAAAAAACTTTAAGACAATACCTGTGTAATATGCTAAAAATCCGATTTAGCAAAAACCGTTCCATAACAACATCACACTTTGATATCATTTAATATAAAACAATGAAAAAATAAGAAAAATGGAAATAAATTTTTTTTAATATTTTATTGCAATTATTCTTAAATAAGTTTATAACTTTTTAACTGTAAGAAAATTTTTATAACGAGATAAGATATAACTTACAAGTGTTTGAACTTTTTTGTCATAAATCATGTTACAATACTCGTCTTTTGTTCCATCAGTAACACTTTGAAATATACTGCTGAATTTTAACAGATATGATATGAATTCCAAAAAAAGTTGATAATTCATTCCTGCATTACATATAATTCATCTAGATTCAACTTCTATAAATTTTTTAATCAAATCTTTTGTATTTGAAGAGAACAATAACATTTTTCTCTACAGATATTATCAATCAACTTTTTATGACTGTTTTTACAGATGCAGTGACGAGAATGTTAATAATCTTCCATAAGTAAGTCATTTCTCGTGCTGCTAATGAAATACTCCAAAAAATCAGAAAAATGTTGATAAACAATAAGAATTTTTTTAAAAAGTAAAAGGTTAAAAAATGAATTACTTGAAGGAGGAAGAGAAAAAAAGTTAACACATAAAATTCGTTATTATAATTTGAACAATAAAATGCTTGTTGTCATAAAGAATCTAAATTATTTATAAGACACTAATAGACGTGAACATATTTTTTTACAATTTTTTTAAATTGAAATACGATTATCAGTACAATTTAAATATATGTTTGAAAATGCTTTTGTATTGCAGGAATATTTGATTCGATAGATTTTAATGATGTTTCTACGATAACTATTTTTTGCAGTTTCTTAAAAGAACAGAAAATATTGAGCTCCATTTTACTCTAGAATTATTATACTTTTTCTTAAATGTCTGAAATAACCTTATTAGAAACACGACAAACATTAAAATAAGTTAAAGTTGTTATGTTCGCTATATAGCATCCAAATATACCCGAGAAGATATTAAAAAAAAATTCACATATTTCCCTTAAATGAAATTCACATTAAATTAATAAATTTTAAAAGCTTACTGTTGAGATTTTTAATGTCTATGGAGAATACGGATAACAAAAGTTTTGGACGCATAAAAATTTGCTGTATTGATATAATAAGTCTATTTTCCAAAAAAATAATAATAATAATAACATTGGGATTTATGCTTGATCAGTATCGAAAAACAAGCGATTGATTGGAGTTTTATAAATTTTATTGAAATATTGTTTACCATCTGGATTTTAACATAAATTATACTTGAAATTATGAAGTCAAATGTTAATTCATTGTAATATTAAATGAAATATTTTATTTTATTTGTATTAGAATGGAATTAAACAACTGAATTCTATAAATTTGTTTTTACCTTTTCTTATGATTAATTCAATGTTTCAAAGCAAGACGCAAGAGAGGTTTTCCAGTTTTGATCTGGAAGTTGTAACCCCTCAAGGGCGAAAGTATTTGTAAGTAGGTGTGTTATGTCGAAAAAAATCTGATTCGAAATATTTGTGCTTTCACATGGAATATATATTTTCCCTTTTTTTAAAAAAATTTATTGTTTTGAAGTTTTATTACCAATTTGATTTTTATCAGCTTTTACAACGAAGATAATTTTTTTTTCTAGTTAAATTATCAGTAATATATTAATTAAAACACTAAAAGTAGAAATTCTAAATATGTTTACATAATTATAAAATGGTTAAAAATGTCCTTGATTACAACAATAAAAATTGAGAAAATGTAAATACGAATCTGTATTGTGTACGTTACTTTTTGAAAAAATGCTCTTCAAATTCTCAGAATCAATCCTAATCAACGACAGGAATAGTTTATACAGTTTGCATTTACAATAAAATGACGTTGATTCAAATATTGCTAACTTGAATTCAGCGTAAAGAAAATGCAATAAAATTATTTAAAAAATAGTTAAAGACATTTTGCAAAATGCTTAATCAAATACATTCTTGTCAAATTTGACATCTGTTGAAAAATTTTTTTCCAACAAAACCAATTTATTAAAAATAGAAACCAAATAATAAAAGTTTTGCATCATCTTATGAAGGAATGCCAATGAGAAATACAAAACTATTTGTATAAATTTACAATACATATATAATTCTATTCAAAGGAATTAAATGGAGTATTGAAAGAGAAGACCGAAATGAAATGTAGTATTATTTCATCTAAAATGCCCCAAAATTAAATGAAGTTTATTGAATCTCTTTTTCCTTGGAATCAGAAATAATTTTTTCAATTTTTTCTATTATAATTTATATTTGAACAGTTATGAAATAAATGTAATAATTACTTTAGAATTAAAAAACAAAGCAGAAGAGAGAAAACTAAAATCTGACTTGTATAAATTCAGTCTATATGTTTTATTGCTATTCTCATAAATTGATAAGTGAAAGTCGATGAAGTTTCATAGCGCGAGAGCCAAATACAGTTATGATGGGCAAAAAAAAGTGTAACTATAATTTAAATGTTTGAAAAATGAAAAAAAAAAAAAAAAAAAAAAAAAAAAGTAAAATTGGTTGACAAGAAGGAGAGTTGAAACATCGCTATCGTATCCCGGGGGCGCGTCACCCATGTTTGCCACAGACAGCAAACTCCATGGGAGAGAAAAAGAACACTACGGTACCTCAATTGTCGTGAACACAAATTGATAAGCTCTATGGCTTTCCATTTTGATTAAATAATATGTTTTCATGATTTTAATAATTATAAACTGTTTCAATTAATAAAATTGTAGTTTCTATATATAATGGAATGTAGTAAATATATCCTTTTCTGCTTGTTGACATACCTCCTCCTCTATAAAGCTTATAATCTCTTTAAATTTTTAATTTCCTTAACAGCTTTTAAAATATTCACCAAGAGTGTTGTAAAAATGCAATTAATATAAAAATATAATTGCATTTGGAACCTTTATATATATTTCTCTCATATATATATGAGAGAGATGATATTTTTTAAAATACTATGAATGATAAATATACAATTGCATTTGGAACTTTTTTTTTTTGTAAGAGAATGTAATTTTTTTTAATTCTATCAATTATAAAATATATTTTGAATTTGAAAAATGCATTTGGAACTTTTACATGTCTGAGAGAATTTTTTTTTTTTTTTTTTTTTTTTTGTAAATACGATCAAAATAAAATAATAAATTTTGTAAATACAAAATATATAATTATATTTCGAACTTTTTTTTTATTAGATAATGTATGTTTTAAATACGTTCAGTTACAAAATATATACTTGTATTTGAAAATTTTTTTATATGAGAGAATGTATTTTTTTGTAAATACGATGAATTACAAAATATATAACTTTACTTGGAGTTTTTTTTTTCCCCCCTTCAAAACACAGTTATTATAAAAGGTATAATTGTATAGAACTTTTTTATGTAGCGGAGGAAAGCCTCATCACTCAGGCATTTCTTAAGATCTTTCCTACGTCATCGTGTGTGACGTAACGGCAATTGGACGACTACCACATTGGAACGTTAATTGCTCTGTTTGGCAATTTTGGCATGTTTCGAAAAAACCTTCAACCCCTCTAAGTGAAGATTCTCCATAGATACATTTAAATAACATAATTTATGTTGAATTTGGTAATTTATAATTTTTTTATGTATTATAAAACTCTCATTGGGCTGGTTCAAATGTATGGCTCAGAAACTGGAGATGAACTGGCAGGGCTAAGGCAAAAGGCAGGCTATCTTATTGGAACCTTTAGCAGAAGTCTTTGCCACCCTGGACAGTCGTGTCAAATATGATAATAGATTTTTTTTGTTGAAAAGGAATATCAAGATAGTACCTACAGTTCCTGCAATTCAAATTTGTGAATTCCTCAGCCTTTATTATTTTTTTTAAAGACGCAAAATATATTAGATATAGTTCTTAAGGTTTTTATATCCCAAAATATCAAAAACTGTAATATAGGCCGTTTGTACTTAAATTCATTCATAATGCGATTATTTTGCAATTTAACATAATTTTTACAATGAATTGAGGACAATAAAAGCATTTAGTTGCATATGTAATTAGAAAGTAGATTAAATTCATTACCTCTCAAAGCTTTCGATTGCTAGAAGTATTTAATCATAATACAAACATTTGGGAAATTTAATACAATAATAAAATCTAAGCTACCTTTACTAATACGTACTTCCAAACGATTTTTGAGCCAGTTTTTATTTATCTGGGAGTTCTTATGTTTTGCCATAAGAATATAAATAAGTTTTTAAAATTGTTTTATTGTATGAAATCAAAATAAATAAAAACTTATTTTGTAAGTTAAAACAATGGATGACTTTACTGAAATACAATATTTTACTTATTCCGTATGAAAGAAAAATTATTGGTTTCTTAGTTGTTTTTAAAAGTTTTTGTTTTTATCAAAAGACAAGTATTTTAGAGAAATTGCGTAACGGCTTATTAAATTTTTAATTGATGTCCTTTATAGTAATGATAAAAGCAAGTTAAGGATTAAAATGAAAGAAACATATCTTGAAATATTTGTTAGCAATACATTTAAAATTAAGTAATTGAACTTCGTGTTTAGATGGAAACACGCAATTTACTAAATAAACAAGCATTTGAAATTATTTTTTAAAAACTTTTGGTTCTAAATTGTATTACTATTTCCTCTATCAAAAAAAATGATTGCATTAAATCAGTTCTTTTTATTTGAAATACACCCGTAAAAACATGAATTTAAATTCATAAAATCAAAAAGAGCTCATTTCTTTCATTAATCCAATATCCTTCAGTAGATATTCAGGCAAACAATGCGATTTGGTTCTCATCCACGGAAGAAATGTAACATTTGGCATCGTATTCGAAAGAGCCGCTGATAATGGCGAGATAATTGATTGGTACTGTAACCCTGCTAACTGCCTTCTCGTTGTTTTCCCCGTATCCTCCGTGCAAGCAGTCTCTATCTCCATAGCGAGTGTGAAGCGTTATTTGGACGACTACTCTGTGCTATTAGTAAGTAATCGCAGTTTTTCCTAACTCTGTCTTAGAAACTTTAGATTTTTCCAAATTGGAAATCTGATCCTCTCGTTTCTAAACTTGCAATTGTAGAAGAAAATTAAAGGTAATTGAAAAGATAAATATAATGCAAACACTTAACTATTGACTGGCTTAGAGTTGAAATTGCCATTAACCATCACTTCTTCCCTACCATCCATGACAATAGCATAAAAAAAATTTGTCTTTTTAGTGACATTTTTTACAATGGAGTTGCATTTGTCTGAAAAAAAAATTGTTGCCTCGTTTGGCTATTCTGGGAATTTCTTTTCATTACATTCTTTCTCTTACAGTACATCCTTCTCACAAATTTTGACTTAGTACTGATAAGGTACCATTATCAGAGTAGATCTATTTTGAGTAATTCAGGACATATTTTTTTTTTGGCATGATTATTTTAATTTCTCATTAATTTAAATTGTTATTTAGCTTACGTGTGAAGTACTTAAAATGTATTCAAAATATTTAGTGTTATTATTGGAAAATTTCTCTGATTCTATTATTATTTAGCTTATATGTGAAATGTTAAGTTAATCTTATTTTTAGATTATTTGAATTTCTTGGTGAAATATTTTGATTACTTGTTAAATATTAAGCCTACTATTCTTATTTCTGCTTATTTTTAGCATTACTATTTAAATTCCTTATGAATTAAAATTATTTAGGTTATTTGTGTAGTGTTTAGGTTTTCATAACTTAATTTTACTAAGATTTTTGTTTTACTTAGATTATTTTTAAAAAAATTCATACTATTTTCATACACATTTTATATTAGATTAGATTGACTTTCATTAATCAAGTCTTCAGTTTGTAGTGTCTCTCGTGTATATATATATTTATATATATATAATTAAAATTCTAACAAAAGAAAGTTTTCCAGTTTTTCAAATGGAACTGACTTATGGTCTTGACATAACTGTTATCCAAATGTTTTGCTTACTGTAGGTGAGGGATTGAGGATATTGTACTTTTGAAAACTATAATAAATAGCTAAATGAACAAACAATATTAATAACTGGATATGAGGATTGTTTATTCTGTTTGTATTAAATTTTATGTAATTATATCACTTTATTTTCCTCATAGATATTTTCTTAGTTTACTGCTTCTAACATGTTATGTATGTTAATAATTAGATGTATTACACATAAAAATGTTTGATTACTTGAAAAATTTGAGGGATAGAGAGAAACAAAGGCTATTATTCCGTTACTAAATGTATTTTCCCTCAAATTAATCATTTTCCAAGTATTTCATCCTCAGCAAAAAAACTGTTGAATTGTTTTGTTCAACACTTATTTCTCTAAAAGTTTTCAGGAGGTGATTGTGCTTTGGGAATTGATTTGGAGTATGTTTCAGAAATAATTTCTATGTAAGTTATAATTTAGGAAAGTTAACAAAATGTATCTAGATCATTAATTCTGTTGCAAGTAAAACAAATTGCATTTTACAGTAAATTGAAGTTTTGTAAAAGACCCAGGGTTATCCTGCTAAAAATCCATGCACCCTGAATCCCCTCTGTTCTGTTTGTTGTCCAATTAGATATTACATCAATGGTCAATATGTTCCCCAACATTTCAAAATATTTCCTTCAGTAAAAGTTTCCATTAGTTTTTTCCAATTGTTTGTGTATATATTGACTGAGACTCCTGCTCAGTCAATATTTACATCAAATTCCATTACTACTTATATAATTTTATTTGCTTGTTCATTCAAAAAAACATGTGGCTTGAAATCCAAAGAAACACTAATTGTGTATTATAATGTGAATGTTTAAGAATCTTAGTGGCCAGTCTATGCATAACTTTTGTGGACTCAATTGATAAGATTTGTAGTTCAGGTAAAACTAAGTAACTATAAGATAAAACGAGGAAATTATATAGATTCTGTCAGTTCATATAAAGCTTGGCAAATAGCTAATGCTTCAGTCATAAAGTTCACTGAATTTATTTTGTATGTGAAAGTATTTTGTGTAGTACCTGCTATGGCAGTGTAGAAATAACATAATGGCTTTTAGATACATCTGTAGCTAATATGAAAAAATTCTAAAATCTGTGTTCAATCACTTCATTAAATGAACCACTAATTATAGGATTGGTAGATTTTTGGTCTTGGCTTTAGAATTCATTTGTATAAAGCATACAAGGAAAGTGTAAAGTGGATCAGTCTAGTTCTCGAACAAAATTCAAACTGTGACATAAATTTTTTAAGTTGCTTTTATCATCCTCCAGTATTTTTATATTCTTTGGGCCTGGGCTATTGATATGTAATGAAGAAAATTTTCTATTTGAAATTTGAGTGATACATTTTTGTACCAATCTTCTATTTTTTTCGGAGATAATTTCCTATTCAGCCAATTTTAAAAAGAACAACATTTTTGGTCCATTGAGGAAGACCCAATGTAATTCTTGTTGCAGATTTATTGGTGTGTGGATTTCAGGTGTGAGAATTCTCCGCTATAAAACTAGGCTATCTCTGTCCTTCTATACCTTTGGCTCCTCGCCTGCCATCAAACTGGTAAGAAAATCAAAATGAAGCAGCTCGTGGTTAGTGTTAAGAACTGTTGTCGGATGCATTCAATAGAGTGTCTTACTGTAAATGATGTCATGTCACATGAATGGATATAAAAAATTAGAGCAAACAACATGCTGATGGCAAATAAATTTATAAATATGTAAAATATAAAATATTTATGTCATTTGTTACATTGTGTAGTTAACATCTTAAAGTGCTCGTATGTAGATTTGTAAAAGATTCCCATGTATGTTTAATTTTGAGCCAGTTAATTCATTACATGATGCAAGAGATATAGTAGTATTGGAAGCAAACAAAATCTGCAAAAGGGTTGGCCTAGATTTGAGGATGAGTAATTATTGTGAACTTGAAAAATATTCAAAATTGATGTATTATTCTTCTGTGTTGAAATTTTTTTCAGGATTATGAAAGATTCTCATATTAGAAACATTAAAAGTTGTGTCCCAGTATATTTTTCCTGGGTTTTTTTTTTTTTTTTTTTTGTATGAAATCCAAGTTTGCTGGAATTGCTTGTATTAAAACCGTAGTTCAGGAGAAATTTCATGGATAGCCTTTCTTCAGAATATCTTCTCCAGTCTGTAAAATTTTATTGCATATATAATTCCACCAAGGAGAAAAGATCTATTGGAGATTCTAATTTCTTGAGTGTTATTTTAAATTCTAAGAACAGTATCAGTCAGGTTAATATTACTATTTTCTATGTTACCCAATATAGTTTCTACTCCCTCCATCATTCATGTCCAATCTGTTTCTTTTTACAGTTCATTTTTGAGGACTTTGAAAATTGAATTCTGTAATGGTAGGGCAGTGATCATTGTTAAAAGAGCTATCTAATAAGTTAGTATTAGTGTATCTGAATAGGTTTGAGAAGCCAAGGTAAGATTGATGAGTGTACCAGTACTTAAAGTACTTCTGTATGTTGGAGCAGTAGTTTTATGGAGAATAAAACTAGATTTTAATTAGACATGCCACAAAATCTTTACTATATCATGAAATGTGTGGGTGCAATTGGAAGCCTCACTTTACAGGTGATGTAGGTTAAATTCTCTGCAGATGAAAACTGGGTCTGTCAAAGATTTTAAGAGATTTTTGTAATAAGATATCAGTCCCCATGACACATATGCATTTATATAAAAGGAACTTATTCATGTATTGATTTTGATAACTTAAATTTAAAAATCTGGTGATTATGCTAACTGAATAAGAATTTGTTGGGTAGAAATGTTGGTGCTGTTATAAGCAATCCATTTCCTGGTCTATCATATCTGAAGATGATCTTTCTTGGAGAGCATAATCTATTGTTTAGTTTACAAAAATGTTTGCTGAAAAATCCATGTCTGTGTGTGCATAAAGGGAGGAATATTGAACAAAGTGAATTTATTTTGAATGTTTCCATAATTTGATAGCAGAAAATACATAAAAGTAAAAAAAAATGAAAGGGAAAATATTTTGATTCTTATCTTGCAATAGTGGAAAAGTGATTTTTTTTTCTTTCATGATTGTAGAAAATACTCATGGAATCAGGATGTAAATAATTCCCATATTGTACTGGCGTTTACCAATATATTCAAAACTTGATCTCCTTTTAGAATTTTAGCTGCACATATGAGTATGGAGGTACGAAACTAAATTTTGCCACTATGATTGAATGACATTGTTTTTATGTTAGCATTTCTGAAGATTTTACCTTTTATTTCATCATGCAAAAGCTGTGGATCTGATTTGAGGATGTAAGGTGATCTTTGTTTATTCTCTAATAATATGGAAACATCAGTAATTTTATTCATAGTTCTTATTAGTTCTTGTCATTTTTTTCTGGGAGGAGAGGGATATTAAAGTTTATGTGATTTCCAGCATCTGTTACAATTTCATTCATTATTGAACCTAGATCATATCAATATTTTTTATCCATAATCTGGAGTGACCCGGCTTGAGTCTCTACCAGATAAAATTAAGAAAAAAATAATTGGTGAACTGACCAAACTCCAACTGATAATAAGGAAATAACTACTTTATTTCTTTCTTGGACATCAAGAAAAAAAAAAAGCAACCAAAAACTTGCATGCAAACCTGCTTAAGATGATATCATAACCACCATTCCACTTTAGATGTCTGTATCTTGAACACATTGTTCAGTTCACATAAGAGCATTTCTATCACATGGAGTTAAATTTTTTGTGCACAGTTATTTAGTTGATTTTTTTTGTATGGCTACGAGTGAAAAAAAAGTGAGTAAAAAAAAAAAAAATCTGGAAAGTTATCCACACACATGAAATTTAAACATGAGATTTTAGATAAACATGGTCAATAATAACATAAGAATTAATAGATTTTGCAACTCCATACATTTGTATTTTTTCTTTGATATTTGCTATTATGAAACCCATTGACTTGATAATAATTGTAACTCCATCCAAGGGAATTAAAATTAAGTATCAATGAAAAAAAAAATCAATACCTTATGCTAGCAGCTCTGCCAACATCTGTTATCTGTATTTCTTTAGATTCTCTTCTACATGTGTATGCACGTTTGGTTTTATTTTGTTTATATAAAATATTTGTGCATTATAAATACATTTATTATTTAAAAAAATGGAAAGGTTTTTGGGTAGCTGGTGCAAATCAATCTCATTTTAATGAATTTCATTTTGGGAAAATGGATTTGAGATACAAAAATTTTGATTTACGAGCTCAGTCATGGAAGAAATTACACTCTTATCTTAACCTTTTGAGGACGGCTGGCGGATCTATAGGCCAAAAGGAACATACCCTTAAAAGACCACTGACTGATGTAGCAGCAGCCAGGCAGTGCTTTCCCCTCTAAACAGCTTTCCAATCAGCATGAGGCCTATTATAGCCCCAGAACATCATCTGCTTGACTGGTTTCTTTTGTATTCAGAAGGGAGGGGGATAGAGCTTCCTCTTTCACCCTTATCTAAAAATCCCTCTTTTTTCCTTTATGCTCTAATTCTCACTAGGGGTGAGTGAATAGTTATTTTTGTAAGTCATTTTGTCATCTGGATTACTTAATAATTTCATTTTAAATTAATTTGATTTTTTTTAAAAAAAATGCCTAAATGTAAAAGAGGACTTACCACTGAAGAAATTCAGAAAGTTTTAGCTGATTTAGAAGACGAAATTTTTTATGATTCTGATTCTGATGTGAGTTAGAAAATGAGGAAGATGATTTAGATCAATCTTTAAATTTGAGTCCAGAGGTTGAAGATGAGGTTGTCTCCGAAGAACAAAATAAAATAATCTGGAACGACCCACAAATAACCCATAAAGTGACAATTTTACCTTTTACAGGAAATAATGTGATAAAAGGAGCTGCTGTACTGTGTGTTACAGAAAGTGATTTTTTTAATTGCATATTTAAAAACTCTGTAGTAGGAAAAATTACAGAAGAGACAAACATATATGCAACTACAATTTTTACTGGGCAATTTTTTTACTAATACACGTATAGTTATGCATTTTCCAGATTTAAAAATACTTCAGTTCTACATTTTTATTAACTTTTATACCTGTAAAACTACGTAAAATATTTTTGTGGAGAATTTGAAGCAATTTTTGCGTTCAGTTTTTGATGAAAATTTGTGCATAATTACACAATGTATTGCTGTACAGAAGCGTATTTGTACTGTTATCTTAAGTTATGCTTATTGAAAAACAATTTTTAAGAATTTTATATCGAAACATCAAAAAAAAAAAAAACTTTTTTTTAATCGTGTATAAACAAAAAAAGAAAAAATATTTGCAATAAAAAAAATTACAGAAATATCTGTTATAGATTTTTAAAACTGTACATTGTAGTCTTTCGAATTTATAAAAGCAAGAAACTAACTCCGACATTTTTTATTATGACAATTGATGTATAAAAGTTGAGTCTTCGAAACAAAAACTATTAATTCCGATATTTTTTTCTTTCAAATTTGTAGAATTCAAAAACCTTAGAAGCAAGAATGAAATTTTTGCTTTTGTTATATATTATACTTTAAAAGTTCTACAGTGTTGGATTTCCTGATTTTTCGAAACTTAAAAGAAGTTTTTTTTTTTAAAAAAAATATAAATAAGTTTCTTTTATAATAATAATTACGAAAAATTTTGCAAAATGCTCTAAAATATATTTGAAAAATAAATATAATCAGAATCTAACAGATAATTACATTGAAATAAAAAAAAAATGTGTTTGTTTTCTTTTTTTTTTTCTCGCCTATTTATTCATGAGTCACACTTTTTATGTACGATAGTACAAAAAAAGGAATGTTCTGGTGCGCTCTAAGGCTATTGAACATTTGAAACTCTGAATAGAGAATCGGGTGGCTCTTGTAAATGAGCATGAAAAACAAGTTGTAAAAGCTTTCATATCGACAAAGAATGCTTCTCCCTCTTAATTATTGTTGATTCTTTCAGGTTTTGGTCATTATTGATTATCATATGCCTTTTTGGTGTAATAAAACCTAGAAATGAACATCTGCCTTCTTGTAAATCTTCAAGGTTGCTTTCATGTAGCCGGAAAACAATTCTTCCGTGGTTCTTCCTCTTATTGCCGTAATAAAGCTTTAGAAAATGCATTTCTTTTTCTGTTACATTGTCGGACATAGGATAAATAGAAACTATGCCGACCAACTTAAAAGAAGGCCTTCTACTTGGAAATGAAAATAACCATTCAGAGAACTGATATTGTGTTAGATTTTGAGAGATAAGGTAAAAAGGACCCAGTCACTTAGGGGACTGTCCAAACGAAGTGTGTGTGTGGGGGGAAACGATATCTGAAGCTAAAGTCTTCCTTCGTTTTGAAGAAAGTAAAGAAAAATTGATGTCTGTTATCTGTAAACCGACTGAGGAGTCTGTGCGTTGCGAAGGAAATGTTTTTATAATTATTTTGAATGTTGATCGAAAGAGGTGGCTTCGTAGGAATGTATTGGCTTTGGCTCTATCATATGCACAAAATCACGCACAAAAATCAGTTCATTATCGCACAAAAATCAGAGTAGTAATCTTAGAATTCAGGCAATGTTATGCAATTCTTTTGAAATTTTAAATAAAAAGTAAGGATTACCTAAAGGTTAAGAATATAACTTTTTGTATGAAAAGTGAAAAAAAAAAAGGTAAGAAGCTCCAGTATGTTGTCATTACTTGCAGAAGAAACAATTAAGTACAAATAAAAATCATATATTGTTTTTATATAAACAAGATAACCGAGATACGTGAAGCTCCTCGGCAACTTAAAAATGTTTGCAGTCATAATATTTTGTCTTCAATATCAGCTTATTGTTTGTGTTTTTCTACAAGTATTCAAAAAATTCAAAGCATTTCCTCTTTTTTACTAATGTAAAGTTTTATTACTGTTGGAAAAAATATAATTTTAAATTTCTTATGCGCATTTAAAGAATTTATTTTTAGGAACACGTAGGTAAACTGATAAATTATTAATATTTCATTTACAAGTAACATAAGGGACAAAGTAATAAGACGGACCTCGTAATTTAAATGACAATCAAGTAACGAGAACGATAGCCGAGCTAGAACGTCCACTTCTAATTTCCACACCACAGCAACATAAGGATTTTGATTTAATGAGTATCAGTTCTGCTGCTCGTTGGAACACCTAATCGTCACCTTTTTTCAATAAAAACATGTGGAGACTAAAATGTGGCACTACTTAACAAAGGCCAACATTTATAGCTGTAGGATATTCACATTTTATAGCATAATACAAAACACCTACCTGCTATTCATCTCATTTATTTGCCACAGTAAATGTTTTATCATAATTTTCAGCATATATAGGACGAATTAGATCAAAGGAAAATAAGAATTTAATTTTTGAAAAATGCTTGTTAATGAAATTTAGACTTAATCTTAGGATTCATTCAGTATTATGAATTCTAATGTATCACAATATAATGGATTATGGAACAATAAAAAATGATAATTATACATCAAATCTATCATTCCTTCATGGAAGATATATAAGAAAATTCTTAAGAGGGTTTAAATTTTTAAGATTTTTCTGGCATGTTTTAAAAGAGAAAAATAATTATAAGTTAAGTAATAATGAAGTTTCCAAAAAAACATAGTTGATTTATGGTGATATGTCTATTGTCATACAAATGCTGTGAATACTTATAAGAGCTTTTAAACTTACTTCATTATCGATTTGAGAAAGTCTGAATTTTACATTATAACATTAAGAGACAGGGTCAGCAATGTTGCTTTTTATTTTATTTTGTATTACTGATTATAATTTCGTGCAATTTATGAAGTATCATATTGTTTACTTCTTATTTCTAATTTGATTATTTTAAGTTTTAACACCAGGTGTGTATCAAATTCCTGCATTTAAAAGAATTAAAAATAAATTTAAAATATTTTATATCTATTTTAATGAATTTACTGAAAATCAAAATATAAATAAATTTTACTTGAATAATATCAATTAAATTTGGTTTAATTTATTGTGTGCACCTTTGTCTACAATGAAATAAGCGTTTCATTTTTTTATGCAATGCTTTATATTATCATCATTGTTTTTTGCTATTTCTCTCAATGCTCTCAATAATATTGAAGAGGAAATCTAGGTGAAAAGCAGCTTAAATTGTTAGGAAATAATTTCTTTTTTAAAAAAATAAAATAAATAAATTTCTCAAATTTTCTTGAACTGAAATCGTAATTACTACATTGAGTTCACCAAGAAAATATGTTTCCCAAAGAAAGGGAGACTCTTTGTATTTAGGGACTTTCTAAGCCGCGAACATCCCCATTGACTGTTGACACCAGCAACTATCCTGCTTCATTTGTACGCCCATGTATGGTGCCATCAATCAGTGATAAAAAAAGGGGGAAGTAAACATCGCCTAAAGCTCCGTCTTTAAGGGCCTTTTCCTCACAAAACCTGCCGTCTTCAAAAGGTTAAGATACTGTTAAATTTTATAAAAATATTATAAGAATTATTGTGTTTTGTGTAACTGCTTCTAAATAAGTCGTAATTGAATTGAAATAGGAATTGTGTCTGTTAAAGTAGCAAGTTGCATATATATTGCTTGTTAATTGCAACATTCTAAAAATGAAAATGATAAATTACCCTTTGATTCATGATGGAATACAAGGCAGTTATGAATTCATATAAATTAAGACTATTTTAAATTTCACTGATCTAAATCAGCTGTGGCTCAGGAATATTAAATTACATTGGATATATTATAAATTTTTTATACCTAAAACTTTTCTTGGTTTGTAATTTTTTATAATAATAATTAATTTAAAATGTTCCCCCTCAGTCTTTTGTAGCAAGTTACGAGTATTGGAGTTACTGACTAGATTGGGGAACAGCCTGAAAGTAAAATGTTTGAAATGGAGGAACCCATGGATTGCAGTGAATCATCATCATCATCATTCAGTAGTGGATCTTCATCAACATCTTCCAGTAATGGATCTTCATCAACATCTTCCAGTAGTGGATCTTCATCAACATCTT
>BMAW01129166.1:0-16588 GCA_019974015.1 Nephila pilipes | reverse complement strand
AGTAAAGGGGAGATAGTATCTCCCCTTTGTGAGTACAATAGTTTTACAAGGCCTCATGCTGCATGGGGAGTGCTGGGTGCTCCCAGAGGGGGAAAGAAGTTTTTTCCTCAACCCTAAAAGCACGGAGAGGAAAGAATATTTTGACTTATTAAAATTATTGAAATATTAGTTAAAACTTGTCGCAAACGTCTAAATATTGCATTGTTAGGCGAGTAAGAACGATTCCATAAATTTCAAAGCTCTAGCTTGATGGGAAGTTGGTTAAATTAACGATCGAAAATTTGATGACACACTCACACACACACCAAGTGAAATTCAGAAAAACGTTGTAAAAATAAGGTAATGGGATATTTCCCTTCACAAGTGATTTATAACCCACTGAAACATATGGAGAACTTCACTGCTCCATTGTGTGCCAGAGCAACAATTTTTCATGTTTCAATGACACATGAAGCATTAGTTTATTGAGTTAAACAGCAGAATTATTTTTACTAACATCTTTGAATTAATTAAATATTTCAATATTTTCTCCCATTTCTGATATGTCTTACAGTGGTGAACTGTTAAGATATTTTTGCAGTATATTATTTCATCTCATATTTTTGATGCAACACCCACCTTTTTGACACAAAAAATTTAATTGTTTTGAATTTGATTTGAAGTTTTTGAAAACTTTCATTGTTTTTGTAATTGATAATTTATTTTAGTTTGATATCAGTTATAACAGTTCTACATTATTTCATTGTTAAAGAAATTCTTTTCGTTTGTTTTGCTGTTGAAATCACAACTTATTCTTAACTTGATGACATGTCTCAATTATTGGATGTTTCATTATTTCTTTGTTTTGATTTGCTTCTATATTGTGTTTCAAATGGCTGATTTGCTCTGTTCATTTAATTGGAATTATATTTTGGTTTTCCAAAGATTTTCAGTTGCATAATTGATGTTTTTTATTAATCAAAAACCTCTTTGAAATAATTTTTATAAGAAAATCCTGACATCATTACTCTGTTTATGGAGTACAAAGTCAGCACAATAAATTGTTTCTTCCTTGGTCAGTAGTTCGTCAAGTACTCAACAACTAATCCTTTGATTGAATCAATTTTTTTAGAGTGTAAAAGTTTGGAGTTGGAAAAGTAAACATGTTGAAAAGAGATACAAAAGGGTTAATACATTAAGAATAGTTTAATTTTAAAAGTTTTTCGACATTCTTTTTTATTTAAAGATGAAGTAATTTAATGTTTGAAATTTTTCTTTGTAATTTTAACAAGCCTAGTTTGTAATTGGAATGCCCCTGATGGCTGACATGAAACTTTCTCTGATCAAATAATCATTTTGCATCCCTTTCATGGAATCATTATTATAGGAATTTTTTAAAGGAAAATTTTTTAATGATACTTGTTTATATACATCTCTAATGTTTCGGGTACAAAACTGAATATTTTTTAAAAGTCTGTTGATATTATTTTTAATTTGCTCTTATCAGTTCCAGCAGTTAATAGTCCTTGTCAAGTAAATTGTGAATCACTGAATTTCAGGATTCATGAAGATTGCCAAGACATACTTGTTCAGGAGGTAATTAAAATTAATCAAAATTTTCATTTTTAATTTACTGAAGTCAATCCTCCCAAGAAAATTTTGCCAAAAAATAATGTAAGTGCTTAAATATTTTAGATTAAAGGATTTCATCAAGAAGAAAAATGAAATTTACTTATATTGAACTTATGAATATGAATCAGGTATATAAATATTATAAAAGTAGTAAAGTGTTTTCTAAAAGTGTATGAAGTTAAAAAAATTTTTTGGATCATTTCAGTACTGTAATGTTGGGCTATATGTCCTGCTTGCTTTTATTTTGATCTTAATTTTCATCTACCTAATTTTTATTTCCATATGTGTAACCCTATCATGTAAGCTTATTTTAAAAAAAAACAAACATTTTTTAAGTTGGGGAATATTGTTTTCTTATTTGGACAAAACTTTGGATTTCCATAGGGTATTATGTCCATTTTTTTTAAAAACTTCTTGGCTAAGAGGAAAGCTTGAATATTTCCTCCTAAGTTTTTTATTGTATTGTGTGATCTTTTGTTTTACCCAGTTGAGCAATTTTTCTTATTCCTTTAACTAAATGTATAAATATGTATATTACAAAATATGAATGTTATATATTAGTGTTGTAGTAAATTTAGAGTCAATGTTTCAGTGATCATAATATCCTATAATATCCTATTCTCAAGTTAGTTGTATTTCATACATTTCTCTTTTTGTATTATGTATTATTGTTTTTCCCCCATATTTATACATTTTTAATTCATTGATTCGATATAATCCCGATTATTGTTGTTGAAATGTCAGTACTATGTAATTTTTGTAATGGAGGATGTTTTTCTCATTCTGTATGTATGTAGCATTATTCTTCAAGTTTCAAACAAAACTCTAAATTAAAAACTACACCTAGTTTCTCACTGTATGTCATAAGGATTTTATGTATATTAATTCATATGCGTGTAAACGGAAATCTAAATTTTAATCTTAGTAATGTTTCTTCTCAAATTGAAATAAACATTTTTCAATATCATGTAACAGATACATTTTTTTTCTCTATTTTATTTGTATCTATTTCATATTTACATCATCACTGTTTCACACTCATTATACTTATATCTTTTGGTCAAAATATCAGTCTTGCACATAGATAAAAGTGTAATTAAATTTATATCTTCTAAGAATCCATTTTTAGGATATTAATTTTGAATCCTTTTAAAATATAGTGAATTACATCCATATGAAGCATTACATCCAAAATGGATAAGAAAAAAAACTAAAATTCATAAAGTTTCAATTGTTTGGAATAAAATATCACACCAGAGTGATGCAATTTGAATCTCTTTATATTTGATTATTTTACTTCTATGACATTTCTTATTTTTAATTAATGGTTTAGTAAAATATTTTTAAACCTCCTGTTATGCTATATTGATTAAAATCCAATAAATCATCAGTTTTTTAAGCCTTTTTTTACATCATATATGACTCTTAATTCATTACTCATGATTTATTTCATCATTTTGGGTTCTCTTTGTGACAAGGTTTTCTTGGCCCATTCGTTTCACAGCAGAACTTTTTGGGAAACCTAATTGTATCAATGCAGCATAAATTTTTTCAAGCAAATTAAAATTATGCTAAGGCAAATAAGAGTTATACATGGTTTAAAAATTATGCATAATTATTTGCATATCGAAGGTAGTTGTATCTATTTCAAAAGATGTTGAAATGCAGAAATAAGTTTAGAAGAGTTTAAAATTATGAAAGCACATGTTTTTTTATCAGTTAAATGTGTATATTTAAATCTGTTTTTTCAACAAGTATACACTATTTGTTGGATTTTGACTAGTATCATACCTTTTACAAAATATTTATTTGTTATAGTATGGGTATTTATATATTTCTTTCTATGTTGAGGGATATTATAGTGTTTTTTAGGAAATGACATTTGCTTCATTATTTTCATAGTTAAAAGAAACATAAGGACATTTTATGATTAAAAAAATTTATTCAAGTTAATGTTATGTCTTGAATTCATTTTTTTTAAAATACAATTGATTTTCAGTAAAATAAAACATTTTTAACCTTAGGAACTTTTATTGTAAATGTTCACTTATTAAAGGCTGAGTGATTATTTCTGTATTAAAATGGAGGAAATGTTTAGATCTGTTTTCACTTAGGATTGTATAAGTTGAAATTAAAGAAAAAATACATTGAATGATAAGTAAAGAATATATCATGCTGAGTGTTTGGTATCATGAAATATTTTTTGAATTGTTTATATAATTTGCCTTAAGTGAACAAATTGATGGATCTTGAAAATCTGTGAGAAATAGTGGAATACGCAGTTGTATGTAAATGTTACCAGGGCTTAATATTTGATATATTTTATCTTTCTACATTGTTCATTTGCTACTGAAAACTGTAAAGATATTTAACTTTTAACCATTACAGACTAATGTTACCCCCAACTGGATACCTTTATAAAATACGTATAAAATTGAAAAGTAATGTTTACTAGTTTTCAGATCTGAAGTGCGTATTTAAGGTAAGACTTTCAATAGTTCTGTGAGTGATGCCGTTACTATATTGTTAAGCGCATGTATTATAGTTCAAAAGGGCAGTGAAGCAAAACATTGCGTCTTGTTGACAAGTTTCTTTCTTTATTTATTTTTTTGTAAAAAGAAATACTTTAAAATACTTCTCATGACATTTTAATTGAAAATATATAGATATATAGATAAGTATTACTTTATAGGAAATTTTAAAAGGATAAAATCATATGTTGTTGAAAAATTTATGTTTGAAATTACAGGTACCTTGGGATCTAAAACTGTGTGTGCCTATCTTTTTTAAAAGGAAGGGAATCGAAATGGGAACATGCAAGGTTTGACTGAGTAGGGCATATTCTCTGAGCTTGTGAAATTGCCAAATCATATTAAATGTCATTATACAGCTGGTAAAGAAAAATCTTGTTCAAATGAAGTGTGTAAACACTTGTGAGTTGAGCTGTTCAGCTCCATATATTTGCATCAAAAGAATGCTCACAAGCTGCTTTTGGAGAGTTCACAGTAATTAATCTCCTGCTAATTTTTTGACTAGCACAAAGGGACTTCTTTTATGTATAGATTCATTCAAAATTAATTTTTTTTTTTAAGAATTATTCTAAATTAAAATAGAGGCAATCATAGTCTGGTTGATTATACATTAGCTTGAGGGTTGTAGATTCAAAATTAAGATTTTACTGTGGACAGTCGTACAAGAGCTCTGTTGCACTTTTAATTCAGTAAATTTGCCAAATCTTTCTTAAAATATACAAATCAAAACAGTGAAATATTAGCTCAAGTGTCATTCATATCAATTACTTCTTCTATTAATAGGTCACTTTTCAGTTCTCATATTATGTCAATTGAAGTCTGACTTATATAAAATTTTAGATGTTTGCAATCAAATCTCCGAAATAAACCTTAGCACTTTTTTTAACATCTTGTGCAATAAGTCACTTACTTAATGATATGCAAGTACTATGAAACAAATATATTTGGAATCTAATCAAGACTTTATTGCTTAAGATTGTCTAGCATTATAGTCAAAGTAGTAATAGGATTATCAAGCAATATTTTTATTCATATTGTAATTAAAATAATATCCTATATAAATGAAGTAGCTTATTGATATTAAGAGGAATATTTTACATTTTAAATTCTGGTTGCTCTCATAAAAAATTGTCTGATTTCAATACAGATGCTTCAGTTTATCTTACTAATTTACTGTATCAAAATAGCTTTCATTTAGATTTATTACTGATGAAAGAGGAGAGAAAGATGGGTTGGCAGGAAAAAAAAACTTTTAATTTATTTATAGAATCAAAAAGAATTTTTTGAAATTTGTTTTTAGCTTTCCATGAAGACCAAGTCATTGTGTTAGTATTTTACTAAATTTAAATTCCATATGAATTGGTTACTTCACCTGAATATTGGTAAGTAGCTATTTGTTTTTTCTAAAGAATGACCTAAACTTTTTTTGAGTCTGAAATAAAAGGTAGGTCGAGTATTTTGATTTATGACATTCTTGCTGAATATTTAAATTTTGTTTATCCTTTAAGATGCTTATCAAAAGAGATCTGAAAGTTCAGATAAGAGTATCTTTTCAAGTTAAGTCTTGAAAGTTTGTTCTTAACTCAAAATTGCAAGTGGTTAAAATATAAGCATATGAAAAAAAAAAATTACGTTAATAAAACACATTCTCAAAAGTAGAAGTACACTCCTTATTTTTTACTATGAACTGTCACTCTTGAAATAAGTAAAAAATAAAAATTTTATTCTGAGCTATACATCACATAGCTGATAATTCACATTTTTAATTCAAGAATCAATGCCTAGAAATGCTGAAAGGCATAGATCGTTAAAAAATATTTTGAAAATGAGATATTTATTTTTTAAAAAAAAGTTGCTGCTGAATAGACACCTAAAACAAAATTTTGGCATTTCAAGACGCTTGTGTGATAATTTTAGTTAGCAATTCCGAGTTAGTTTTATCCTGAAGTGTTTAGATTTTATATTCCATGGATTCTACTCGGCCGTGGTAGCAGTGTGGTCATGGTCGCAACCTTATGGCCGGCGTTGTTTCCGTTAAGCCGACCCCTCAAGGACATGGCTTCTTTACGTAAGTGCGGGAATTATGACCCTGAGGTACCATAGCAATCTTTTTTCTTTACAATAGGATATATTTGGTAAACACGGGTGACGAGCAGGTGTGGTGTCACGGGTCTAGATCACACCTACATATTGTTTGGCCTAGTATAGTCACATCTGGCTCTTGACCCGTGTGGTGACCGGGGATGACAGAATAGTCTCACTGTAGCTCATGCATGTCGTAAGAGGCGACTAAAATGGGTACCCAGTGTCTGGGGGTATAGCCGGGCACCCTGCCCCTGGGGATTATATCAGGGGACCTCAGGGACTTGCCTTCTTCAGGTAAGTACGGGCATCATGACCCCGAGGCACCTTAGTGATCTTTTTCTTTCCCATGGGGTTTACTGCCTTTGGTAAACACGGGTGACGCACTCCCGGGATACCCTAGCGACCCTTCTCTATTTTCGACCCTCTTTCTTGTCAACCATTTTTACCTTTTTTCACCTTCACGTCTAGACCACAGTTTAATCTTGTTTGGCGCAGCATAGCCATATCTGGCTCTTGCGCCAATAAACTTTACATTCACTCACTCACTCACTCACATCTGGCTCTTGCGCCATTAAATTTCACCATCATTCACTTGATCATACCGTCTAGCCTTTATTCGAGTCCCAATTGCACTGAAGACCGTTGTCTAAAGGGATTGCTGCGTTCTAAATCTGTCGAGGTTCTAAGTCCTCACGTTGGGCTGATGTAGAGGTTGGAAGAGAGGGTACCGATTCAGGTGTCGTCCTCGACACTTGACCGATGCTTAGAATTACGAAGTCCGTGGCCCTCGTGTTGCTTCCTGGTGTGTCGTTAATAATATAATCGTTGTCCCTTTTTCATTTTAGACGGGCAGAAAATACAATATGTTTACTTTTTATTCTGCATTATTGTTGCGATTCCCCATAAATTATTTATATCTGGATAAAAAGAAAATTATTTTGAAGTTAAATTCTGATATAAAATATCACAGAGTACGGGTATTAAAATATAATAATCGTTTATTAATGTTGCACGGAGAAGGAGCATAATGTACATAAATTCTTTATAATCTTATAAAACACGGTCAAGCAACGAGAATGACGCATGCGTTGACACCCCATTTCTAACTTCCACGCCGCGACAACTTCAGGACTTTGATCCTCTACCGATTTATTGGGAATCGGAACATTTGACTCGACTGAAACATACCCGGTCACGAACTCGCAACCATGACCACTTGGCTACCGCGGACACTTATTATAAGATAACATTATTCCTATATAATGTATTTATGCTAAAGATATTCACATAACTAAACACACTGGAAGAAATTTTGCTTAAGTACATCAGGTTTTTCCATCCAGCATTGAAAAACTATATATATTTCATTTTGTCTCTTACTAAAACTCCGTTTTTTATAATCAGAATTTTTATTGACTTCTTATTCCTTAAACTGAATATAATATCTCGAGCTGAATCTTTACCATTTAATTTAGTGAAAAATAATCGGAGAAAATTATACAGATGTATAATGCCACTTAAATTTTCAATAGTGGTACTACAAGTAGCGATAAAAAAAAGGCCATTCTTTTAAGCATTTCTCGAAATTAATATGAAGCTACTAAATTATTTTCGAGTGTAAAAATGTTTATATTTTGAGAAAACCACAATGATTTTACGTAAAGCAGTGGCTCAATTGAGAAGTATATAAATTCTTATTTTTGATCATATAGTGATAATCAATGGGGAATTTTCAAAATAATAATAATTATATAGATTTTTTAAAAGTGTTAATGAATTAGAACTTTAATTTTTCAAAAAGAGTTGTAGTTTGTCATTGATGTTAATGAATGAAGCTGTAACCACTTATGAAATTTAATATTGAACTTTTAAAAAATTAAAATTCTCAATAATAATATATAACAAATAATTGTGACATTGAGTAAATCATTTGGCAATTCTAGTAATGAATAAAATTCAGACAGTATAAGAAAAAGCGTGATGTATTACATTCGTAAAATATATATATAATTCAAATATTAGCTACTGAAATCAACTATGTTAAAAATACATAATCGCTACAATGTTATCACTCTAATCAGAAAAATGTAGGAACAATTAAACAGAGACAATAAATAAAGATCACAATGAAATGAAACCATCTAGCAAGCGCAAATTTTTTTGTGATAAAAGCCCTCGTAAAACGAAAGGCTTGACAGCTATCCTTTCTTCGCTTGGTGAATTGGTGGGTGGGGATTTAATTCAACTTGCGTAACCATAAATTACATTTTATGAGAATTCTGTCTTCAAATATTTAAATTTTTGAAAAAAAAATTGTCTGCGTAATATTTTAAATAAATTTGAATCTGTCTTGAGTATATTTTAGAGGTGATTCTATGGGACGTGTATTTTCTGCAGGTCAAAAGACGTGAATTTATACATAAAGGGACTTCACATTCTAAGAGGATGATTAAATATAAATATTATGTTTGTTTTGTTTGTGTTTTAGTTCATGAGAGAGAATTTTTTTTAAGTTGAAATCTATCAACATTGAGTCGAGTAAGACTCATCATTACCATCGAAAATGCAGTTGCTAAAAACATAATTTTAATGAAGCTATAAAACTTTTTTCAGAATTTAAAAACTTGCAAAAAACAGTAATAGTTTTTTTTTTTTACAAAGTTTAAAACATAAAAACATTGCATTTCAGGAGGCATGGCCTTTTCATGGTTACTGTGCGTAGCCATGCCTCCTGAAATCTACGGTAGAAATAACGATGTCGCGCTTTATGCTTCCCATCACAGTGCGATCTTTTTCTGTCCCATGGGGTTTACTGACTTTGGTAAACATGGGCGACACACACCCAAGTTACCCTAGCGGTCATTCTCTATTTTTGACCCTCCTTCTAGTCAATCAACTTTTGTCTTTTTTTTTTCAATTTTTCTCACACGCCTAGACCACAGTTACATCTTGTTTGGCGCAGCATAGCCACATCTGGCTCTTGAGCCAAAAACTTTAACTTACTCCAACTTGCCTTCCTAAATTATCCCAGATATGCTTGATCGGTGACAAATCTGGGGATCTAGTAGGTCGGGGATTGGTGGAAATGTAGCGGAAACAGTCATGTGAAACCCTTGCTGTGTGGCCAAGCATAGTCTTGTTGGAAAATGGTTCTGGGAGCCCTGCCATGCGCGGCAACACATTTGGCTGAAGAATGTCACGAATGTACCTTTGGGCTGTCATGCTGCCTCGGATGAATATTAGGTGTGACCATGTGTCGTAGGCAATGGCACCCCATACCGTCACACCAGCTGTGGGAGCTGTGTGTGGCTGTAAAGCAAAGGCAGGTTTGAGATGTTCACCACGGGTCCTCCACACACGTACACGATTGTTATTACTGCTCAAATTGAATCTCGATTCGTCGCTGAAGACGACCCAATTCCTTCGAGCGCGACACCACTCCAAATGAAGACGACAGTGAGTGGGTGTCAATGGCAGTACACGTAATAAGCGCTGCGATAGCAACTGTACCTCATTGAGAAGCCTTACGATTGTACAGACTGACGCAGAGGTCCGTCGTGAGAGTGCTCCCTGTGTATGGAGAGTGGACAATGAGACATTTGGCGCTATGCGTGCGTGTCGTATGATATGACAGTTTTCTGGTCTGTCGAGGGTGTCCTGAGCTTGATCGCCGTGCAACAGACCTCTCTTGTCTACTGGTCCCAACACCTCACAGTAAAGTCAGAATGTCCTTGGTAGCGAGCTGATCACCCGGTTTCCATCATCCCTATGATTCTTTCCCTCTCGAACTCTGACAGCTGCTCATATTGTTTCCGATGGTGGCGTAATAGCAATCTAGTTAAAAGGCACCCCGCTGCAACAGATTAAATACACGCTAACAAGCTCTGCCTACCTGTTTTATAATTCTAGGAGAATGAAGCTCAACGGCCTCTGGTGGCACAACGCAATGCGCAGTCACGCTGCATTTTTAATAATTTACATATCAGCCTTACACGTACCTTCATTCCAAGTTTCGTAACAATCCCCCTTTTACTTGGGGCGCAAATTCTTTTGTCAATAAGTGTACATACACGTTAACTGTTCCTTTGCTCTCCGTTTTCGCCGATAATGCGACATTTGAAGTATGGACTAAATTCAGTGACGCTGCTGTGTCACGCTTGTCTTGCTTACTTGAGTGCTTTTGTATAAACTGTTGAGTGTGGTAAGTGACTACAGCAGCTTAGTGATTGCGGTCGCGGTCGGCGTTCTTTTCGTCGAGTCGTGGATTCAGGTCCTGATCGCCCCGGGCTACCCCAGCGATATTTCTCTATTTTCGATCCTCCTTGTCTACCAATTTTAATCTTTTTTTCAAACGTCTAAACCATAGTTGCACCTTGTTTGGCGTATCACAACCGTATCCAGCTTTTACGTCTTTAAACTTCACAAGGATACAAATTCGAGCCCTGATGCACATTAAATCTGATCGAGGTCCCAAGTCCTCCCGTAGGTGTGGTGTGGAGGGATGTGTCAGCTCAGGTGTTGTCCTCTTCACTTGACCGAGGTTAAAACTGCGAAGCCCCGTTGCCAATAGCCTTCATGTTGCTTCTCAGTGCAACATAGAAAAACAATCGAAATCGATGCATGTTTATCGCTGCAACTCGAGAAGCGGGAAAATGACCCGAATTTTGTGACGATTCCCCCAGGAAATTCCATATGCATATTGGTAATTGTTTCCTAAAATATCACTCGATGCAAATTATAAAACATAAAATTTTTCATTTTGTTGAAGATTTATAAACTTGAATTTGCTTTTTATAGTACAATGTCTCATCGTCATTTGACTGAGGTTCAAAATTACGAAGTCCGCTGCCAATAGCCCTCGTGTTGCTTCTAGTGCGGCACTAGTAAAACCAAACCCTAAACTCTTTATATAATGTAGCTAAGGACAGCAGTTGCATTTTTTGCATTATATATGTACTTTTGTAACTAATATAGTGCTGGAGTTGGTGTACTGTATGAGTCACTATGCTAGATTGCAAAGGGTTAATATAGATTATATGATTTACCAGCAAAAAAACTTGAATTTTAAGGTGAAAGGCCCCTAGTTCACTGTACAGGGTTGTGGCAGCTGATGTATCTACAAATTGAGGGACAATTAACAGTTCTAGGTGAAAATGAAGTTTAGCTCCATCACTTGGCGCGAATTTGAAAATCACCAAATTGGCAGGTTTTTACGGAGTAATGTGAACTCCTCAGAACGTTATATGAAAAAAAGAAATGACTAGCCTATTTTCCGAACATATATATTCGATATGTATGAGCTAATTATTGTAAAAATACTTTTCTAATACTTATACTACAGCAATATTACTTTTGGAAAATGCGAGTATTATACATTCTTTTTTAATATTTTCAGTTCTGCTGTTTTTAAACGCTTTAATTACAGTATTTCTTTTTAAGTCATTTTCATATTACGAGGCAACCAAAACGTTGTTTGGAATATCTATGTTTTTCAACTCAAATATTTTTAGTTTAAAAAGGATATTTTATTTTCAATCTCAATGGTATAGAAATTATACCATTCACACACACATGTATTTATGAAATTGCAATTTATTTGAGTATCACATATTTCATATTTTAGCGCTTTTGAATTAATTTATTACTTTAAAAACCCATTATTGTGCTATCTATATAAAATTTAAAATAACATAAGGATTAATAATGATTTATAATTGATGGAATTATCTGAAGTCACGGGTCAAATACTTGTAATTAAATTCTAAATTCTTGAAAAGTATTTCAGGGACGCATATTTAGATGAAAGTTTCTCATGCAAGCATCTTATATATAATTATTATTAATAGTTTGAAAAATTCACTTTTATATTTACTCAGAAATTTAAAGAGTAATCGAAAAACTTCTGAAAAGATCAACTGTAAACTAAAGCAATTATGTTCATTTTAATATAAATAAAATAGGTGTAAACAAAATAACTTATAAAATGAATTTGTTTTAAAAAATAGCCTGAATACTGAGTATTTAATATTTAAAAATATCAAATGTAGCTTTTTTTTCTCTCTTTCTCTTTTAACTGTCAATTTAAAATGTTAGTGCTGTCAAAATTTTACATTAGTGTCTCCAACGGTCAATGAAATAAGTTTATTGATGAAAAAAAATGTTTATTAATAAATTTTAATTTCGTATAATGTTTTAAAATAAATGCTTTTTTCGATAAATTTTGCAGCAACATATTACATAATTACAATTAATTTGTGATATCAAGTTTTAAAGCATAACTCATTTTTAGATATGTGAAATATTCTTGAAAATTATTTAAAAAAATTTCAAAGAACAGCTATTCAACTCTTCCAATTTAAAAGAACTACAAATCTATACCGAAGTATGAAAGTGCATACACATTTTAGTACTTGACATTAATAAATCATAAATGTTTGTTATAATTTTCTGAAAAAATTGTTCTTTTTTTTGCCATATTTTCACCCATGCAGAAATTCTAAAATTGTTACACAATAACTAAAATATAAATGTTAAGCTGCTTTCTGATTTGTTGTTTTCAATAATTTCATATATTTTTCTTTGGGAAAAAAAAGTTCAGGATCAGTTTTGATCCCATTCGTTTTAGACGTAGATTTCAGTTTTAAAAAAAAGTCTTCTATTATAGTAAATTTGTCTTGCTAAGTCTCTCGCTGCAATTGTTATAGCATGCAAAACTTGAGTCACAAAATCATTTTGAAGAAGGGTTTTTTGCTACCAGTACAGTGAAAAGGCTGCTCAATAGAAATGTGATGTATATGTGTGATGCAAATATCAGCACAAGGACATGAAAGGAGACGTCATGGCACGCAAACTCGAGGTATGCACGTTTTCAGGGCCAAAGCAACTTAAAAAGAACGCATTTCAAGACATTCCATGAAAGTAAAAGTGAAATTGTACGTTTATACAATTCTACAAGAAACCATCAGGATTACACTTGGTAGAATGATCGATAAGCTTGAAAAAGGGGCTTAGTTTGACGAGTGTTGCACAAGAGTTTGGAATTGACAAAAGTGTAATTTCAAGAGCTTGAAAAGCCTTCTAAATGACAGGTATAGCTGTAAGAAATATTGGTGGTGATCGGCCGAGGAAAACAACGGCAGGTAATGACCGGTATATCGTTTTGCAAGCAAAAAACGACCTAAACTGGATGGGCAAAATTTCTCAGCAGCTGCGTATGGCAGCCGGACGACAGATATGGTTTAATGTGGCCAGACGTCTGCATATAAAGGTGGCCTTTTCGCCCGTCATCCTGAATGCTACACCAGTTAACAATTCATCGGTGGCATCGTTTACAGTGGTGTCAAGAATAGTAAGAATTGACATCTTATCAACGGAGTCACGTCCTGTTTACTGATGAGAGTCATTTCAATGATTCTCAATTCCAGTTGATATATAGCGGTGGTAGGGACCGGTTTTATCCCACTCACATCAGGGAAAGAGACCGTTGCGGGGGTCTTGGAGTGCTTATGAGGGGAGACATAACGTTGAATGGACGAACGGAGCTCCTTATTTCCGACAGTGGCTCACTTACCGGAGATCGTTGATCTCTGATTAAATTATCCTCCCACACGTGCTTCTATTCCGTGGTGCTATTGGTACAGACTTTGTGGACGACTAAGTAGCTCTACACAGGACTGTTGAAGAGCTTTTATAAAGTGAGGATATCTGCAAAATGGATTGACCTGCGTGCTCTCCTGATTTAAATCCTGTCTAATTAATTAATGTCAGGGATGCTTTGGGGAGACGCATGGCAACAAGATCGTACCTTCTGGAGATCACCAGATAGCTTAAAAAGCTGCTCCTTGAAGAGTAGCAACTCTTACCTTAAGAATTGCTGGATAATTTGGTATCGAGTATGAACAGACGATGTCACACAATCATTGCAGTTAGGGGTGTTCATACCCCTTATGAAGGTGCTTTGGTTTGTTGTTGCTCTTCATGACCAGACAATGTTTTCTACTAACGCCATTCTGTCAATAAAGCTTTTTTTCTGGATCGCTCCAGAATGTATGCGTACAATTCATTTTTAGCTATGCTGTCAGCTACCTTTACACGTTAAACCAGTGTGACCGTGGTTCAAAATTACGAGATCCGTCGCCAATAGCCCTCGTGTTGCTTCTAGTGCGACGTTAATAAAAACTAAAATAAATAAATAAACTAAACGTTAAACCTGTCGTGGCCCAAAGTCCTCCCGTGGTGTGGAAGTTAGCAGAGGGGGAGTGTGCCAGCTCAGGTGTCGTCCTCGTCACTTGACCGAGGTCCGTCTCCAATAGCTCTCGTGGTGCGACGTTAATAAAAACAAACTATATTCAGCAACTTTTGGATGCTATATTGTGCCTCTGTAGTGTGAATTTCATGCCACCCAGTTGATTTTTTCGGAATTATTGCACGATTTAAAAAGTTGCTTAAGTTTTACACTCTAGTGTAGATTTAAGATTGGGATTTCTAGCTGTACGTGAGTTCACAGTTAGAAATTTAAGAATTATTCGCTTGAGTCTATGTTCATTTTTAACTGGAGCTCTGCCTTTATAATAAATTCATTTTTCTCCTGTCAGTTAAAGTATGTTTGACAAATTAGTCTCTAAAATACCTGTGCCTTTCAAGTATTCAAGATAAGCAGTGCCTTTAAAATAAAAGTATTTCCCCGTCATTATACCTTTCTAATTTTTTTAATTGATGTTTTGGAAGAAAAAAAAATCTTTTCCAGATCTTGCTAGTAAAAAATCCTTTTGTCAGGACTATATGTAACTTCCATTTTATATAAATAAGTAAACTCTAACCATTTATTTTAATTTCATCTCGTCTTCCTGATCGTTAATATCTAGTTATATATCCGAATTATTAAACTGATATACAGTATTGCAAATGATTTTTTTAATAACATTTAATTCATTTTTCCAAAATATTTCTGAAATTAAGTATGTTACCTATTGTTAACAGGTCAGTTGAAAAGTCCCCTGCCTACCATAGTAAAACACATTTTTTTGGCAAAATTAGTTTTTTTTTTATTCAACATAATTCCCTTCAAGGGTGATACACTGATTATAGAGACCCTCCAACTTTTCGATACCATTTTTGTAGTACGATTTGTCCTTTGCTTCAAAATAGGCTTCAGTTTTGGCGATCACCTCTTCATTCGACGAAAATTTCTTCCCAGCGAGCATTCTTTTGAGAACAGGAAATAGTCACTGGGGGCCAGATCTGGAGAATACGGTGGATGAGGAAGCCATTCGAAGCCCAATTCATGGATTTTTGCAGTCGTTTTCACTGACTTGTGACACGGTGCTTTGTCTCGGTGAAGCAGCACTTTCTTTTTCTTCAAATGCAGCCGTTTTTCGGCGATTTAGTCCTTCAAACTGTCCAATAACGCTATGTAATAGTCGCTGTTGATGGTCCTTCCTTTTTCAAGGTAGTCAATTAAAATCATTTCATGCGCATCCCAAAATACAGACGCCATAACCTTGCCAGCCGACTGTTGCGTTTTCCCACGCTTTGGAGCGGGTTCATCGTGTACAGTCCACTCGAATGACTGTCGATTGGACTTCGGAGTGAAATGATGGAGCCATGTTTCATCCATTGTCACATATCGACGCAAAAACTCGGGTCTATTACGCTTGATCATCTTCAAACACTGCTACGAATCATCAACTCGTCGTTGTTTTTGGTCAAAAGTGAGCTCGCGCGGCACCCACTTTGCACAGAGCTTTCTCATACCCAAATATTCGTGAATGATATGATGTACACGTTCAGTTGATATCTTTAGAGTGTCTGCTATTTCATCCAATTTCAATTGACGGTCATTCAAAATCATTTTGTGGATTTTTTTAATGTTTTCGTCGGTAACAACCTCTTTTGAGCGTTCACCGTCTTCGGTGCTCATTTCACCACGTCTAAACTTAGCATACCGATCCTTGATGACTGATTTTCCTGGTGCAGTGTCCGGAAACTCGGCATCAAGCCAAGTTTTTGCTTCAACTGTATTTTTTCCCTTCAAAAAGCAATATTTTATCAACACGCGAAATTCCTTTTTATCCATTTTTTTCACAATAACAAAAGTTGCTTCACTCAAAATGCTATAATTCACAAACTAATAATCCGACAGCTGTCAAATTTATACACGCATCTTTTGAGGGTTAGGGCTAACTAAAAAACATATGGATTTAATTCTAGTAGCGCCATCTATGTGTCAGGCCGGGGACTTTTCAATTGACCTGTTATTTAAAAGCATTTTCACCTCTTGTGGTGACAAACTTTTTAAGTCTTCCTCTAATGTTTTCTTTTTTGTTGTCTATTAATTTCAATATACACTGCTGAAAACAATT
>BMAW01129163.1:0-12798 GCA_019974015.1 Nephila pilipes | reverse complement strand
TCCTTCACGGGAGTGTCGATGTTGCTGAAGAAAATAAAACTCGAAAAAGTAATTGTTCTATTACACGCAACAAAAAATTATTAAGGTGTGAGCTTTTCATCTATGCAGCTCCCACTAAATATAAAAATCACACAAATATGCATATATATATATATATATATATATATATATATATATATATATATATATATATATATATATATATATATATATATATTTATAGACAGATTCATAAGCGTCAAAAAAATAGTATAATCAATAGAATTATATTATTACCATTTAAGAACAAGAATATGCGTGGAATGATGAATTCTTACAAACAAGGCATTAGCGTTACCATGGCGACTACCCTTCCCATATTTAACGCTCATATAATAACGTTATAGAGCTGATGTCCAGCGAGAAAGCTTTGCACCATGAGGGGCACTTTGAGTTAAATAAATCAATGGGTTGTGATCGGAAATTATTTGTATGTCAGCATCAAATATCCTTGTATCAAACTTTTTTGATGCCTTTAGGACACAAAAAGCTTCTCTTTCAATGGTTGACCACTTCACTTAACACGAATTCAGCTTTTTACTAAACAGTGCAATAGGTATTTCCTTTCCTTTTTCGTTGCTTTGAGATAAACATCCACCGATTATTGTTGCTGATACATCTATATATCACGGAAAGGTTTATCAAGATCTGGGATATGTAAGCAAGGCATTTTTACCAACTCTTCCTTGATCTGCATCCTTATTCCGTGGTATGGTGATAGACGCACTTTCCTTAGTGAAGCTCGTCAAAGTTAACCCAATTTGGGAAAATTGGGGGTTATAATCACGTTAGTAGCTAGCTAGTTCAAGTAGACTTCTTAATTCCTTCTTCGTCATTAGTCTTGCTAATCTTTTTATGGCTTCAACCTTCTCTGGATCTGGGGAATGTTGACCGGACCCAATCAAATGGCCTAAGGACTTAATTTTTTCCAAATTCACACTTCTCTTTCTAACAAACTTTCTTCTCTTGGTGTTTTGAATACTCTGCCTACGTGATTAAGCCTTCCACATTTTAGACAATATGGCCACATCATCAATATATGAGCGACAATATACTTTATGAGAAGCTAGAGCTTTTTCTATTTATTTCTGGAATGTACTCCCAGCATTTTTCAATTCAAATGGTATCACGTTCCATTTGTAATGACCAGAATGCGTGATAAATGTTGTAAAATGTTTGATTTTTCCTTCATTGGGATTTGCCAATATCCCTTAGTGAAGTCGATTACAGTAATAAATGTTGCTTATCCTACCTCATATAATAGATCTTTAGCAATTTTCATGGGGTAACCATCTGGAATTGTAAAACTGTTTAGTAATATAAAATCAATCCATAATAGTCTCGTTGGCGAAAAGTTCTCTGTAACTTTGACAAAGTATCCTTCAACCTTGGCGTGTCGGGGTTGTAACTAAATATGTCCGAATATTTTCGGAAGATATCAAAAAGTTCTTGTGTTTGTACAACAGTCAAATTAGTATTTTGCACATATTCTAGGTGTTTTCTGATATCTTTAACACCTTTATTCATCTTGTCAGCTGGCGCCTAGTGAATAGTCCCAAAATCTTCATCTACTAGTTCGAAAACCATACCTCTCAGGGGAGCATTTTGAGCCTCACTCTTTTTATTTGTCATCTGTCACCTATACTTTCTCATCTACAACCATCAGTTCATGGTTCATTATACGTGGACGATCTGCAGATTTCCTGCGAAGGATCGTCAATGCGTATCATTGAGCGACGACTTCAGACCGCAGTCAATAACCTGGTTACATGGTGTGACGCGAATGGGCATAGTATTTCCGCCAGCAAGAGAAGTTGCGTGCAGTTTTGTAGGAAACGGGGACTCCATCCCGATCCTGACTTCGCATCCGTAATACGTCAATTTCATTTGTCCCTTACGTCCGCTTCCTCGGAGTAATTTTCGACCGCAATCTCACTTTCCTTCCGCACATTTTACATCTGCGGAAGAAGTGTGAGAAATCCCTCAACATCTTGAAGGTGTTGTCCAACACCTCTTGGGGAGCGGATCGAACTTCATTACTCCGAGTGTATCAGTCGGTGATTCTGTCTCGGATGGACTACGGATGTATCGTCTACGGATCTGCTTGCAAAACTACCTTGCGGAAACTTGACCCAGTCCACCATAATGCTCTGAGAATCTGCTGTGGTGCGTTTCGAACGTCACCTGTGCAGAGTCTCTATGTCCTCTGTAACCAGCTGCCTTTGGCTTTGCGGCGCCTGAAACTGTCGCTCTACTATCATTTCAAAATGTCAGCTCTGCCATCTCATCCATTACAAAACATTAATACCAGCCCGTCTTTAAGGAGACTGTACAGTGCTCGTCCTTCCTTCATCCGGCCTTTTTCTGAGAGGGTGAAGGTATTCATCGAGGAACTGGGCCTACATGACTTGGATGTTCAGCAACGAAATTTTATTAAATTTCCACCTTGGAATATTCCAAGGTTTATATATCATAACCCCTTTTCTTCTTACAGCAAGAGCACCACATGTACCATTGTTCTCCAGAGGATCTTTGCCTTCCATCGCTGTCAGTATGCGGATTTTATTCCAATTTATACAGACGGATCGAAAGGAACTGGATATGTCGGCTGTGGTGTCGTTTCAAACGACATCAGGCACAGTTACCGGCTCGACTCTTCCTGCAGTGTCTACACTGCCGAAGCAGTCGCCATTTACTGTGCCCTTAGATTAGTCGAGAAGTACAGTTCTCGAAAGTTCGTCATACATACTGACAGCAGGAGCGTCCTGGAAACATTGGTACATCTGGACGATCGAAGCTATTCTATATTGGTTGAAATTGCTGACATTATTTGCTAACTTTATAGCAGGGGTTATGTTATAAAAATCTGCTGGATACCAAGTCATGTAGGTATTTTAGGAAATGAACAAGCGGACTCGGCTGCACGTTCGGCAACGAATCCTCTGCAGCTCGCAGTCCCTTTTGAGGACATACGACGTCCTATTTTAATGCTTATTCATCAGTCATGGCAGGAATCGTGGAATCTACAAATTACACTCGGTGAAGCCGATAATTGGGGAATGGCCTGTTATTCCAATGCGAAGAACAGATGTCAGATTGACTCACCTTCGCATTGGACATAGTCGATTTACTCACAAGCATCTTTTGTTTGGAGAAGATGGTCCCGAGTGTCCTTCCTGCCATGTCCCTTACTCTATTCATCACATTTTAATTGACTGTCTGGTGTTTGATCATCAACGCCGGGCTTTTTTTCATTCATCTGTTTTAAATCTATCGGTCTTGGTGGGGGAAAACCCCTACCATAACTTATTTGCTTTCTTAAAACATATTGGTCTTTTACACCCAATTTGAAATTTTACCTTTTATCCTGTTTCTTAAATGCATAAAATTTTTATGTTTTTAAAGTATATTTGAATTGTTTTAAACGAATGTTTGGCGCAGCATAGCCTACTTTTGCTCTTGCGCCATTAAACCCAACAGTCACTCACTCACTCGAAAACCATACCAACATGATTTATTCTTTGGATATAAGGTCGGAACTTATTTATGTGAATGTGAAGTCCCCTGATATTTCCATCTTCTATTTTAACTTCCGCAGAGTATTGTCTAGTAATTTGTATAACTGTGGCAGGTCCAATCCAAGTATTTAAAAGTTTATGAGAAGATGAAGGTAATAGTACTAAAACCTTTTCGCCAACAACTAAAGAAATTTTCTTTTGATCGAAGATTATAATTAGAAGTATATTGTTCTTGTGACTTCCCTGCATTCTCAGATGCAATTTCGTGAGCTTTCCTTAGGTTTTTAATTGTAGATTATTAAATCTGCTAAATAATCTACAATTGAACGAGGTTCAGTGGTCGGAATACTCCGTTGGCCGTTCCAGACTTCCTTTAAGTAAGATAAAGGAACCGGAGGTAACCGTCCGTAAACCAATTGTAATGCTATGTAGTGCTATGTGGCCCATTAGTTCTATGTGGTACTTCTTTATACGCGAATAAAAGATAAGGAAGATGTAAATCCCAATCTCTGCCATATTCTTGAATATTTTTATTCATCATTTCCAACGTTCGACACTACCCATACTCTCATGATGTCCTGGAGTGGAAAAACGCAAAGATATGCTTAGGAGATTTTCAAACACTTGAGTGAGTTTGGATGTAAAATTTGTACCTTGATTGGTACAGATCATTTTAGGAAATCCAGTCTGAGTAAATATTTTCATTAATACGTTGCTTGTGGTTTTAGCACTAATTTCTCTTACTGGTATGGCTTCTGCGCGTCTAGTGCACAAAGCCACGGCACATATTGCAAAACAGTGTTTTTTCCCCGATGGAGGCTCTAATGGTCCTATACAGTCTACATTCCATACTTCAAACGGAGTATCAGGTCTAGCAATTGGTTGTATAGGGATCCTATCCTTATTTAGCCACTTATATGTAGCCACTTATCTCAACTGGCACTCTTTGCAACTTCCATAATACCCTTTTATGTCTTGCTTGATTGTAGGCCAGTAAAATGAGTATTTAATCCCCTGGGTGGTTTTCTTCTCTCCAAGATGGCCAGCTAGTGGGATTTCATGTGCCCTTTTTAACTCAATTTTCCTCTTATTGGGAATACGACTTGCTAAAAGTTTTAACTATAAATATAATCATTATGCAATAAAATTCCGTGGTCTATGAAATTTGAGTTTGTCCTTTTTTTTCCTGCCTATTCAGAACACTTATTAAGCGTTTCATCATTCTTCTGGAGGTTGCAGAATTCTAAGTCTATTGCATGATCGTTTGTTGCAGTTTGCAGATAATCCTTTTTGCTCACCGCTAATACTTTACTGATTACATTCGGAAGCATTCCCATGCCATTACTATTTCCCGATATTTCATTATTCGATACTTTTAATTCTAAATCCGATGTCTCCAAACAATAGTTACTCCCTTTGAAGTACGATATTCTCTTTGAACATTATGTATGCTGGAAAGCTTAGTAGTAAATCATTGGTAAGTCTCCTTGAAACAAGACATGTGACTGGAACATCACCATGTAAATTGTCATTAATTTTCATATTTCACATTAAGTATGCTGGAAAGCTTAGTAGTAAATCATTGGTAAGTCTCCTTGAAACAAGACATGTGACTGGAATATAACCATGTAAATTGTCATTAATTTTCATATCGAAGCTTCTGAGAGGTGTTGTTTCACTTTCACTTAAAGCTGAATTTATTTTGAAAACTACTTTCTCCTTCATAAGGCATATCGGCCACCAAGTATTCACGCACTACTGATATTTGTGCGTCCGTGACTATGATACCATTCAGGACTGTCTTTCCACATTTGACTTCGACGATTTTTAAATCATCCACATCATCATAGATGTCCACAGGTTTGGATACCGAAATAGAAATTTTAGCTGTCAACACATCTGATTTATCATCTTTTATCGTTGATGACTTTTGTATGAGGTTTCTTTGTGCGATAACAGGAATATTTCTAGTCTGACGATTTTTCATACAAAACTTTGAGGTGTGACCTTTTCCTCAATTAAAACAAGTTAAATTTCTCTTAGATCTGTATAGATCCCCATTTTGGCGTCGTGGAGTCCATTGGGTGTATTTTGAGGTGATGAAAATGGATTTTTTTAATTTCCATTCTCGAGATGAAGTACGAGGACGTAATTTTTCATTAATCTTGTCCCAAGAACCCTTTCCCAAGGAATTTCTTTGTTGTTCTGTCTGCTAACTTTGATGGGGAAGTAAATTTTGCTCATTCATCTAAGAAAAGTTATCGTTCTTCAGACGGTACCTTTTTCTTGATCTGGTCTGTAATGATTAGATTCTTTAATCCTTTAAAATCTGTGATATCTAGACATCCAGTAAATTCTACGAAATGATTTGTTATTTCATAACAAAAGTCCCTCAGAGATTTCGCAGCCATTTCTTGATGTATTGCGAAATTTTTCCTAAAGCTTTCGAGATTTATTTTAAATCTTTTCAGCAAAATTGTTTTAATATACTCGTAATCCTCGAATTTCTCTTCCAATTCTCTACTAATTAATTGAACGATTTCGTATTGTGATAACGTTTAAAGACACGATATGCAATCTTTTACTTTGGTTGTTAATCATGTTAGCTCTTTTGCCTGTCTTTTGAACAGAGATAAATAAATTGTAACATCGTCCTCACAAAAATTAAATTTAGTCATAAGCTTAATTTGTTCTAAGCAATGTAGCCTATTGTTATTGGAAACTATTGGAAAGCTTGAATGACCCTTAGATTCGATTTCAAGTTTTCTCTGTTCAGACTCTATTTCTTCTCTTGTTTGCTGAGCTACCAACTCTCTTTGTGTCTGCTGAGCTTCCAACTCAATTTTATTTTTCATCCTCTCCTTGAGTCTGATACTATATACTGATATATTTTAAATTGTCTGCGACAAAAATTCTAAGTCTAGAAAAAAAAATATATTCTCCTTGGAAAAACAATATTTATTAAAACGACTAAATAACATTCGAAATACTGACTTATTTTTTTTTTCCTCTGGAGAGAATTTGTTCCATTTCTCCTGGTGGAAATTCCTTTTTTTCTCTGACGAGATATATAACTTTACGTTCCGGGATGGAGCAAATTTTAATTCTATACTTTTGATAAATTTTACCCAGACAATTAAAATAATAAACAATGGGAGCATGCTTTGATACAAAATATATCAAAACCCTCACCTGATACGATCCTGACGTCTGCGCCAGTAAAACACATTCCATCCTTGGTCGAGTGGTTGTAAGGTGGTGAAAAGGGCTGTAGAAAGAATTATAAGTCCGTTCCGACCTTTTTTCAGCTGCCAAACTTTAATTATACATTAATACAGCACAATACACAAACATATATATAACACATCTAACTAGACTGTCAGTCACCTTTCTATCTCAATCTAGACAGCGCGTCCGCACTTCTAGGCTGCATACCTGGTCTGTGGGTGATGGAATGATTCCATCTCTGTAACGCCAGGGCCCAACGGGTTAGCTTAGGACTTTTCGGAGTGGTTTGATATCAGTACTTAAGGGGATTATGATCAGAAATTATCTCCAACTTGGCACCTTAATTCCATTCGTCAAATTTATTTAACCCGTATAACACTGCCCAAAAATCCTTCTCGATGCTTGCCCAGGTCTTCTGGGTTTCATTGAATTTCTGGTTAGCAAAAGCTGTTGGTCTATAAATTCCTCGGCATCTTGCTGTGTCAAACAACATCCTACACCATAATCCGATGTATCACAATGCACTTGGAAAAATAAATTGGCAACAAGGATAGAAATACTAATTACCTCACAAAGTATTTCCTTTAGCTTATAAAATAATTTTGTTTAGCCTCTCCCACCCCATGAAACGTCGTTGGGTTTATTTTTCTTGGTTACTCCGTAAGCGGAATAGATATCTCTTCATAATTGGGTATAAATGCGCAATAGAAACCCATTAGTCCTAACACTATTCTAACCTCTTTCTTAGTGGTAGGTCTATTTAACCGTTGTATAGCTGAAATTTTATCTTCATCAGGACCATGTTTACCTTCCCCTATTGCGTGACCCAAATACTTTATTCTTCTGGCGGCAAACGAACACTTATCCTATCTCACAGAGAATCCCAGTTTTTCTAACTCTGCGAGAAATGATTTTAAGTGAACTAAATGTTCTTTAAATGTCTTTGAAAATATTACATCATCCATGTATGCCTGTGCATACTCTGAATGGCGTTTTAAGACACGGTTCATCTCTCTTTGAAATGTACCAGACGCCTCCGCAAGACCAAAGGGCATAGTCTTCCACTGGTATACAGCATTATGTGTGGTAAATGCCGTCAGTGGTTTGCTTCCCTCATCCATTTTGATCTGCCGATACCTTTTTAAAAGATCTAAACTGGTCAACCAAATGCCCTGACCTTGCTATGAAGATAAGCTCTTGCATTTTCCTGATAGGGAAGACTGGTACCTTAATTACTGCGTTTAAGGCCCTAAAATCTACACACATTCTGATACAAGCATCCTTTTTTGCCATACAAACTATAGGGTGAACAATTTCGGACTCCGACGGCTCTGTTAAATTTAAATCAACTGATAACTATTTAAATTATCAACTTTGAGGTTATTGAGGACTTCGTAAAATTAGATTCTTCGGTAGCAGTTGTTGGATGGAGTTTCAACATGACCCAACACTTTTTGTTCTTCAAAAATGACATTTACCGAATTGGAACTAGTTATGTAATGCCTTGGCGTATTTTGATGAATGTGTTTAGTCAAATTATCCGGCATTTTCACTAGAAATGAATGGGGATTACGTTTCTAAACAACAGTCGCTATCTCGCTATTTCCCTGCCATCTCGCAAACAATTTACTGGTAAAATCAGGAATCAACACGATCACCTGATCTCCCACCTTAAACACCTTTCAGACGATCTCAGATTATGATAATAAGCCATTTTTTCCTTCTACACATTTAACAAACTTGGCTTGTTCAGCAGCCCTCTATAGCTTAGATTTTAACTCTTCCAAATATTTGGAAACGGGAGTAGTGCACAACTGCAAATTGTTATGCCTACTAGTCCAAGTAGACTTTAAAATATACAAGGGAACTTGTGGTTGCTTTCCATATAAAAGTTGAAAAGGGGACACGCCAGTAGTTAGTGGTGTATTTCCCTATATCCCACAATACATATGGAATTCGCAAATACCACCCTTTACTCCTCTCTAATTACGTTATGTAGCATGTTTTTCAAGGTTCTGTTTAACCGTTCCACTAAACCACTGAATTGTGGATAACCTGGAGTAGTGAATCTTGGACTGCTCCCTATTCTTTTTTCGAACTCATTTATTAGTTTGACAGCAAAATTGGTTCCGTTATCTGTAGTGATAACATTTGGTATGCCTGTCCTCTGAAAATATACTTAACAAAGCTTCGCAGGTTCCCATTGCACTAAGACTGGTCAATGGTAAGCCTCGCCCCTCCTATTGTGCTGATCTACCAGAAGCAAAATATATTATCCCTCTAATTAAGGGATTAATATTTATATCCATTTGAGCTTAGTGGATCAGTTAGACCTATCAAATCTAAATTCACTACCTGAAATGGTAATTCAGGCATTGCCGCAGGTGTAATCGGTGATCTGTTGTTAATCCTAACCGATCGAGTGAGCTGACAATCTTTACAAGATTCATAAAACTTCGTAATATCTTTACTCAGGCCCTCCCTAATGAAGGAATACTTGATTCAAACAAGCATATCCCCTCAGGGGGCTCATCTACCTGAGATGAGTACGGGCTTCACAACCCCGAGGTACCTCAGTGATCTTTGTTTTCCTCTTCTTCTCCCCCCTCTTTTTTTCCTGTCATGTGTTTTGCTTTGGGGTTTTTTCCGCTTGATATCTTATAATATCAGGCGGAGAACAGTTTAAGCTAACTTAGTTTTTTTTCTTATTAATGTTTGTGTTAACTATTGTGTTGAAAAAAAAAATTAAAAATATATAAAAAAAATGAATAAAATTATTTAAAATTAAAAAAAAAAATCTTTGTGGTGTCTCTACTAAAACACTAAAAGGCCGACGGCGTATCAATGCCGATTTCCTGCATGCCTAGCTCTGGCAATACGGGGCCCCAGTACCCCTCATGCGGAGGTACCCAGTGGGAGACCGCATGGGCGTGATTGGAAAAGGCCCTGGTTAGAGAAGGGTGTGCGAGGAGAGGAGTTGCGTGCGCCGTCGGTTACAGTTTCGGAACGTCATCCTTTAAAATGTTCCCAGAGGGAGGGCCTTGGTTGCGTGTAGCTGGATGGTGTGTCCTCCCTCCCATTGCGAGAAATCCTCCTTGGCTTCGGCCTTGGACCTGTGCCTCTACCTGGGCACGTAATGGGGCAGTTCACATTGTCCGGCTGAAACGAATCTCTCCGGAGGTTACTCGTTTCCGCGTTAGGAAAGGGTGGGGAGATGGGTCTGGCGGGGACCTGTCGAACTAGAAGTCTGTCCGTGAAATTTTTTTTTTTACTCAAGGCAATATGGATACAACTAAAGGAAAATCGTTTTTGGCTCTCAAAGCTATAAAAAATTCTTTAAATTTGAAAAATGAACCATGGGCTGACCGTATGGAACGTTATGATAATGCAAATGTAGAAAACTCGGACATACCTACCGAAATGATGAACTTGCGTTCCTTTTTAATAAAAAGAGATACAGAAACTTTTGCTACCATATCTCCCTTTCTGATCCAAAAGAGAATTCAGGGTATGGTAATAACTGTTAAAGAAATTAAGAAATTGTGCTCTGGGGACATCTTAGTTTAAGTGAATGATTCTAAACAAGTACAATTTGTTATGAAGATGAAATCCTTGGGACCTTATCCAGTGACAACTTCACCACATAGAAATCTAAATTTCTCTCGTGGCGTGATATCCTCAAGGGAATTGGAAAACGTGTCGGGAGAAGAGATCATGGAGAATTTGCAGGACTAGCTAGTTTGTGGTGTCCGGAGGATTATGATTAGGAGAGATGGTAAGGTGCTTAACACCCAGCACCTTATCATGACCTTTTCGACTCCTACCCTGCCACAAACAATTCACGCCGCATATCTCCGACTCTCCGTCCGACCATATATTCCAAACACTTTGAGATGTTTCAATTGCCAACGATATGGCCATACCAAGAACGCTTGTAGGGGACAGTTGACGTGCGCTCGCTGCACAGCAACAGGACACGATAGTGCTTCCTGTACCGCTGCAGAGAAGTGCGTCAATTGTCATGGCAACCACCCTGCATACTCACGTTCTTGCCCGAAATGGGCCGAAGAAAAAGAAATAACAACGGTGAAGACACTGCAGAATTTGTCGTATCCCGAGGCTCGCCGTGTAGTCACTTCCCGTACCCCTGTACAGGGAAAAAGCTACGCAACGGCAACCCAGACAACTAAAATATCTAAATCTACTCAATTTCCTGAACCTGTTCGTATTGAAGGTGAAAACAAGAGCACCTAACCCAGATGGGCCTATATCTGTTTATCTTGAGTTGAACCTTATTAAAAACTATTTCAATACCCTTTTTATAAATGGATGCTGCACAATTTAAGTAAAATGAATTAAAAATTTTAAGTTAACCAATTAAATGAATTAAGTGAAGGGATAGTGATATGGAATAGTACATGAGCATTGGTTGTGAGCAGAGAGGTGGAGGTGGGTGGGGGGTGAAGTGCTTGTCCAATCAGGAAGCAGTTACTCAAGTGCTATGATTTTTACAATCTTGGGTAGGAGAATTTGGTTCTTTGTTCAGTAGAGGAGAGGGTGTTTTCCTATTGGATGAGAGGGTGTTTCCCATTGGTTGGGAGGATTGTGCGTTAATGGAGTATAAATAAGTTAGTCTAGGCTTGTTGGGGTTCTGTAATTTCGAAAATAATTATTGATTTCTTGAATTGAGGGGTTTGGGTGGTTAGGTAGGGCATTATTAAATTTTTCAGTTAATTTATTATTAAAATTTTGGAGTTTACTGTATTTTAGGGAGTTTCTGATATCTTCATTTCTATAAAACCATCTAGCTTGGGCAATCATACGTAGGATATTATTTTGTAAGATTTCTAATTTATTGTGGTGGATTTGAGCGGCCTGATTCCAAACTGGACAAGCATAGGTAATGATGGGTCGCAGATACAGTGTATAGATAAGCAACTTATATTTAATAGATAATTTGGATTTCCGACAAATGAGGGGGATTAATTTATTCGCGGCAAGTCGGAATTTGTCTTGTAGATATGTAATATGTTGATTGTAAGTGAGTGATTTATCAAGGATTATGCCAAGATATTTGGCTTTTTGAGACCAGGGGATTGGTGTGTTGTGAATAACAATTTGTGGTGGTAGTGTTCTTGAATGTTTTGCAAAAAAGACGGCTTCCGTTTTTGTTACATTAAGTGCTATTTTCCATTTGGAAAACCAGTCTTCTAGTGATGAGATGTGTCTGTTGATATGATGGGTGATTACTTTGGTGTTTCTGTGTTTTGCAAGTATCGCTGTGTCATCTGCAAACATGCAGAGAATGGTGTTGTCGTGTTTTGGGATGTCGTTCACGAATATTTGAAATAAGGCTGGCCCAAGATGCGAGCCCTGAGGGATTCCTGTGTTAATAGTTCTTGGATTAGAATAGGTATTTTTAATTTTTACAATGAAGTTTCTATTTTCTAGGTAGGAAGAAATTAGGTTAATTAGATAAGGTGGGGTGTTGATTTTTATTAATTTATAAATTAATCCTTCATGCCAGACTCTGTCAAAAGCTTTTTGAATGTCGAGGAAGACAGCCCCTGTCTTCTCCTTATTTTTGAATCCTGTTTTGATATAAGTAGTTACTCGAGTGAGTTGATGCGTGGTGGAGAGGTGTGGCATAAAGCCGTGCTGCTCTGGAATGATGATACGGTTTTCTTCTAAGTAGTTGGAAAGTCTGTTTAAAATTATTTTTTCCGCTAATTTCCCTAGGATTGGTAGAAGTGAAATGGGTCTATAGCTTTCAGCATTGGTTGGGTCCTTTCCTGGCTTTAGAATTGGAACAATAGAGGCTGTCTTCCAAAGTTTTGGAAAATGACCGAGTCTTAACATATTAATGACATTAGTAATTTGTAGGATAGTAGGCGTAGGCAGGTTTTTAAGCATTTTATTGGTTATTCCATCATGACTGGGTGATTTGTTAATATTAATTTTGTGAATATAATTTATGACTTCAGAAGGGTGACATTGTGGGTATGGCTCATTA
>BMAW01129160.1:0-51749 GCA_019974015.1 Nephila pilipes | reverse complement strand
TTAATATCCATGCTGCCACTGCAGAATTGCTTGAAGTTGAGTATTACTTACAATTTTTGAGATGCACTGTATCATGATATGTGTTGTTGCTATTATAAGATTCGGTAGCCTTTAATTCTTTTTATAAAGCATAAGTGGCAAACATGGAGGTTATAGTATACTATATGTGGTCTACTATATATATGGTTATGATCGGAAATCTAAGTAAGATACTTGAAAAAATAATCCCAGGCAATGATATAGCATTTTCTGAAGATAATATATTAATGTGCAAATCAACTCCGTAGCTCTTTTCAACGCTTGAACCTGCCAATAAACCCCGGTTGATATCTTAGTGATTTGTACAACAGAAAAATAAAATTAAAAAAGTTGAAAATGTGCATTAAAAAGATTTTGATGCATGAAACCTAATTTAAATAGAAATCTGTTCCAGAATCTTTTATATATTCAAAGTATTGAAATACTTATAAGCTAACACTGTTCATCAATTTATCAATAAATTTTTTTATTTCTTAACGTTATAAAAAAATTTTGTCGACTTCAAAAAAAGAACGCATTATACCCTTATAATATAATAATCGAAATTCAATGCATAAATTATTGGCATTTTATATTTACGGATTTAACTGTTAAAATATTTTAAAGGATACTAAGAATTTGGTATTCGTAGTTTAAATTGCTTAGAGAGCCGATAGTTCAAAAGATCAAATTTATTTTCAATCTTTGACCATCTCATTGTTACATTCCCCTATTGATTTAAGAGTAGCTTAAGGAATCAAATAAATAATTCTACGAAGGAAATTTATTTATGCATACCATTGGGGGATTTAAAGGCTAGTTTTTCATAAAAATAATAAAGCAATGTGTGACATAATTTATTCTTTATTATTGGTGATTTTTAAAAGGATATAGTTTTATTCATTATTTCCCTTTCTAATACACTCAGATAAATTTTCCTTTTTTGTAGAAATAATTTTTTTCTTTTATTTTTCAGTAATTATTTTTATTAAATGGATATTTCTTTTTAGAATTAATACTGAACCATTGTTAAAAACGCAAAATTGATTATTAATGCGGATATCATTCAATGATGTAGGTGATATTTTTAATTTTATATTTTGTTTTCCAAATAAATGTACAAAAATTATACTTTGTGAATGCATTTCTTAATGGTATTTATTTAGTCAGGTTTCAGAATCAAAATAAATTTCCTAATCACCTAAATTGTCCAGACTTGTAATATCCATAATCTGATTTGCTATTGTGTTCATTTCCCATTAGAAAAATACTGTACAATTATATTTGATTTTAAGTTTTTATGAAGAAAACGTCTAACGTACAATTGGTACTTCTATTTAGTTTATAAATAAGCTAAACTATGGAAAACTAGCTAAACATCATGTCTTGCTCAAATCTTAACATTCAACATTATTTAGATCGGTTGCCTTTTATCCTTTCATAATATTCAAAATTGAACATTTACGAAAAAACTATTTGAAAAAAGTTTTGTACAGAAGTTTTGAAACTATTTCTTTTAGGAAATTATGTTTAAGAGGAAAAAAAATCATAGTGTAGACGTCAAAGCAAATTTTGTAAAATGACATTTAATACTGTTAGCAACATGAGTTTGACCTTATTTTAGAAATTTATTTCTTAATATTTGAGTCCAGACACTGATGAATTAAATCTAAAATCTAAAAATTGAATGAAATCTAAAAACTAAGACTATGCAATATTTCTTAAATATCAATAAACTGCCTAACATATAATTTGAACGATTCATAAGCATATTTCAAAAGGTTTACAAAATGTTTCACCTTATCGTAAAGAAAGCTCATACTATCAGAAATGTTCTAAGGAATTCTTTATAATAATTATACTTTTAACATTTATAATTAAAAATCCTTCTTTCAAAGAAATTTAAGTCCAAACCTTTGCTGCTTTCGAGATAAAAAAGGTAAGATGAATTTTCAGAAAGCGAAAAGATTAGATTGATTCCTAAAAAAAGCATCCATCCAGACAAAATGTTCCTTTTTTTCTCCCTCAGCTGCAATTGAATTACATTTTAATATGGATGAGGGTCTTTCCCTAACAAATGGATTTTTTTTGTCCATTTCTCTCCATGTCAACATGCTCGCTGACAAACAATGTTTCATCTTGTGTGTCACGACACATGACCTTATTGGGGCATACAATCACAACATGCTGGGCTGGGGCACTATTCTGACCAACAGCCCTGGCCAGCCCCTGTACAATGACTCAGCGTCACGGACCGACAAAGATAAATGAATGGATATTTGACCTTTCAAGACGGGATTGAAAGGCTGTATAGCGGAATAGGGGTTGGAGATTGATAGTTACGCCTTAGGGGTTGGCCTAGGGTGTACATTTATTTTTGTACCGCAGGGTGTGCGTTGTGGTAATATAATCCGCCTACCGTCTAATATAAGAATTGGCCTTTCTGTGCTTGGGACGCATCGGGAGCAATATTGTGCGAGGATATCTTTTATAATGCCTACTCGAGATACAATCGGGTATCCGGTGTTTTCAATTGAATGAAACTTTGTGTTGGGGGCTTTGTACCAGCTGGAGTTTGTATGGGATGTAGGGAATTGTGATCTCCTTAGGATTAAAATTTATGGAGAATTACTGATCATTGATGACTCAATTTATCTTGCAGTAAAATGTCAGAAGCTATAATCTATAAAGGCAATGAATTTGCTCCTATTTGTTGGTATTAGAGTTTCGTTTCTCATGCCGAAAATTTTATTGACTTTTTGGATATGTAATTGAAGATATTTTTAAGGGTATAAGGACATAATAGTAAAATACCGAATTTAAGACTGTTTTTGTCATATGTACGTTTTAAAATAATTATCTGAGCTCAGATTATGTGTGTATGTGTGTGTATGCCTAATAATTATATTTCCGTCATTTTATAGAACAATAAAAGTAATTTTTTAGTCAAAAAGTTGCTTTCTCCCTAAATGAATTTGATAATAATTTCTTAGACATATTAGCATTTAAATACAAAATGTAAAATGAATGTTCTATAAATATACAAATTATTTTATTTCTTGTGCACAAAAAAAATTCGAATCAATTTGATGAATGATATCAATACATATTTTTTAAAAATTTATAGAACTTTGTAATCTTGGAAATTTTATTAACACAATTCTCCTTTTTTACTTAACTTTTCTTAAAATTTAGGTAATACTTATCGAAAAAATATTTTTAGTTCGATATATGCATAGATATCCTTTATTCAGGCATAAAAATTTAGAACTGTATAGTACAATAATTTTTAATGGTACCTATATACAAATATGTCTAAAATTCCATGTCCATATTCAACTAAGACAAAATAAAAAAGAGTTTCGACTAAAATTACTTTTTCAGTTCTATAAAATGAATAAAAGATTATTATTTGGCATTTTTTGTTTTAACTTTCAAAGAATAATTTACAGTGATGCCAATATTCATGTATGAATTTCTGGTTTTTTTTTCTCATTGTTCCGTGTTTAAATTAGACAAAAGTGATTAAAAGTTGATTCTATTTGTAAAGAGGAATAAATTTAAGAAACTAATACTTACACTTATTTAAAAATATTCAAAAAGAAATTCTGGCAATTATTATCTTGTTTTAATGTTATTCACATAAAATCAACAACGTTTCATGTAAGGAAATACAAAATCGTTTGAACACAAGAAGAAAGGGAAAATTTTGAATGACAAAAATCAAATGGTATGACATTTGAATGACAAAATCGTTTGAACACAGCAAGAAAGAGAATCATTTTATGAGTGTTTGGAACTCTCATAAAACTCAAACATAATTTATACAGATTTTCTTAACATTTGGCTCAATGTTATAGGGGAGTATAAAAATAATAAGACTTTAAAATAAAATGGAACAATCTTTCATGAATTATTTATATAAAATCTTTTCGAAACTTTATATTTTTTTAAATATTTCTAATTTCAAATTTTTATCCTTCTCCCAAAAAACCTGATGATAAGATCTCAGATTAACAATTGTTAGGTTACGATTTTTCCTGCTATTGTTTTTTTTTAATTCTGTTTAATTTTTTTTTAAAAAAAAACATTTTTAAATTTATTAAAAAAATTTAATACCACACTAAATTTTCAATAGTTTGCCAAAAAATTTGTATATTTGTTATTTTTCTCATTTTATCATGTAACAATTGCAATTCAATAAATAAAAAAGTCAAAATATTTTATATTTTTAACAAACTTTACTAATACATGTACTTTTTAATATTAATAAGACGATCCATATCTTAAAAATTTAATAGAAACATTTACAGCATGCATTAAGTATAAGGAAGAATGCTAAAACTAACAAATATTTAATAGTTGTAATTTTTTATTTGCGAAATTGCAGAAACAATACATGAATGAGGATTTAAAAAGTAGAAGGCATAATTTAAAGAATGAATATTCAAAAATTCGGTGGTAAGTGAAAAAATATTTAGTCTGATAATTATAAAATTTAAGTATGAAAAATATGAATATTTTTTTTAATTAAGTAGCTGAAAAATAAGAGTTTTAGGATATATTCTGTGACCAAAGTAATTTTAATCTGGTGTCCCAATATTTAAAGTGTTCAGATCTACAACGATGCAATGAAATTTTTAAAGAAAAAAGCGTTGATTTGTAAAAATTTAAATAAGAAATATATTACTTGAAAAATCGTATCAGTTTTATAAAATTTATTGTACGATTATCAGTTTTATAAAATTTTTCTTTATTTCTTTCACATTATTTATTTAATAAAATGTTTGAATTCAGTAGATTTTAAAAACTAAAATACAAATTTGAAAAAAAAATAACATTACAGATTGCAATTATTTATTTTGAATTATCCTTATACAATTTTCTCTCAATGTCACAATATTCAGAAACGGGTTTTGATGTACAGCGAGGATTTGTTGCTCTCAATTTGTTGCCTTAAAAGTGTTATGTGATGTTGATCGAACTAAGAAATCTCTCCCAATGAATGAAACTTGACTTATGTAGAGAATCGAAATGAGGAGATGCATTTATAAACGTCGAAGAATCTAATATTTAGTTTGGAAGAAGAATGAGTGGGTTGAAGTTATCAGAGTAGTCTTCGATATCATTCCTACACAGAATAAGGGGCTATACTGGAAAACATAGAGCTGATCTACAAACGGTCAACGATCTCCACCATCATGTCAAGCTACAGAAAGGATCCAAACCTGATTAATTTATTACATAGAAATATGGAGTTCTAATATTAAGTATTTGAATCAGACGTAGTAAATCTACAGGCTTGTTTATATATTTATATTGTGCGTTGATTACTTTGTTATCTTAATAAGTAGAGTAATTTCCTTGTTTGAAATCATTAAAGACTGTGTACATTAATTATTCTTTAAAATCAGTAATGATAAAATAAAAAGGAAATTCGACCGATGCATTACAATGGAATATAAAAAATTTCGTATAAATGCATCTTTTTCACTTTTATTAATTATATAATTTATGTTTCATTTCATATATTCGTGAATTCACAAAAAATTAATTGACTAAGTGTGAGTCTTGCTTTAAATTCAGAGAGCTTGGGAGAAGAATTGATATTTTTATGGAATGTGAGAGAGATTACTCTATTTATTACTTTAAAATATTAAATTAAGAATTAACAGTAATGAATAGAATAATATGATGATTTTTTAAAATAAAAGTAATGTATTATGTATAAAGTAATGTTATTAAAGTAATGTATGAAATCCACAAAAAATAACATTTTTCTCAAAAACACAACCTACAAATTACTACCTAAAAACTTACTTTAAAGTTGAAATATTTCAAAATATAAAAAAAAGTATTAGTTAACAGGAGTTTATAGTAAACGTATCGCAATTTAACATTTTGAAGTTTTTTTTTATAAAATATATTTCAAACTTTTAAATGTACAAACAATTTAACACAGGGGGTATTTTACTACTCTTTCTTAAGCGGTACTTAATTACTGTTTTCACACACCAAACACTTAAAATTATTTCGTATCAACATTAACGACTCTTGAATAAAAAAAAATTAATAAAACTAATTTGAATATTCATTGGCCATTCAAAACGTTCTTAAAGTAAATAGCTGCTTCGAAAGCGAAAGTAACAGCTTGCTTCTAAATTCTAAATAAACATCATCATGTTTTTATTTACGGATATTTTTCAAGTGAATAGATGAAATATTCCTCCCAAAGTAATAACGCGTCTAACGGGCGTCATTTCAAAGACATTTATTTGAAAAGCGATTATTAACGTTGGGGAAAAAAGCAATATTCGCGATCACTCTCTCTCTCTTGGAAAACTCACACTAATATACAAATTATTAATCAGCACTGCTGTCAGAATCTCGGAAACTGAACCCACTGCGCATGCTCCGAGTTTGCCATTTATCGCAGTTTTCAGAAATTGGAATATTAGAGTCAACTCTAGCGACGAAGTACGATGATTAATTACTGAAGCGTTATATTTATTATGAGATTTATGGTTTTCGCATCATTCAAGATTAGAGAGTCGTTAGAAATTTGCCAAATTAATTTCTGCACGTTTTCTTGTAAAATGTTACTTTAAAATTTTTTTTAAAGTATGAAGATAAAAAGAACAGTTTTTTTTAACATGGTGTATTTCGATATTCTTAAAATACAGATGCATTGAAGATATGTTTCTAAATGATAAAGTTTCGAATATTTCAATGTGTATACCAAACATCATTGATTAATGTAAATATACTGAAGGAAATATTATAAAGATATAAAATTGACACTGTGGGGGTGAAATTGATAACTAGTTGAAAGAAAGATATTCTTTTAAATTAAATATGCACCAAGAAAGTAAACTAATCTAATTTATTTTTATATTGAATTTGAAGTTTTCGGCAAACAACTTATTTTATTGATCTGATAGCTTATGAATTAAGTTAACATAGCAACCAAAACTAAAGTCGTCAGAAAAAAGTGGACACTTTTTTAACTTTTCCAATTTCTCTAAATCTAAAGATCGGATTCAAACTAATATTGGAAATAATGAAATTTATGTATAGTCTTCTTACAAATTATTTTCTAAATATTTTTTATTTAAACTTTCCTTTTTTTTTATTTTTAATATGATATCAAGCAGTTTTGAATTAATGTCTTTTTTTCAAAAATAAAACGGATTTTTCGTAATATATTTCCATTTTCAAATACCGTGTCCTTAAGTACTGAAATAAAGTTAAACAGGTATAGTTTCTGTAAAATCCAAATTTCAGCCTCATATTGTAAATGGTAAGTTCTGCATTGATCTTATCGGTGGTTCATTAAATGTTGTCTGTAACTATAATACACTATTTTGTTCTTATTAGAAGAGACTGACGAACATGGAAGGTTTTGATGTATCGCATAAGAGAAAGAACTGTTTATTCAATTATTTTACTTCATCTTTTCAATAATATTCTAAATACGTGTGAAGATGAGCATTATGGAATATTTGTAATAAAACAAACAAAAGTGCGATCAAAAATAAAATCGTAGAAATGACGGAAGTAATGTATTCGAACAATAAAAGCAATACACATACTATGGTGAGCCAAGTTAAACGAAGACAATAAATGCTGCTGATTTCGAAAATTCAGCTTGCACAATTTCTTTGAAGTCTGTATTTGAGTAATCCATGATTATTTTGAATAAGGAGAAAATAAGGGGTAAATATATTCAAATAATATCCGATTTTATAATATATATATAAGCCTAATTATTAAGAAAAGGAGTGTTACACCTTTTTCAGTGGCAATATTATTTTGTACAAAAATTAATTGATTCTTATGAGCTTAAGTACTGAACATTTACTTTTTTACGTGCATTTTTTTGAAAAAATGTATTAACCGTTAGATCAAGTATTTAAAAACCAGGTCTACCTCCCATTGGGATTTTGTGAAAGTAATGTTAATTCTATAGAATTTATACTACAGACCTCAATTTTATACAACGAGTTCCTTATCTATTTGAATGCAAAAAGGTACAAGTTAGTGAAGGTTTCTGATGAGTTACATCTCTCCCTCCCTTTTTTTGAAAAGAAATTTTGAAGTCCACAAACGAATTATTAAAATATGGAAAAGAATATTCAAAAAAGAATTTGATGTCAACCAACTTCAATATTTTATCGCTTACTTTTACTCTAATACGTAAATAATTTAATAATTATTTTTAAAAAAAAGTGGTGGCTTTTTTTTTTTTGCTTAATTTATTATATCACAAAACTCACATCGAACAATTTTTTATAATTATTTTTCAAAATGACTCATGTATAAGAATTACTTATAATTTATAAAATAATGGCTGAATTGTATTTATATTTTTTATGTTCAGCTTGCAATTTATTTTTACATACTTTTATCATTGTATACAAACATTCGTAATCATAGGACAATAATTGTCTTATGATAATGAATTTCTGTTTCATATTCAATGGCTTAAAAATACCTATAACTTATCAGTAGTTTGAACCCGTAATGTATTGCTTTTGTTTGAAATTTTCACCTATCTATTGGTAATAAAGAAGAGAACTCGGTAAATGTGCAATCACTAAATGGTATATTTCGATGTCTTACTTTATGAAACGAATGCGACAATCTCAAATTTAGGAAAAATTTAATGTATTATTTTCTCATTGCACTTCATTGGAATGTTGAAAAATAAATTTTTATTTCTCGGAAATTCCACATTTGTTGCATAATTGCTGTCCTCTTTAATGTTCCCCTTTAGTAATTTCACGAATCATGATAACTATGTTAAAATGAATTTTTTTTTATTATTAACCTTTTTTTTAAAAAAAAAAACTAGACTTGCGTTATTTTTGCTAAACGTTGAAATTTCTATGAATTGAATATCCACCCTGAATCAAACTGAAATAATTTTTTTGTAAAGTATTCATATAATAGTTATTTTTTTTATTAGTTGTATATTTAAAATTCTTATAGAAATATCATTTTTGCACTTTAGCTCAATAAATAATAAGTAGCATCACCTATATTTTTGAAATTTCTTAGAATTATAATTTATGGTACATACAAATGCAAAGAATTAAGTGTAAAAACAAAATAATTTTTTCAGTAAAGGTACATGGGAATTCGAAAATAAACTTTTCGAGGAAACTTATTTAAAGTCAAAATCTTGACTTTTTAATTAAATTTTTTCAGTTTCATTTTCAATATAAATTTTCATAATTTTATTTTTAAAGACTCTGTCCTCTTTTTAAATTTATCAGACTTGTTTGCCTGCAGAATGGGGTTCTTTGCTTTCTCTTTTGATGCCGAATTTACATTTTTTTTTAAAGTCCACGAGATAAGATTTTTCTTGCCATTCAGATTTTGAGCATAATTTTACTAAACGAATGTTTTTATAACATTTCTTGCTTTAGAAATGGGAAATGGATGGATATATTTTATGCAATGGAAAATTAATTGTTTCTAAAATTTATTTAGTTCCTTGAACCACATAGTATTTTGCTCCAGTTACTCCAAATATATACTAGCTTTTAGTTAGACAGTCAAGTTAACACCTCCCAGAAGAGATAAGGAAATTATTATAGCAATTCTGAAAGGTTTTTTTTTCTTTCTATTTTTGAAATTCTTCTAAAGTTTTATGAAAAATGAGCAAAAATAGACGTTGTTCGCTCATTTGTTAGTAATCTTTTAAATTGGCAGGATTTAATCGCATTTTCCTTAAAAAAAATAACGCATTGTTAAAAAATATTAAATGGCATTTATATTTATAACAGAAATCTTAAGATCTAAATTACTTATTTATATTTAGAGCTGAGATTCTTTTAAATTTTCAATGCGATAAAATGTTAATCATTTATAAAAAAATTTAAAAAAATTTGAGTATTGGTACGAAAGTTTACTACAGAGAAATACCAACTCAAGAATTGTCCTCTCACATGACTGTGATTCGAGATTATGTTATTCGTTACGAATAGTCTTATAGCTATGGGAATAACAGAATGAAAAAAAATCATATGCATACACTAATTGAAATTTCAATTACGCATAAGTAATAATGGTGTATTACGTTTCGTTATGAACAGTATGCTTAAAAATATGTTTGTGGGGATATTGATCTGCATCTGTATATGAAGAACAATGTTGGTGAACCAATAAAGTTGCAGTTATATAAATATCATTATAAGCGAGTGAAAACAGATTCAACAGAATTGTAAAAACACTAAAAAGAAATTAGAAATAATTTAAAACAGAGAATGATATTATTCGATACTTTTTTACTTATTTCAATCTAAACTTTTATAATTATAACATGAGCAGATATTACAACCTAACAGTTCATCTTCCGAGAAATTTTGCTTTCATTTTCTAATTGTTGTGGAAACTATTGAGCGTATTTATCCACCTAATCATATTCTCATTCTTAATCAATGACCTTACATTTCCCCGAAAGCTGCGCTACACAAAATTCATCGATCCCTCCCCCCCTAATTTTTTAAAACTCTAAAAGTATACGACGAGTTTCTGCCGACAGAAACATCTACATCATCCAATTAGTTATTGCCTTTTTTTCATCTTTGTAGCCTGCACAGTCAAAGCCAAAACCAATTCGATGAGCAAAAGGGCAAAAATGAAACATGGCGGCAAAAAGCCATTTTCATCGAACGACAAAACCCACAAAACGATGACGATGATTCGATTACGAAAACCGAAGGCCCTTAGGCGAATGCTCCGCAATATTTTGTACAAAACTCTTCGTTCTCTGTCCCCACACACCTCTGGGCCGGCTAATTAAATTCTCGGGCACCAAATATAATTAGATAGCGCTTCGTTAGTCGGAATATATCGTTCACAGCTATTAGATCTCGTGGTCTTCTCGCATTACAGCACGATTAAAACGAAGTCTTTCGTTAGATTGTGTCTGCTTGTTCTCCCAGAATGGTAAAAGAGGGGAGGGCCTAGAAAGAAAGCGAGAAGGTGGGATTAATTTTCAACGTCTGTCTGAAGTGAAGTGGCGGCCTGGAAATGAGATGCCAAAGAACAACATGAGATAATTGGCAGGTGATCTCACTAATTCTCGGAAAAATATTGATGCTTGGAAGTTTCCATGTTTGTTGTAATTGGGTTGAAGAGTTTGGCAACTCGTATGCATTTTGCTGGGTGAATTTAATTAGGCAAGACGTATGGTGTTGAATTATTACCTTCGAGTATTCGGTTTTAAGGAATAGGGGATATTTCAAATTAAATGACTTCTGCAAACGGCTTAGGAAAAAAGAGATGTTTATTGACATTTCTGTTTTTATGTAAAACATTATGAGTATTTCTGACTTAATTAGTAGAGATTGAATGCTAATTTATTTTTGTCTGTGACAAAATTATTTTAGACAAACAAAAATGGAAATTAAATATAATGAATAATGGTAAATATAACGAAATTCGTAAATTAATTGCGCTTTGTTCATAGGATACATACTTAAACAAAATTTGGAAAAGGGAATTTTTGTCAAGTCTCAGATAGATTAGTTTAAAACATTGTGGAGACAGTTGGACTTCCGTTTTAATGCAGTTATAGCGTAAGGATGTTTTGGGTTTAATAAAAGTATCTGTTCGAGTAACAATATTTTATCACTTAAGATCTGTTACATTACGACAGGAATTGCACCTATAACTTCAAACAAAGGAATAAAGTAAAGGAACTGAATGTTACACAACTCTCCTTGTTTCGCCTGGTCGCTAGAGGACGCCACTTCTGTATGGGACAGTCAGTATACAGACAGTTATTAATAATAGCGATAACAGCATTAATATAACGTTTCGACTGTAACGTCTCTTCTTCACAGAAACAAGATTAAGTAGTTATTGATCAGTTTTTATAATAACTTGCTTTTATTACTATTATTTATTTTACAAGTCCTTGTATAAAAATTCTAAAAATCTTTTCTTGTGTGCTTATTTCAAATATAAACTTATTCCTTTAAATACAGGATGTTTCGAAACTCATGGGCAAAAATTTAAGGAGTTGATAAAAAAAAAAAACCCATCTAAACAAGCAATTTTCACCAAACAATGTATAAGTGGAAAGCAAGCGGTGCACTTCTAGACGGCGTTGTAATGGATAGCATAAGACATGAGTTTTTTTACACATCGTCACTTCTACCGTGAAATACATGGCAGAAATGACGATGTGTAAGAAAACTTACGCTTTATGATTTCCATTACAGCGCAGTCTGTGTAAAAACATGTATAAGCTAATGCTACAAATTCGCAATTTATAATAATGGAAATTTCGCTCACCTGTCAGACCGGAGGCTTTTCAAATCACCGGGTGAAAATAAATCAAATTCTTGACATCAGTAAATTAATTTATTACTAAGAAGTCTCAACACATTTGAGCAGAGAATAAGATTCACTACTCGATTTCAAACATATCTTGATCACTACTCGAGGAGAGCAGTTACAAATCCCTTATGGAGCCTCTTGTATGGCGCGCAAACTCTCTATTCTCTAGTTTCAACACCATCTAGAGGTTCACCGCTTGCTCATCGCCTATGCATTTGAATGATGAAAATGGCTTGTTTGGCTTTTTTCTTTTTGTCACCCTTTAAATTTTTGCCCATGAGTTTCGAAACATCCTGCATTAAAGAAATACTTTATGCTTGGAAATTTAAGAATAGTTCTCTGAAATTTGTTTTAATTTTCTCTTTTAATGCTTTGATCTAGATTGTACTACAGAAGAACTTCTTTAATCGACCATCTTTACTATCATTTTCTAAGCATATTTATGATTTTAAAAAATGAATTTCTTATGTTTAACACAAGATGTGATTTCAAATCATGAAAAAGCACTCTTGACTAAGAAAATTGTCTGTGTTCATATATAAAAATGTATTTCCTTACATGAAACGTTTATTTGGAAAGCTGAGTAAATTCCTTTACAGTTCGTACATATATATATATATATATATATATATATATAATTTTAGTTAAATTCATATAAAAGCAATTTATGTAATCAAATTACATATTGATAACTTAGACAAATTATTATCAGCCTTGACATAATTTATTCATATTTGTGAATTGACTAATAAACTAACCTTTAATTTTCTCGAAACAGCAAAAAATTTAATTCCCCTACTATCAAGATGAATGGTTAATATAGCAAGATAGAATTTCAGTAGAAGAAATGCTTAGGGTTTTCCGAATCATTGAAAATTAAAAACATGTGAACTCATTGTTGACCGTCATACTATTAAAAGGATTATTTTCTTCGTCATAGACGAACTAATATATGCTGATAATGTTTTTCTATCTTGTGTATTAAATAATATCACTACGATTATATGATAAAAGTAACAGCTGAATTTATTTTTCACAATATTTCCTTGTTTAATATTTCCTTATTAAACTAAATATATTGATTTAAAACAAATTAAAAGGAATATTTAATAATGTGCTATAATAGTAAGTTCACTTCGACAGTTCTGCTTTTAAAATAAAATGCTTCCTGAAGGGAGAGAAAATGTACCAGAAGTCACTTAAGATAACTGAAATATCAAAATACTTCAACTTTTGAATTTCTTTAACTTTACTGTTATAAACTAGACGACTTTCCTGATTTAGTAGATGTATTATTTGAAAGGGAGTTTGATGAACAGAATATTCGAAATCTTAATTGTAAAATTGCAAATACACGTGCCATGCCATAGAGAAAAATATCTACATTTGCGCTGTTCTCGAAATGTATTTTATTTTTGGGATTTTAGTATACTTTCCCCAAAATTGACTTTATCCACTCTACTGATATTTTGCCTATTATTAAATGAGATTAGTTCTTTCAGAATGAGAAAAAAAAATTGGAAATAGACAATCATACATTTTAATTAATGCACAATAAATAATGTATAAATAATTGTGGAAAATTTAAACCATAAAATATTTAAAAAAGCTTAATTTATTAAATTAAAAATTTAAATTTATAATTATGTGTTGTGTTTGGTATAAATTGCAAATTTGTAAAAATACAACTGCAAGGGGTTTAAGCAAAGTGTGTGTTTCTATGTTTACTTATAGTTAAGTATACTCTACTTACAAATATAAATACAGCTATTGGTTATGACTCTACTTATACAATCTCTTTATTTATAAATATAAGTAATTCATTTATAATTACTTATATTTATAAATAAATTTCGCTTTACATAAACACACAAATATTTGAATGTTAAAATATGCTTTCTATTTCTTTTAATTTTAAGAAATGAGTATTATTTAAAGTAACATAAGCTCCTTTTTTCTTGTCTAAGACGCCTGAATTACATTAAGCAATTTCAAATGATTTAAATATTTCAAACAATTTAATTTTGTAAAATGTAACATTTATTATTATAATTTCATAATATTTATTTACATATAAATTGGGTTTGTATGCAGTGTCTAAAGTACTTTGAATTCGATAAAAGGACTCGTGTTTTAAATTAGATGTATCCTTTGCACAAGTAGAAGAACTTGTGCAAAGGATACATCTTAACACAACAAATTTGAATTATTCTGTTTCATTTTAAATATAATATAACTTGTTATTTAAATAATTTTCTAAATATTAATACAATAATGTTAACAATTTCTCTAAAAATACTGAAAATGTATTTTTACATTCTACAAATAGAGATTTTAATTCGTCACATTTTTAATTTTCTTTGCAACCCAAAACATTACCGATGAGAAAAGGCTTAAGGAATGCATGAAAAATGTGATTGAATCTGCTTCTTTACTGTGCTATAGTATTTAAAGATGCAAATATCTCCCAAAAATGTTCGTAATAAAAGCTTTGGAATCATAACTAACAACATCATTTAATCTATACAAAGCTGAAAACAGCAATCTAGCTTGAATATATTAATGTGTTTCGTAAGCAACAAGAAATAAAAGATAAATAATAAAAAGAACTAAGTAAGCTGTTTCCATTTTTAGTATTTGTTCAGAACAATAGCTTCATGACTTCATACATCGTTTTATCTGTCAGAAATCATTTATTCACAAGACAAAAATGTTTTTAAGAGTTTTTATCTTTTCATGGTGACATGAAAGGCTTACAATACATTCAATGAATTTGCATTCAAGCACAAACTGTAGCGTTTCTTTAATACACAGAATACAAAGGACTTTTTGATAGAATAAAATAGAAAATAACGTTTTTGAGAAATTGGTGGAAAGCAATTTTTATCATAATATTTACTTCAGATTAGTAGTGAGTTTTTGCTTGTGAATTTAAATTAAAAATTAAAACGCGTCAGTGCAATCTATAAAAATCAATTTAGTTTCCTTGAAGTATAAATGAAAATTGTTGAGAAACTCGAATGTCTATATATAAATGAAGCTTACAGGATTTTTTTATTTGTTATGCTAAGGTTTAATTACAGTATATATATATATATATATATATATATATATATATATATATATAAACACATATTCAATAAAGAACGACAAAAAGTATTCTTCTATAATTCTGAGTTTCTTAAGTTTTTAAGATGATACACTCCTTTTCATATTTTAATAGACCTCAAAAGCTTCTAAGTTTTCGGATATTTATTTACTTCAGATTAGTGGTGAGCTTTTGTTTGTGAATTTAAATTAAAAATTAAAATGCGTCTGTGCAATCTATAAAAATCAGTTTAGTTTCCTCGACGTTTTAATGAAAATTGCTGAGAAACTTGAATATTCTTTCTATGTATATATATAAATGAAGTTTAGAGGAGTTTTTATTTATTATGCTGAGATTTAATTACATTATATATATATATATATATATAGTTGTGAGCTTTTGTTTTCTAATTCAAGTATGTTATTCGGCCTTACATATATCAAAAAAAAATTTCCATATTTATATATATATACTAATTTTTTTCCATATATCTATTTATATATATATATATATATATATATATATATATATATATATATATATATAATTTTTTTCCATATATATATCAAAAAAAATTTCCATATATCTATATATACATATATATGCGCGTGTGTGAAACAATATACAGTTACGGCAAAAATCAACAAGAGGGCACAGTTTTTTTTGCTATAAAAAGTTCAGAAAACTTAACAGTGTTTATTTTGTTTATTAAGTTTGGGCTTCCTTAATCTAAGGATAAATTAAATATTAATTCAAGAATCAAATTGAAATCTAAAAACTTATAATATGCTAAATAGCTCACTCTAATGTTTTTACGTATCTAACAACTTTCAAGTAAAAATGTAAAAATATAGAACAAATATTTTTAAAATTTGATTCCAGTTCAAGTATGTTATTCGGCCTTTTTGATACAAAGGGGGGATGAGCCCCTGTGTCCATTCCCTGTAGCCGTCGCTATGTATACATATCATAACAAAAACTTATCATTATCGAGTATGCACTTTATCTACTCAATTCGTATAGGTCCCGTTCAGTCAAGTTGTGACCATATCCTGCCTGGGTATCATCTTTCATAAGTTAGGAGAACTATTGTAAAACTTTTATGCATTCAAACCTACACACAGATTCCCACACACAAACTATAGTAATGTGAAAATGGTATATTGAACTTCAAATATGATTTATCTAGTTTCACATAAAAATTGTATGTACAGGTACAATGCGTTTCATGATGTCGTCCCGTTCTGTATAAAGTATGAATGACTACTACCTCATTGTATGGCATTAACCAATAGCTTTGCAGTAAATTACATTCCAAAATCCTTCCTCAAGCTATTAGATGGGAAAATTCCTGTTATCATGTCCTTTAGATAATACTAGATTCTTAAGAAATATTATTACCAACATATTTACATAATATTATATTATTCATTAAAATTATACTTTATAAATGTGTGTGAGGAGGGGTGAATAATACTTATCAAAACAAATCGCATCCTCAAATTAATTTTTCTATCTATAATCCAAAGTTGTAAGTAGCTCAAAACAAATTTTTCTTGATATTATAATAAATATGAAGTCAAACAATGTACCGAAATAATTGAAATTTCCTATTGTTTTTCAGATAATTTTTTGGGTCTTTCTGATAGTGACAAGCAACAAAAATTATAAAACTTCTTTTAAAATTTTACATATAAATCATAATATAGCTTACATTTATAAGTGTTTACCTTTGTAACCCGTTCAAGACCGGCAAAAGGAGAAAGAACCGCTTCTCCGGGCCTGCGCGCCCTGAAAATGTACGCACACATGGGACAGGGCTATTTTCCTCGTTAAGCTTAATTTCATATAAAAATTCATATAAAATTATCCCTGCGATTAAATACGATGAAACTTGCAGATTATTATCATTGATAGCAGCTAAATATACGGTAGTAAAATTTTTGTGATATTTAAAAAAATAATTGCGAATTTTAAAGAAATTATGTTCATTTTGATGAAAAAAAAGTAATATAGCTTCGAAAATAGCAACAATATAAATGACCAACATTTTTTAACTTACGAGAAATTAAAATATAGATAAAATATTAGAGAACTGAATAATATATATATATATATATATATATATATATATATATAATAAATGAAATAAAACTACTAAATAATTCTTAAAACCTTTGATGCTTATGATACATTTCATAACAATGTTTAGGACAAAACCCTACGTTTCAACTTTTGCATTTATAATATGTCAGCATGCGTTTTTTTCTTTCATGGAAGATTTTTTACACACAACATATTGACTTCTTTAATTATTTCACTCAGATATTTCAATCTTCTCGCCATGATAGCAAACATAAAACTGATGCATAAACATGCACAATACCATCTTACGAACGATAAGTCTACTCCCAATCCTAACCAACAAACATTTCATTTCCATCCACTCCGTTAAAATACAAAGAAAACCCAGCGCCCAGTAAATCACAATCCTTTAAATTCTCATTCTGAACAAAAGAAGCAAACAAGCGCAGTTGCTAAAATTTTCAAATTCCCCTGATTCAACAGCAAAAACAAAACAAAAAAAAAATCAGAAACAAAAGCGGGAATTAAATGTCAACACACTGTGGAACGATATTTGATAACGAACTTCAATCGCCATCTCATGGCCTTTAAAAATTCAAATAAAACGTTCCAATTTGAAATCACAGCAGTGTGATCATGGGCCCGGTGACACGGAAACACCCGTCACATATACGATACCGTGGATCGTGAAGGGAGATTAGCACTATCACGTATACGTGATTACGGTTCTGAACGGGTAAAAAGTACCATTCTTGATTCAAAAAGCGTTTCTAAGGCATGTCGGTGTTACTATTGTGTACTAGCATCTATTAAATGGTCCTAAATCAAATGTAACAGTGATTCATAAGTTTGGATATTGCAGCAAAGGGCCGTCAAATCAAACTTTGTTTGGTGCCTTTTCGTCGTGTCACCATAAATGTGATTTGTATTCATCATTATCCACTGAAACCCAAGGAACAATCAAAACAAAGGGGCACTTCTGGTGTACCTGTTCCTAAGAAAGCGAAGATGATCTCATCAGATTATCTCATCATCGATCTCCTGTCAAGATGGTCAGTAGGAAGAAAAGTAATGTCGACGATTTTTTACCTTTGGATATCATACTCATGAACTTCCAAGAAAAAGTAAAAACGATCACTGGACAATACTGTTGTGTGATTCACCCTACTTTCATTTCTCAGTCCTAATACTCCATTACCCATTCCTAATATGGAATCATTTGGCACCAACTCCGTCTGTGATATCTCTCATCAAGAAATTATTAAAATAAATAAAAAAAAATTTAAAAGAACTATACAAGAAAGCAATCATTTGATTTAATAGCATCTACGATTTTGAGAAAAAAGAAGTTTTATATTAATTTTTTTTTTTTTTTGCTTTATTACGCTTTTAACCCTTTCACCACTTGAGGGAGAAAAAAAGAAGTGCTTCTCTGGGCCTGCGGCATCTTATCGCGGAGTGTTACGCTGTGCCCAGACGATTTTAGATATTAAACCTAATTCGCGAAAAAAATTCCTCTAAAATCTGCTATCTATTAAAATATTTTGGTATTTACACACATTATTTAAAATGCATTAAACTTAATATATACGACAGAAAAAAAAAGATTTAATCAAAAACTGTTCGTTTTTTACATAAAATTATTACATAAAAACCATATCTTTTAAGAAAATACAAAATATAATTACATTTGTTACATACATTTCATGGTGTAATGATGTATTAAGATATAAATAATGAATCTTATTTTGCTGTATGGCATTTTAATAAAAAAAAATTATTCAAATCATAGTCCAACGTCACATGTCTTACACACATATTTTGTTAACTTTTGACGCTTCACTCAATATTTTGAACGAAGGGCACATCTTCGTCCTTTTTTTTCCTTTTAATGGCTATGTACAGAATTTCGTTATTTTCTCTAGCATCACTGTCAGATTCATTCCTTAATTGACAAATCTCAGAATCAGATAAATACTTTCTTTTCGACATGACTGTCGCTACGAATGAAACGAACAGCTGAGAGCATCTGCTACCAATAATATGGTGACCAGCTTGAGGGAGTTTTGGCCAGAACTGAAGATCGTCCATGGGAAGCCTCGTCATTCACAAAGAGAAGGTAGTGGCGAAAGAGCTAAGCAAGATATCGGAAATATGCTTTGTACTTGGATGCAAGATAATAAATCTGACCGCTGAAGTGAAGGACTGCGTTTCGTACAATTTATGAAAAATAGAGCTTATCATTCTGGGATCAAAAGAACACCATACGAAGCTCTTATTGGCTGCAAACCTAAATTACGGTTTACAACGTCTTTTCAACCCGAAGATGTTTTAAAAGACATAAATACAGAGGAGCAGCTAGAAAAAGTAATAGAAAGAGTCCAAACAATGGGAAAAGGTGAAACTCATCAGATTATGCAAGAAAAAGAGCCTGTTTCAAAAAACATGTATAAGGTTATAGTCGATAATGGACTAAACCAACATGATGAAAACATGCATACCTGAAGAGATTTACGTTTCTGATACCTGTTGTGTGTGTTTAAAGGAAACGAGTGATGCACTTGCATATAAAATGTGTCTTCAAAAAATCCATACCTTCTGTGGCCATGCTAGTAAAGGTGATGAAATGGTTATTTTGTGAAATATTTGTTTCAAAACTGAAAATCCTATCGAAAGTAAAATAAACTCTAGAATCAATCTCGAAATACAAGCCAAAAAATGAGAATGAATTCGGAAAAAAAAAAATTCTCACTGCTTTTTTGGGAGCTACTGTGCGCGTTCCTATTCCTGACGTCGACAAGGGGCGAAGTGATTCTTACAATACATTGGCAGCTATAATGAGTGTGACAGAGGATGATTTTTATCAACTTGGAACTTCTGAAGGAATTTTAAAACAAGTATATGCGAGATCACAATTTACTTTATGCCTTAAGAACTTGCTTAGAATTGAAGATATTCCTGACCACGAAATTTCTCTCCGGTCAGTTGCAATTGCTCAGTCCAGTGGCAGTGACCAAGGATTTGTCAAATGTATGTGTTAAACAAAGTGCCAAAATAAGAAATGTTTTTTCTTGAAAAATGTAATGAAATGTAACTCAAAATGTCATTCAAGCCTGCCATGTTGCAACAAGTACGTTAATTTCTTATTTCTTATATAAAAATTTTATTTCTCTTAATAAGAAAGGCATAAATTATGTTTTGTATAACTTTCATTTTTTTACGCATTTTGAATAAATCTTTTTAATGGCATTATCATTATTTTTTCAGAATAACATTTTATTTTTGAGAAATGCATATCATTTACATAATAACCTCATCAGGATTCCATTTTTCATGCTTTGCCTAAATAGCATTTGTCCTTCTATCGAATGCCTAGGGAAAGTAAGTAATACTTCTCATATTTCATACCTTGCCTAAAAACGACCGGCATTATATACAGTGCCTATACAATGCCTATATTATATAGAATGCCTATACAATGCCTATATTCTATAGAATGCCTATACAATACCTATATTCTATAGAATGCCGGCGTTTCATACTTTGCCGGTATCATATGTTATATATGATCCCCCCCAACTCGACGAAAAGAACACCGGCTGCAAGTCGCGACCATGACCACTCGACTACCACTCATAAGACCGAGACCTCAGATTTTATGAATACGAATTCGTTATTTCTTAGAGTATGCAAGGAAAAAAAATCTAAACTTATTGCGTAATATTAAGGTGACCAATCGTCCTCTTTTACTGAGGACAGTTCTTCATTTGTAGGTTCTACCATTCCTCGAAAAGTGTCCTTCTTCCTGTCCTCATTTTGGATGCTTTAAAACTAATCTGTTAATCTCTCTATTCAGAGATGCCGCCCTAAACTGTTACGCAAATGTTGAATACAAAAAACTTTTAGGATATTTAAAAGTTAGATGGCTCGCTCTAACACCTACTATAGAGCGTGTTTTACAATTATTTGAATCTTTCCGTTCATAATTTTTAAGTTTAGACAAATGTCCGAAAATTCTGGAATCTTTTTTCTGCTATTAGTTATCAGAGGTATTAGTGCATATTGTACATAATCTGGCACCTGTTTTCCCCAAAACGATTAAAAAAAAGTGAAGGTTAATATATTTTTGCTGCAGAAGTTATTCTTATTTTGAACGATTTTTTCCATAGATATGAATCACGATTTGAAGACAAATTTATTCCTTTAATAATAAAAAGAAAATTGTCAAACTTGAGGAATTAAACCCGCATAACGGAAAAGTGTACCAAAAAAGTCAGAATTTTTACCAAACAACTTTCCATTACTCAAAGAATGGTCTGAAACAAATATCACTGGCAATAAAAGTTTTCAACGATGTTTCTTGACTTCATCGCAAGTAAATTGGACAGATATTGAAAATTATGTTGAGTTTTTATCGAAATAAATGCTGATATTAAAATCGATGATAATCATCCGTTTAAAGAAATTAGAAGACTGAATGTATATTTAAATTCTGATAAATTAAATATACATTCAGTAATATAGAATGTACATTTAAATGCTGATGAATTAAATATACATTCAGTAATATAGAATGTACATTTAAATACTGATAAATTAAATATACATTCAGTAATATAGAATGGACATTTAATTCTGATTCTTTGGGGAAATCAATATGTTGGAATAAACACATTCCTATTGAAAATTTATTTATTCTTGTTGAATTTACGTTGTGCTGCCTTGAACTAATGCATCAGTTATAAGAAAGAAATTCAATGATTTTTGGACAAGTGAGAAATCAAAATTTAATGTTGATACTCTAAGTACAGCACTTACCGTAAAATTCAACATGAAGGATACTTCTTGCTCCGAAATTTCCAATATATTGTTAGAAAATGATACAATGACAAAAAATTTTAATGTAATGGAAAACTACTCGTTTAATTAAAACAGATATTATATAAATTTATAATGAGTTATATATTTTTTAATTATATATATATATATATATATATATATATATATATATATTTAAGAAAGCAAAAAAAAAAATTAAAAATAGAAACTTATATTATCAAACACTAATAAGATAGAGAATGTAACTGAATGAAAGCAAGAGAAAAAAAATCAAAACCATAAATCACAAAATATGGAAAAGTACAAAACTAAACGTGAAAAAAAGCAAATAGGAGAAATAAACCTATATATATATATATATATATATATTTATATATATATGAGTGTATATATATATATATATATATATATATATATATTATAATTTTACCTTATTCTTTGACCGCCTTTTTAGTCCAATTTACTTAATTTTATGTATTTAAAGTCACGAACTAGTAATACAAAATAACAAAATATCTAATTGTATCATATTTAATTAAACATCTAACACCTACATTTTTTTACTCTTTTTACCTCTTTACTGCATTTTTTATTCACTTAGAAGCACGACCAACCTTGTTATACCACAATGGAAGTAACTACAATTGCTTTAATTATATATGCAACACATACTTAGACTATCAAATTATTTTTCCCTAACAAGGTAAACGAGAATTCTCACCTCGAGTGCATACACAACAATACATTCATCGTAAAATAAAAACTAGGCTGAGACCACTCCTCACGATACCGACCCCGGATTCACGATATCCATAAAACCGCTGTTAAAACCCACCTACCTTTGACTCTGTAAAAATCGTGACCCGCTACCAGTAGTTTACGTGATAAAAGGACGTAGATTAATCACGATTTCAATCGTGGTCCACCGCAGCAAGCTTGAGCAGTGTCTGCGCTAATTTGCCAAGTAATTAGATTTTCCTAAAGACTGGACACTTGAAAGACAAGGAAGGGTTAGAGGGGAAATGGGGGTAGGTTTTTTGGTTGTTTTTTAAAGGTGATTTTCAACTTTCGCATCGTAAGTTTCGCCAGTTTAATCGTGATGTGATCTTTATATGAAAAGGGGAAGTTAGTTGCAGACTGGAGTAACGAGTTTTTGGCTACTTTTTTTGTTGCCACGGCAATGCTTGCTTTGTTTTTTGGACAGAGAAAGAGCTTTTCTAAGTTTGATAAGGATTTGAAGATTTAATTAAAACGTCTTTTAATTAGAGTTGGAGAGCTGCAAGTAACAAATTATGCACAGATAACATTCTACTAATTTAATAATAACTCAGGAATAATTAGATTACAAATTTCTACAACTGAAAGAGTTCACATAGTCTTTTGAAATTATATTCAGAACTAAAATATTACCAAAAAATAAACTTTGTAGAAATATTATTTATCTAATTTTTGGAAATATTTTTCAACTTCATTCCACGACATAGACATGTTCCTTAAAGTACGTAATAAGAAATCGACTAACTCTACAAGACAAAAAAAAGTTATAATAATTCGCTTGGATCAAAAAAATTTTACTTACATTTCTCAGAAAGCACACATGCATATTATAAATTTCTTTAAAAACAAATTCGTTTTAATGATGTGTAAGGATTCTAATAAAAATACTGTATACACTATTATTGTTAATCCCAGAAGTACTGTATACAATATATCGTTACTGACTGAATCTTCATCAATTTAAAGTCCTGATATGTATTGAGCAAAAGTACATCTGGTTGTTTCAGATGTCTAAAGCAGCTTTTAATAGCTGTGTTCAGGCTTCAAAAGCATCGCACGGCCGCCTTAGTCTAGTGGAGTGTCACAAACCCGCGACTGACGTTGTTTCCGTCGAGTTGTGGGTTCGATTCGCAATGCCACTTAAGATCCGTCGTGTAATGAGCCGTTGCACGTAAAATCTGTTGAGGCCTACCATTCCGTTGGTGTGATGTGGAAGCTTAAAAAGGGAGTTGCCTGGTAAGAAGTCGTCCTCGTCACTTGATCGAGATTCAAAATTAATGGATGCATCGCCAATATCCTTCATGTTGCTTCTAAGTGCGATGGAATTTAAACAATCAGTCAGGCAATTGAGAAAAGTCGTTTTATATATTCTGAGAAATTTAAAATCCAGTATTTTCGTATTGAAACATAAGTTCTATTGTAAACCATTCTTAGAAAAATATTACTTATTTTTTCGTATGTGAAACTTATATTTTATATTTTTTCCATGAAGATTCGTCGCATAAAATTTAATAAAGTAGAGTTTACATTTATTTTATATATGTAATTTTTTATAAGAAATATATATAATAAAAGTGTTATAAGGTTTAAATAAATCATTTTATATATCAGTTGTATTGATTTCTAGAGTTTACAATTTTATTGCTCAATATAAAGTATGTTAGTTTATAAGAAATATTGAATTTTCATCCAAGAAATCACTCTTTTCAGTTTTGCATATTCAATTGTCTGTTATGAATCGTAACATACAATAGAATTTGGATGTGCATTAATAATAAATCATTTAATAATAATTAGTATTCCGAAAATTACCTTAGAAGTAGAAACAAGTGTAAACTTACAAAGTTCGAAAGAGTAAAATTCAAATTTGACTTAATCATATACAAAGACAAAGAAAATGTGAAAACGAAAAGTAAAGTCCTAAAATTAAAATTTAGATTGCTCTTAGTATTCAAAATGTATCCTCTAAAATACATTGAACTACCTGAGGCTATTTTAAGAAGAAGAATAAAAAGGGTTTTAATGAAAATGAAAAAAAAAAAGTGTAAAATAAATATAATTTCACATTAAAATGATTCAAAAGCGAAAAAGAAAATAACCAGAGATTAAAAACACATTAAATAAAAACAAAAATTGCAATGTAAATGTAATTTTACATTAAAATGATTTAAAGAGTAAAAAAAAAAACATAAGAACTTAGTGTATCTAAATTTGAAAGTTACATTCATACTTGATTATTTATTGAATTTTTTTATTCTTATAATTACAGTTAAAAATCTTAATATTTTAAATAGTGTATTTTCTTCTAATAACACAGTATATAAGTAAGTAACTTCCATAATAATAAAGAGAAAAGCAATGAAAAGATACTATTGCTATCTCATTTTATATTTATGACATTTTATAGTGAAGTTCTCTTCGCGAGATCTTCTAACGAAAAACAAAATGATGTGTCTATTTAAAAAAGGTGCAAAAATATAACTAATGTTCAAATAAACTTATTCTGATAAGGCTTTTATCAGGCTTTCAAATTTTCGTCAAGGGATTGTGAAAATATAATAATTTCATTATATTGCTAAAAGCTTTTAATTTTTATTTATTATAAAAGACTCGAGGAGCCATTTGTGAGTAAATTGAAACTGTATATTCTTTCCTTCGCTATTTGTTACTTTTTTTCAAACAATGCTTAATGTAAAATATCTTTCATATATATCTAGTTTTATTTACTTGCAGTTATGCATGAAATCGATATCTCATTTTGGTAGCTAAAAATGCTCCTTATATATGCATCATTTTTATAGCTATGTAAAAACTATCATTTTTGATTATTGTTTATTACTTTTTATACCAAGTGCCAAAATTCAAAGATAATAAAATAAGAAAAGTGAATATATATCTTAGTCTTTTTTATTATTTTTTCAAGCAGAATGTAAGTATTTTTGCAATATGTGGGGATGAAATAATTTTAATCACATTAGTAAGCTTACAATATTACATACAAAAATCTTTCGAAACAAGCATATAAATTCGTTTTTATTTCCCTATAATTTTATGAATTAATTTTTCGATGTTATTTTTAAATTTTTAAAGTGAAATCAAAATATAAGTAATATTCATTCTTGCAAAATGTAAAATGCGATATTTCCCCTACTTCACATTTTTTTTTTAAAGTTTTTTCTGATTTTTAGAATCTTACCAATACGCTTGAAAAAAATACTTAAATGGAAAAGAAAATATTCTTATATATAACTTACAAAAATAACTTGAACCAGATAAGAATAAATTCTTAAATAGTACAGAAAAAGAGAAAAATACAAACAAAACTTAATGTCTTTATTTTAGACTCATATAAAAGAAATGATTGAAGACAGAATACTTCGATATGTATATTTTTTTCCTTCACAAACAAAGGCATTTATTTAAATTATTAATAGTTTTTAAAATAAGTTACATTAACGTTTAAGCCATTATAATTACACGAGTAATTGCCTGATTAAATTTTCGTACATATAAAAGAACTTAAGTCGCTTTTGGGACATATAAATCACAAGAAAAGCACAGGTAAACTAATTCATATTTATAGTGTTTATTTATATGCATGAAGATAATGAACAATAGCACTGAAGGAATTTTAAAGGTGTCAAATTTTTTGTGCAATAGATTATATGATCATCTTTTCAAAACAATGTTAATTTTTTCGTTGAAATTATTGAATTTCATAGCATCGTATCGAAACTTAAAGATAATTAACTTTAAAATGTATCTTTATCTGTACCCCTAACTTAAAAATCAATTTTAAATAATATGCATATTCCCTGCATACTCAAATATATAATTTTTTAATAATTAATAATTAACAATTAACAAAAATAGTTAATAAATTATACCGAACTCAAATGTGATGCTCTGATGTAGAAAATTAAGCTCCTCCCAATGTAGAATATTAGTCGTAAGCCTTTTCAGGGTGCAGTTATTTTATATTTATGAAATGTGACTACTTTTTAACATCTAAAATCATTATCTTTTTCCGAAAGCAATTTGTTGGTTTGTTTTAATTAATTTCAATTCTTAGGTTAAATATGTGCAAGTGGTGACGGAATTCATAATCCTTGTCAATAGTTAATACGACACATTCAAGAACCTGATGTAGTACCTCTCTTTCTTAAATTCTACATTACGCCAGTTGCGAATTTCCATGCTCAAACCTTAAATAAATTCTATAATGCTTATAGAAATGTTCGAAACCATGTAATTAAACATTTTAACGATATAGAAAAAGCTGCAGAAAAATCATTAATATATTCATTTAGTTGAACCTAACTAACAAAATATTCTATTTTAGAATAAAATTAGACTCTTCACTTGAAATTTATTATTGAAAAAAAATAACATTAGACTTTTTATGAAGTAGTCAAAATATAAATATTACAATAATGTAAAGCTTTAGTCTCGTAAACATCAAATGCAGGTGACCTATCGTAAACGGATATCACGTAGTTGATTATGTTTCTTTAATAAACATACAAATTGAGTGTATAATTTTCAAAAATTATGCAAAAAATATTCGCTAAGTTTGATGCTGGATTCATATCTTCTTATCCGTTATTTATTGTTTTATTGTCCTGCTTCTGCCGCAGTGTGGAGGGAATTTCAGTCCATATTCTACAAGCTGAACAAGAGGACGATGATTATGTGGTTTACTACGTAAGTGAATTTGGATTCAAGTGCATAGGTTCACCTTTGTAATAAAAGCGTAATTTAAACTATACAACTTAATTTCTTCAAAAATTTAAAGCTAAATTTCATATTTCCTTAATCAATATTTCTATTATTTAATCTTTTTTGATACATAAAAATCTGATATTCAAAATACGAGAAAAATGTTCCAAAAAATAAGTTTTTCTTTCATTAACGATTTTTATGAAAGTCTATTAAGGTATTCCGAGACACAAGAATGATCTGAAAATCTAGTATGGTTGTTAGGATATCCTGTTGTATCTTCCTTGCTAATCACATTAGATTGTAAATCTAAGAGGAAAAGTAAAATAATCTCATTTTTTTTTCATTAAAAATCTTTAAGAAAGTCTATTAAAACTTATTTCAGTTTAGAAAAATTCTTGTTTGACAATTTTCAGTTATATTGCACGATTACCAAAAATAAATGCTTATATTCAACTAAAGAGTTTCGTCTGTACATTGAAGTAAAATTATGAATAAAAATATAATTTTTAAAACATTATGTGTGTGTGCTGTTTTTTTTTTTTTTTTTTTTTAAGAATTGCTGATTTTATTTGGGCCGATTATGATTCGTCTCCGTTTGGAATAATGATATAAAAATTCCACCTCTGAAAACATACAGACATTAAGTTTTTACTCAGCTAGAAGAGAAAGTCAAGTCAAGAAGCAAAGTCAAGCTGTTTGCAATGATTTAAAAACGAAGTATTTAAAAGCAAATAATCTCTTACGTAAAAAAAATTAAGAAATAAAACACATCTTTAAAAAACTATATTTTTTTCTCGAAAAATCGTGAATTTGTCTCACCTGCTGATTTCATATTTTGTAATTAACGACGTAATAACATTTGATTGATAATTATAAACAGGTGAGCGCAGTAAACTACTACTTTTTTCAGCACCTGCGCTTACACAACCACTTTGTTTATCACGATTAATTGCAATTATAATTCATTATCCATGTAAGTAAAGAGATGTTATTTTCTCTTTTATTTACTTCTCAGAAACAATAATTTGTTTTCACTTTTTGTTTCGTAGATAAAGTTAATTTTAACGATAACTCTTTTGCCACGAAAATGCTTATTCAGGAAGTCTCAGAGACCATATTAAAGATTTTTTTTAATCGTTTGATTAAAATATCATCTTGTTATTTCACTTAGTTGTACTTTGAACAATGAACTTTCGGAAAACAATGTGTTTTTATATTTTTAAAGTGAAATAAAATCTTTCACAGAAAATTATGCTAGAGCCTTAGATGTTTCGATGAAAATTATATGCTCCAGTAAATTTTATATAATTAACAATAAAAAATAAGTAAGCAACCTGTATGCGTTTATTATACTCATATTTCCTATGCTGTAAAAAATAATCTCTAATATATTAATCATTGCGTTTTATTTATTTATCTTGTACAGAAAATTTCAATGGAAGAAAATTAAATATAGTAGAATACTGAAACATTTTGTCAATACCTGAACTATCAATATTTCAGGTATTTCTCAGAAGCATTCAATTTAATTCTTGTCGTCTTTAATACATTTATTGCATAGCTTTTACAAGCATTCTAAATAAACAGTGTTTTGGCAAGATAAACATAAGTATACTGTCTTTCCTATTTGCTTCAAGGACACAAAAGACATGTTTTCCTTTATTTTAATTTTGTTTCTTCTGCGTACTGCTCCATATTCTGAGACACTGCTTCATTTCCTAATATCCGTTTTATCTGTAATCTCGGTTCGGTGCACCTAAACTTCTACAAAACTCCAAAGGAAGAAGCCTAGGTGTGTGAATTCATTTGAATATGTCACCGTGGAGTTGCTGCAGCGGAGACTTTTTGTTTATATGGGACGGTATGATTGATTGTTTGCTTATTAACATAGCACTTAAAAGCAATACTAAAGCTACTGACGATATACTTAGTAACAAAGAATTTCGGTCAAATGAGGAGGACGGCTTTTGAGTCGAAACATATCTCTCCAAATTTCCACATCATGCCAATGGGTCTACAACAGATTTAAAGTGCATCAGTCTCACTACACAGCAGTTCTTAATCATGACTCGACGGAAACAATATTGATCATGAGATCGCAACCATGACCACTGGGTTACGACTACCACAGTGTACATTCAGAGCAATTGAATGCCGTCTGAACTTTTTCTGTGGTGCTAGGGTTACACTCATTAACATGCATGAGTAAGGAAATAAAATTTTATAAGTTATCTTGTCGAATGTTGATACCTCCTTGTTATTATCTTTTACCGTTTTAAAATTATTAATGTACAAATTCGTAAGGATAAGTTGCAGACACTCTATATTATTTATTTTTTTCTAGTTGTTACTGACTGAATTAAATTGAGATACGTCGATACTGGTTAGATTCAGTTGTTAGTTCCTTTAATCTCTCTAATTGCAACTTGCTAATTTTACTACTTTTTCTTAGTTTATTTATGTGTTTAGCTAAGTAAATTTTTATTTTTATGCTCCTCATACACAGAAGTAAAATAGAGATTATCACAATAAATAGAGTACTGCTACTCAATCTCGTAGAATTTGACACTTCGAAGTCTATATACTTTGTAGTTTATCCAAAACAACAGCCGGAATCAGCAGATCTTTTTCGTATAAAACAGAGCAAATTGATTTATGTATCAAATGCATTTGAGAGTCAAAATAATCCCATAAAATATTTTGGAAGTTAGAAATGTAATATGCGTACTTAAGTGTCATCATCATTTTCATTCCTTAACTCCCCTCTCCAATAGGTTTAAATGAGCTTTAATACACTTAGGCTAATTCAATGTTCATTAAAAAAATATTTCCAAGTTAGTTTTTTTTCCTACCAACAGACAGATAATTGGATTGTGGCAAACTAGAAAGAAATAGCACAATATACAGTGTCGTATCTTTCATTGTACCTACAAAAGATACATTAGAAGTAAATTTCATTTTTAGCAGACATAGTGGGTATCTATGAGAATTATAGTTTGTCTAAATAATACGCGTCAAAGATATTGATAAATAAATCTTCAGGGACGTGTTACTAGCCTTATTAAAAACGGTATTTGTATATCATGGTTTCACTAAGTGAATAAGTACTACTCTAATTCAATGTCAACTAAAATCAAACACATTCTTACTTAATTTCATACAGTTACTTACTGAATAATATCAGAATCGATATTTTAATTTTAAAACAATATTTTATTATATTTTACAGCAATCACCTAAGTTTAATTTCCTAACCACAAATTAATCGGATTTCAAAGTATTTTTGACTACAATTAACTAAATAACAAATTTTCTGCGTATTTATGCATTTTCCTGCGTTCTGACCAAGCTGATGGTAAATATAAATTAGAGAACATAAATAATCGTATAATTTGCATATAATCCTTTTTATTAATTGCCTATTACCAATAAGAATTTAATGCTCGTGATATTATACTGTAGGTCAATATGAATATATTATAAAAGAGATTTAAGTCATTATTTAAAATTAGATCAGAATTTGTAGTCACTAAAATATTTTATAATATTGATAAAAAAATAACTTTTTGAAATTTTAATTAAAAAGGAATGGACTTATTTGGATAATCTGTTTAATATCAGGAAATAGAGCCGAAAATAGGTATTTAAATTAAAATAAAAGTTTCTTTGAATGGAAAGATAACACTATGCCTTGAGAACAACATATTTAATATATTCTTCCTTTCTCTTTATTTTAATTATTTTTAGATGTGCTTCATATTTCATGTCTTACATTTAAATTTAATATCTTAAAAATATCTTTATATTAAAATATAAAAATGAAAATTAATAGAGCGTTTTTAAATTTTAAGATTTTCAATTAGATTGGATTATATAGAGTTTTTTCAACTTTGATTACAAAAAAGGTTTGTAATTCTAGCATTTTATGTTTGCTTACACTCGTTTTTTTGATGATACAATGAGCACAAATTAAATTTTAAGAAAAATGTATGATAAGACAAATAATGAAAGTAAGTCTTAATTTTAAAAGTGTCTTGTAAAATGTTCCTTTTTTTTGTAAAAACCTTTGAATATTAATATAATTCAAAAACACATCTATAAATAAGTACGTAACAGTTTTATATGTTGTTTTAGAAAGCATGAGTATCAATCGTCTTAGAAAATATTTATAGCATTCGCAAATTTATGAAATTTTAAAGTAACACAATTAAGAAATTATAACTTAACATCTAGTTATATCATTTCTATTTACAATGTCTTTGCAAATATTAGAAATACAAGTAAAAAAATCTAAGTAAATCCTTAGAGCCATGTTTCTTAACCTGTGGTTCATGGACCCCTCGGGGGTCCATGGATCATATTTTGGGGGTTCGCCGACTGCTCCTAATTTTTAAAATTTCTTTAAAAAAAATTTTTTTGTCACGAACTTCTTTAAACCGTGTGTCTGCCATTTCCCAATAGAGACCTCCACAATACGAGAAAAAAAAACATTTGAAAAAAACAATTTGAAACACTGAGTAGCCTTTGATTTTTATTTCACTTGGAATAAAGTGCGTTAGAATCAGTTCCACAAAGTTCTTGCAAATTCTTAAAGCGAAATATTTGTTCGTAAAGTATTGTAATTACTAGTACTTTTTTTTCGAGTGCTATTTTGTATCATAGTTTTTTTTTTTGTGTTGACAACGGTGTTTTCAAGTAAAGGTGAGTTCAGTCAAGTAATTCATTTGTGAACAATTTCAATTTGAATTCTTAATAATTTCGTTTGATTATTTGATATTTTTTTTAGCCCAAAATGTCCAAAAAAAAGGAAGTACGATGAAAGTTACGTTAAATATGGATTCTGTTGCATGAAGGAATCGGACGATGTTGAAAAGCCATAATGCTTTCTGTGTGGAAAAATTTTGGCAAACGCCAGTATGAAACCGGCAAAATTGATAGAGCATCTCAAATCATCCTGAAAATGCATCTAAAGATCTAGAATTTTTTACAAAGAAGAAAGCCCAGTTTTCGAAATCTGGAACATTAACCAAACTTGGATTTGGTATTCCACAAAAACCTTTGGTTGAGGCATCTTTCAGAGATGCATATCGTATTGCCAAAAGTAAGAAACCGCATACTATTGGAGAGACATTAATTATGCCATGTGCGCTAGAAATGGTTGAATTAGTTTGTGGACTGGAACAGAGAAAAAAACTTGAGGCTATTCCATTATCCAATGATGTGATACAGTCAAGAATTGTTGAAATTTCTTGTAATATTTTGAAACAGATCATCAATGAATTGAAAGCATCGTCATTTCCCTTTAGTATGCAACTGGATGAAACTACAGACATATCGAATTGTAGTCAACTTCTGGTTTTTGTTCGTTACGTGTCAGCTGATACTATCAAAGAAGAATTCTTATTTTGTGAGCCTCTTTTGCAAACTACAAAGGCAGTTGATGTTTTAGCGATTTTGAATGTTTTCTTTTCTAAACACGATTTCGACTGGAAACAAAAACTTCATTCGCTTTGTACCGATGGAGCACCTGCAATGCTTGGCAATAAATCTGGTTTTGCGCATTTGGTAAAAAAAAGAAGCTCCTAATGTTATTGTTACACATTGTTTTTTACATAGACATGTGTTGGCTACAAAAACTCTTCCAACCAGCTTAATAGATGTATTGTCAATAGTTATTAAAACCGTGAATTTTATTAGAAGTAGAGCTCTTAATCATCGTCTTTTTAAAACATTGTGTCAAGAAATGAACGCAGAACATGAGGTACTTCTGTACCACACGGAAGTGCGCTGGCTGTCTCGAGGGCAAGTTTTGAAACGAATTTTTATGTTGAAGAAAGAAGTATCACTATTTTTGGAAAAAAAAGATAACTCGCTCTTCGAATATTTCAATAACAAAGATTTTATATGTAAATTGGCTTACCTGGCAGATATTTTTAACCACATGAACGATATAAATATTTCAATTCAGGGGCCTGATACAACAATTATGGATGCCACTGAAAAACTACAAGCATTTTTATCGAAAATGTCGGTTTGGAAAATTAGAATTCAAAATGGGATATATGCAAACTTTCAAATGTTGGACGAATTCATTTTTGAAAATGGATCTCGGCAAGATAGTTTGTTATTGAATAACTTGAAGGATGAAATCTGTGAGCACCTGGAAGTACTTCAAGTTTCATTTGAAAAATATTTCAATTTGGATGAAATAACTAAAAAAGATGAGTTGTGGATTCGTAATCCTTTTCTTTGTGATATTGACTGTATCGACGACATGGACCTTGCCAAAGACGAGTTAATTGATTTGAAAACAAAGTCCTTGTTAAAAATGGATTTCGATTCAAAAACTCTTGGGGAGTTTTGGTCTTCTTTAAGAGAAGCCTACCCATTGCTAGTAAAACGAGCTATGGCAGCCATTATTCCATTTGCTACGGTATATCTTTGCGAATCAGGATTTTCCACACTCGTAACAATAAAAACAAAACATCGAAATCGACTGAATGTCGAACATGAAATGCGCGTTGCTTTGTCGAAAACCATCCCTCAATTCAATCTCCTAATCAAGGAAAAGCAGCAACAACCTTCACATTGAAAATAAATTACAATTATTATTTTATATCCAGGAACATAAAGATATCTCTCTACAGTTATATTATTGAAATAAAAATATTTAAATAATAAAATAGAATATATTTTGTAATAATTGACGTTTAAACAAATTTTTTTCACATATGGGTCCGTGACATATTTAAAAATTTTAAAGGGGTCCATTGCACCAAAAAGGTTAAGAAACACTGCCTTAGAGGAAAACAAACCCTATGTATGTACACAAAGATCATTGCCATTAGACTTTTCTTTTTGATATCAGAATCGGTAAGATGTTATTTTCATCATTGTAAAGCAAAAGAAAAATATTTTCAATCGTGTTTTGAGATAATTTAAAAAAAAAAAGTTGCTATTTATACTCTTTCAACCAAAACCTTATAATTTCCCTAACCCTTTTTATTAACCCTTTAGGATTTCCCATTTAAAATTACCTACATATTAACAAGTGTAAATAGGAAAAACATATATAAAAACATTGAAATCTGCTTCGCTAATTTTAATTTAACACGTGCTAATGTATTCAAAATGAGTATTAATTTACGTAAAATAAATGTGCTTCCAAATCATGGTTCCCCAGATGCAATAGCTATCAAGGAAAAAAATACTTTATTCAAGTTCCTGATGCAATTTTATTTTCACGAGCAAAACATTCTAAAGTACAAAATCGTTGTCAATCATAACAAAAAAAAAAAAAAAAAAAAAAGAATCCCAACAGACGATTCTGCTATAAAAATCATTAATTTAATGAAATATTAAAATAAGAGGAAACAATAAGTCATTGTAAAGTAGACAATAATATTCCGTTCGGATATTAAAATAAAAGCAGATGATAAAATTATTAATTGTATATATCTTAACAATGTAAATATAACTTTAGACAGCTAAATATAATTATTATAATTATAATGCATTATGATGTCAATCTTTTGAACCTAACATTATGAATTCTTTATTTATTCCCATGCATTTTTGCTGACGCCATTTTAGTAAAACTTCACATTAGTACATATTTAAAAAATTTCGATATCATTAATATTTATATTAATCTAAGCCGTTTTTTTTTCTCTCAGAAAAAGTGGTTCTAGTTTATATCCTATTTTCTACCATTAGATCGAATTGAACCTTATAACAAATTTTTTCCTATTTTCAATTTAAAGACCTTTGAATCTCCGAAATAATTAACGCCTTAAATGGCAAGCATCCATCACAGCAAGATTTCATTACTGGCCCATCTTCCTTTGTATTCGTGGAAAGAACACCCCAATAAATGCCATCCCAAAAAAGAAAAGAGAAAAAAGCTTCGCAATATCGGCCTACTGATTTGTTTCTACTGGCTCGAAATGAGCTGCTAAACTGCGTCAGAAAGGTCACTTGATGTTGTGCTGTCGGCGAGGTAATGGAAAAGGCTAATATCATTCCTGAAGGAGAAAAAAAGAATCATAATGAAGAGCATTCTACTTTATTGTCAGGTAGCGGAAGCTAAGCACAAAACGTGCGGGCCATTAAAGTATGTCCTTCATCTACCAGAATTGACCATTAGGCCGCCCGCAATGGGTGCAGTGACGGATAATTACAAAAAAATGTGGACGAGATGTTGTACTAAGAATTCCCAAAGGATTTTTCCCATTCTGGAAGGAAAATTAGGTTTCATTTTTCTGTTGATGCAAGCATTATTCGATTTGCAGCGCTGGCGATGAATCGATTGTCGGCCAGTTTATGCATCGATATTAAGTAGAACTAAATTGATGTCTTTAACTTCCGAGGAGATGTGATTATTGTTAATATTTTTCACTGGCAATGCCTTGGGGTATAATAATATGAATATTTCCAATTCCAAACACTCTTATACGATTTATTAAGGCTTTTGAAACTGTTTATGACAAAGAAATTGTTTGGTGATTACTTTTGACTTCATTTATTAATTATAGTTCTTATTTTTCCTGAAAATAGTTTTGAATAGGTTTCTCATAGAATGCGTTTTAATATTTATCCAAAGTATTGTTGAATTACTGAAAAATATTAAGCGTTAAGTACATTTTCAACAATTAAAGAAGACAACTACGTACTGGATTTATTTTACTATTAGTAACGGATTTCCTTTCTGCTTAGCTCTACAGTCATCTTAAAGCATAATTAAATAGTCAATAAGTTCAAAAACCCCAATTGAGAAAAAGACATCCCAGTTTATTAGCTATCAACAACGAATATTCAAGATCGTTCTCTCTCTCGAATTACTCTTAACTCACGTAACCCTAGCTTATATTCTAAGAATACTATTTTAACATATCAGATCGTTCATTCCAATTCAAATACTTTTTATTTATCATAAATTCATTTCTTATTACTGAAACTAGGAGTTACTTCTGGCTAACTTCTGTTCAATTTACGAATATCTTTCAGACACTCATTAATCTTTAGCTCCATTCTCTTTCCATTCAATTCTATTTCGTTAGTATATCACTATCCTTAATTCAATTCATTACACTCCTTATCTTCAACTAATTTACCTTATCACGTTTCATTTTGGTTGGCAAGGAATCGTAGTTTTATGCATTTCTAATTACCCAAAAAATTTCTTTGCATGTTTTTACTGTTACTGAGAATAGAAACTTTTTTTGTTTCAAGATAATGCTGAGAATAAAATTCATATTACATATCATTAAATACTCGTCTATGAAAATTTAAGGCTTGATTTTATTTCACTAGCTGCCAAAGAAAAATTAAACTTACATTTATTGAAAAAAAAAAAAATTACAACGTTAATTTCAATAAAAAATAAATCTGAAGTTTATTTTATGAAGAACTTATGAAAGAGAAAATTTATTCTAATGTAATAATAAGTAGTTGTAAGTATTTTTTAAAAAATTTCATAACATGTATCAAATATTTTTTTATTAAAAATTCACAATTATCCTCTTATTCAATAACTCTTTCGCGGTTCATTATTAAAATATTAAATATTAATACCAATTTCTCCCTTTTGATAATATGATGGAGAAAGGAATTATATAATAACAAGAAAATATCAGATGAGTATAATAGATTAATGTATCGGACTTTTTTTTCATTTCGTTATATTATAATTTTAAGTTTCATTGCATTATTTTGTAGCTGCATGAGTTATTTCCTCGAGGCAAAAATTAGATAATTAATCAGCAAATTCAGTTAAAATATTATTTAGAAAACTTATGTATGCTACCTCATTAATATTTATCTTCCAAATTTACATTGTAATTCTATATTGTATTAAAAAAATAAATTTAGCTCCCATTTAGAATATTTATTAATGAAATAAGGTTCATTATTAAAACTGATTTATTATACATATTTATAAAACCCCATAAGCTCATTCTATTATAATGCTATCTAAACATTAATTTTAACCGATTTTATTACATTTAAAAATATTAATTTGTAAAGAATGGGAAATTGCAAAATTATGCAAATAATATTTTAGCTCAAGCGATTTTTAAAGAACTAAAAAAGTTATGAATTAAAAGTACTTATTAACACACAATGATTACATTATTTGAACTAAAATTATGCATATAATTATATGATAAAGATATTTATACCTCTATGATATAGACCTGAAGTACATATCATTTTCTGGGATTTTGATATTAATGCAGAATTTATATTCCGGTGAAATTTTTGAAACTGAAATAATGTTAGAAAATAGGTAAGAAGCTTAACATCGGCTTATCTTGAATATTCTATATTCTCAACCATATATTGGCATACTTTTCAACAATCAGGATTAGTTATTAGCTTATTAAATCTGATATAACATTGACCTTCTAATTACGAGTCATGGTCGAGTGACGGGGGCAGTGTATGAGATAAAATTTTATTCCTCTGCTAAACTCAAGTCAGAGCTTAATATAATTTCTACAATCATATTTGATTAAATCAGAATTGGAACATGTAATTCGATTAGAATATTGCGGATTTTGAGACTTACGGTTCAGTTACTGCAAGGTTGAACTATTCGCAATTATTTTTTCACTAACCTCGGATACTTTTTGGTGATTTGAATTGCAATTATAATTAAAGTTCCTTGCCAACCAAATGAAACGTGATTAAATAAATTAGATGAAAGTAAGAAATATATTTAATTGAAATAGAGCCATTGATTTGTAAACGAAATAGAATTCGAACAAAAAAGAAGGGAGATAGAGGATAACTACAATAGAAGATAATATGCTAATAAACGAGCAGATTGGAGTGAATCATCGTAATTAATGTTTAATATTGAAAGTTGTTGAAAGTGACTCCTGATTAGAATGATGGGAGTCGAATCTGCTGTAATCGAGAAGTGCTTGAGTTGGAAGGAGTGATTTGGTAAATTAAGACTTTATTATTTGAATAGAAACTAGGATTAGCTGAGTTAGAGGGATTCCAAAGAGAGCGATGTTGCACATTCTTTGATAGATAATAAAGTGAGTTGAACTTCTCTCACGTATCTTCAATTGGAGTTTTTAACTCATTGACTATTTAATTAGACTTTAAGATGTGTGTAGAGTTAAATAATAAAGGAAGATTGTCACATTGCGACTATCATTATTAGGACAATTTGAGTCTAGTTGTTGTTGTTTCCTTCGTGGTTTTTTTTTATTCTTGATGTAACATAAAGTTGAGTCAACTCTTTTAGAAAAACCTTCCTTTAAGGATCTATTTCTCACTTCTTGTTTATACGTAGGGTGATCCAAAAAAAGGTTTACAACAGAAGCATTTGAAACGTAATAATTGTGGAGCGAGTATTTCTACCCAGGGTGGTTGACAGATGGCGCTAGTTGTCCTACAGCGGTTCTACGAGTAAGTAGCGTCAGTACGCAGACACTTAAGAGCGACAGTAATGGCACGACGTCTAGAAAAGTGGTCTCGCATAGAGGTGCGAGCCGTAATTCGATTCTTATGGGCCAAGAATGTGGCCGCATTCGAAATTCACAGACAAATCGTTGAGGTTTACGAGGACAAAGCAATGAGTAGACAACAGGTAGCGAAATGGTGTCGTTCTTTTCAAACGGGCAGGGAGCATGTGGAAAACCGCAATATGGAAGCGAGCGGCCGTCCAAGTTTTTCAAAGAGAGATATAAACACGGCACGTGTTGAAGAAATCATCCAAAGGAATCGACGAGTAACCGTGCTTGAGATTGCCTCAGAGTTGGACCTGAGTTATGATAACATTCAGCGTATCGTAACCGATAAGTTGCGATATTCCAAAGTTTGTGCCCGCTGGGTTCCACGTGCGTTGTCCGCGGAGCATAAGGCCACTCGAATGATGTGCAGCCTCACATTTCTTCAGCGATACCAATCAGACGGCCAACACTTCATTAATCGCATCGTTACCGGTGATGAAACATGGCTTCATCACTTCACCCCCGCATCCAAAAGAGCCACGATGGAGTGGAAACACGCTGGATCACCGACGAGGAAGAAGTTTAAGGTCACACCCTCTGCCGGTAAAGTGATGGCAACCATTTTCTGGAATACGACTGGTGATATCCTAATCGAGTATTTGGAGCGTGGCCATACCATTAATGCCGATCGTTATTGTGCCACCTTAACGAAATTGCGTGAAGCCATCCGACGCAAACGGCCTGGATTACAGAGCAAAGGTGTCATTCTTCTGCATGACAATGCCAGGCCCCATACAGCTTGCCAGATTCAGGAATTGCTGCAAAGGTTCAAGTGGGAAGTCTGGAATCACCCCCCATACAGCCCCAATTTGGCTCCAAGTGACTATTTCATTTTTCCGGCGTTGAAGCGAAACTGATCCGGAACACGGTTCATCTCAGACGATGCAGCGAAAACAGCTGCCGAGAAATGGCTCAATGAGCAGGGCCCTGATTACTACCAAGACGGGATAAACAAGTTGGTCGAACGTTCTGACAAATGCCTAAATAGGTTTGGCGACTATGTAGAAAAGTGAAGGCCAGATGTGCCTCTTGATTCCCATTTGTACTCGTATCTTGTTTCTATTGTTAATAAATACTTTTTCATTTGCCTTGTAAACTTTTTTTGGATCACCCCTCGTAGATATTCACTTTGGGACTGACTTCAGAAATGTATTCATAAAGCAAACTTACTATACACAAAAAAAAGAGAGACGTACAAGCATAAAATCAAATAAAACTATAGAAATGTGCTCTAAAGATAAATATAAACATACACATTTACTAGAAGTTCTTCAGACAAAACACTTTAAGATAATGGTTCTGGGGTTCATCTTGTATTACCACAAGTTTTTCTCAGTAATGGAAAGCAGACGCTGTAGGATTTGCTTCAGTCTTTACTAATAAGCTAATAGAGATCCAAACTATATTTGTTATTCGCAAATCAAAATAATGCAATGACAAATTACTAATTATAACCTTCAACTAAGCAACAGTCACTCTACCTGCACCTGTACCTCCCTCAGTGACTCATCCAAGTTTGATCTTTAGATATTTTATTCAGTATCAGAAACACGAATTCAGCGGCGTAACTCCTCATATGTCTTTCACCTTTCTTTCTTTCTCGCTTAACTGTAGATCGACAAGAAGTACTCATCACTTCAGTTCCAATTATTGGAGGGTTGGTGGCATATCAACACTTATACTAATTTCAGAATTATTGAAAGTCTTAGATAACAGACTAAAAGCAAAGGAAGGAAGATTTTGCTCTATGAAAAAAAATTCAAAGCAAAAACTTTTTGCTATTCTCTTTGAAACAAATGTAATCGCAAAACATCCACAGGGATATTAAAAATAGCGCACCAAGAAGGTACCCAGCTACTTTTCTAAGTAGTTGCATGATGTCATGTATGAAAATGATCCAAGTTTGATACCAGTGCACTGGACCACACACCCTGCGGAGGCGCTACAATCAGGAAGTGGATCCTACACAAACCATTGAATAATGGATGATTCCTAAACGTAACAATCACATTCCGACTCTAAGGGAACTTACATAAAACAAGAATACAGAGCAAAAGTGTGAGCAGACATTTCGTGCAGTTAAGCGAGTTTAAGAGGGGCATCATCATCGGCATGTAAACCGCAAGCTGATCGAAGCGCCATGTTGCTCGCCAGGTCATTCTTTCAGAGTGTGCCATCAGATGTTAGGAGCAGGTGACTTGAGGTGGTACCTACGTGCGTGGAACTGGGTCTGGAACGACCAGTAAGACGATGAGACCAGAGGATCGAAGGATCGTGCGAGAAATATTCGTGGATCCCTCAGTGACTCGTTCATTGATACAATCAAATGTAAGGCCTCCAATTCTACCACAAACCATTTCCTGACAATTTGCGAAAGTGAATCTGTAAACCAAGCTCCCATTTCGTGTATTGCCTTTTACACCGAAACATCGGTGTCTCCGTCTACAGTGGTGCCAAGATAGAAATATGTAAAATGCCACAGACTGACAAAATGACGTGTTTAGGGATGAATATTAATTCGTTATGGGAACAGATGATAACGGTTTGGAGGTTGCTCTTTTGAACGATACAATTCCACTCATGCTGTCGCGCCAACACACTACCCGCACTGTAGGGGTAATGGCTTAGGGGTCATGGCCTATGATAGCCGGTCCACTAAAATTGGTTTACGTGGAGCCTTAACGCGCCAACTTTATGTTGATGACCTTCTTTGACCCCACGTGGGACCTATCCTAAATGGTCTTCCATGGGCAATTTTTCATCGAGATAATGCTCGTCTGCATACAGCTCGAGTAGCACAAGGCTTTCTAGACCATGTTCAGACTCTTTCAAGGCCAGCCCTCTTCCCGGACTTATCCATTATAGAGCATTTGTGAGATCAACTCAAACACCAGATGCTGCCGTATAACTCTGTATATGATTTGAAGATGACTCTCCAAAATTTATGGGTCCATCTGCCTCAGGATCACATCCGCAGGACAGTGTTGTGGCATGTATTGAAGCAGGAAGCAGTATGACCCGCTACATAAGTTGCACTATATTGACCTAATAGTACACACTGTATTTGTTTAACTGTCTTGATTTTTTGGAGGATCAAGTGAATCTCTCGTCTGTATCTTTTTGTCTTTATTTTCATTTCAATCCAAGGCTCCCATCTTGATACGCTATTTTCAATATTCCTGAATATCTGCCCGTGGCAAAGATTTTTGAAAAATGCGAAATTAACGAAGACAGAGAAGAGACAAAAACGATTATTAGACATTGAACTTAACATCATGCAACATTTTTTAAATTCCCGGCAAACTTAAGGGTGTGGCAATCATAGATGAACCAACGTATGAGAAAAAGTACACACACAAACAAAATCGTGCAGATAGCTTCAACTGATCTGTTTACCTATAGTCTTACATAACTGACTCTGTGGACACGATAAGAAGAAAAGAATATTTCAAAAAAGAAAAAAGATTGTTTTTAAAGATAATAACGTATTGAAAGTTATAATATTTTCTGCATGTTTTTGACAAATAGTAGGAGTTAAAAAGTCAAGTGTAATCTTCAAGATTCATGTTAAGAATTTCCTCCTAAACAAACAATATCTCACTTCAATATTAGTTTATGTATTTATGTAATAAAAAATTCGTATAGTGTAAAAAAAGGAATAAAATAACATTCTGTATAGCTTAAAGCTTTAGTTACATAAATTGTTTATCTGCTTTTTTAAATTTAATTTTGGAATGAAAATCCATTAAATAATTTAAAAAGAAGACGATAAAATATTTTCATCGTTTCAGTTAGATCGTGATGTTTAGAAAGATTTAATTATGTCATTTAAGAAAATGGTCAAAGAAAACACTTGATTAATATTTTGTCAACACTAAATTATTGAATGTTTTTTTGGTTTAATAATTAAGTAAACTTAACTTTTATAATGATGCTTCATTCTAGATAAGTTGATGATATAATTTTATACTACGGAATATAAAAAAAATTTGTTTTCTAAAGAGTAAACATAATATTTAAAACACTTATGAAATTAACCTTTAAAATAATTTTTGAGAGCCGGTACTTTAGAAGAGAGAGTATTTTGAGAAGACAGGGGTATAAATATATTAAGTATGAAAGTTTTCAATATTGTCTAGAAAGTTCAAACAGCTTTGATCACATGTAATGTTTTACAATTTTGGAAAGTTAAATATATATATATATCTTATAAACTATGAAATAATGACGGAGATATAATTTGAAGAAATAAAGATATTAGAAAATTCTCTTTACCATTCAAGAGTATTTCCTTAGAGTGTATAGAATAAGAATTTTAAAATCTCAGAAAGTTTTATTATAATAAAATACTTTTAATTACACTATTAATGAGCTTTTTTCATTGGAATATTTAGTTATATTTTTAAATACAAATAATTTCAATATTTTCCGAATTAATCAATTCTTTCTTCAGGTAAATTCTTAGTAGAAATTTTCATTTAAATAACAGAAAACATTGATTTTTATATATAGCACTGGAATAAAGTACACGATTGAACTAATTATACTAACAAGCATCTTTTGAGAAGTAAACTATTTTAATTACATAAAATACTCTCTCAAAACACGATGTTTTAATAAATATCTTTGTGATCTAATATGCTTAATTTTGTATTAAATTGTATGCAGGTCCTGGAATATATAGAAAATATGATTCAATTTAATATTGGCTATATATTACTTCAATTGTTTAAACTAAAAAACGGAATTTTAAGTTTTACGAATTAGCATCTACAAAACCATACCCAGTTAAGATTCTATTAATCAGAGAATAAAGTACTTATTTTAATAATAAAACAATTTTCTTATTAATGCTCAGAAGATTGGAAAAAAATTATTCGACATTTATGTACTCAACTCCTAGAAAACACTCAGTTTTTTTCACGAAACCTATTTCTTAAGCGTCCTTTTGATGAGTTCTTGTAAGCGTAACAAGAAAGGATTACCTGTATAATAAGTATCTATAAAGGTATCTATATAATAAGCAACAATATCTCTGGGAAAAACTCTAGCAGGAATGCAACAAGATGGATATGATTTTTATAAATACATAAAAAAATTCTTTCATCTTTCTCTCCACAAATAAATACTCAGATGCTATCTGAGCATTTTTATGGATAGAAATGTAATATAACTGGCATGCAGAGAATCTAAGTTATTTTCAGAGTAGTTCCTAAATGTAATAAATTAAACCATACTTGGAATAAAACAAAAAATTATAATTCATACTGCAATTTAATCACAACGTAATTTATATAAATGAATTCTATAATACGAGAGAAGTTTTTTAAGTAAGTACCTTTTTTAAATATGTCATAAATAATTCACTATTGTTTCTCTGTGTAATTGATATTTCTTGTGAGCCTTTTAATGTATTTTATTCTTTTAATGTATTGACCACTACGCTTTTAATCTAGTTCAATTGCAAACAATTTTTAAAAATAAATGTGAATTCATTATAACCTTTTCTATTCAATTATATATTTTTATTTTAGAAAAAGTAAAAGTATATATCATTTTTTTTTTATTATTTCAAAAATAATATGGATTTTAAAATAACAATTATCACATGCATTCAGGTTTATTTATTTATAATGCATTGAAAGATTTCACCCGAAAATCAATGCTGGTCATTTAAACATTCAAATGATATTCTAAAAAAAAAATAACGCAGTAAAAATGTGTGTATTCATCACACTAGAAAATTTACTCAGTTTAATTTTTATTAAAAAAAGCTTTTATTGTTTTTATTACTTTTTATTCATTTAGAAACTTTTCATAATATGCAGAGAAGTATAGTATTCACATAGTATTGTCATTATCTGGCGATCGTAAAAGAAAACAATCAACAAAAATATGATACAAAATTTGTATTGTTTATCTATGACGTCTTTGTATTCTTAGTTTCGATTTCAAATATGACTTATATAAGTAAATTGATAAGTATATGAGTTTTCTGATATTTCACTTATTGTAGAGGACTTACGTTTTGGTGATGGTTCCAACTGGTGTTGGGCATTTCCTGGAAGATATTTGAACTGGCTATCATCGGGTCCGTAGATCAATGCCTTATGCTGCGTTTTTGATAAATGAGCAAAAAAGAAAAGCTCTCCTAGGTCTATTATTAGGCATCTTTATTTACGAAGCTGTTAGTTTCGAATTCAGAAAGTGAGCCGACGCTCACCTTTTCTTAAGGAAGAAAAATATATTTTTTTTTTTTACTGTTTCGAACTTTCTGAACAATACTTAGAGAAGGTTGTTTCTCCAGATTTTTCTTCAACTGATATACTCTGAAGATAAATTGAGTTTAAAACAACTGATGTATAGCAAATTTGACACTGTGGGTAGGGAAGAAAATGGACAGAAAATGAATTAAAGATTTATCCGGCTATATAAAAAGTGATGCGACTCTATCAATTATAGTCGAACGCAGTATGAGTATGATGAAGATCTAAAAGCTGGAAGATCTAAAATCATGAGTATGATGAAGATCTAAAGCTAATCCACAATCATTTTCTGATTGTGGATGTATCATATTGGGACCAGAAGAAATTGTCATTCCATCTCAAAAACGGTGCTGGCACTAATATTTCTTGAAGCAATTTTGGTAAAGCCATCAGTATTAGGGACAACTTCCACAAACGATAGAGTGTGGCTGAGTGGAGCCATTGTCAGCTATTTCACAATGTAACAATGGATAGACAGGCCATAGTGCAAGAGTTCTTTCGGTAATTTAACAATAATGCCAGAAAAATTTTAGTTGCCATAAGGGTGTATAGATGATAGAAGGAACACTTCTAGGACATTTTAGGTGGACTGAAATAGGAAACCTGGTACGTGTGATATCATCTCTTACTTGTCATTGTTATTGTGAATCCTTGATAACCATGTGCTCCCAATACTGCATCTTCAACATCCCTTTGGAGACCTTGACCTTCAACAAGACACTGTACCATGTCATCGCTGCCGAGTTATATCCGAAGGTTTCATTGAACACTATAAAAACATGACTTTGCTTCCACGGCCATCTAGATCACCCCATAGTTATGCTATAAACACATTTCTTATACAATCGAAAGGGATGTTTAATGCTTATTTACAGTATTTACGACGAAATTAGGTTTTTCGACGACGCCCAAAACCATTCCGTCAATTTTTTATGAAATGGGGATGATTATGGAGAGGCCATAAGTCAATATGGCTTCTAACACTTCTGCTGTCCTGTCGAGTCGATACTAAGTTCATAACTACCGAGGCATAAAGTAGTTCTATATGATTTAGGTGTGTGTGATGCGTGGTGTGTAGGTATCTTTAATTTAATTATTCTTCTGTGCGTACATTTCATGTTAAATATATCCTCATCAATGGAACGTTTCCCGTTGACATCATCCGAGTCTCTAGTTTTGATAGTGGATCTATTTGACGTTCGGGTCATATGTGTTTATGTCATAAGTCACAACTTTTGAGTGGGATGTATCTGTTAGACAAAATGAAGCAAATGTGAGGTGGAATATTATCAATCAGTAGAATTAGGGTGGAATGAACTATCTAATATTCGAATTTTGAGTTATCTAGTATTTCGAATCACTTTGACGTCATCCGTTGGCTTAAAGTGTGTTGGGCACAGGTTTGAACAAGGTATTTATGGGCCCGTAGAATCCAGTCTTATACTGTGTATGAGATAGCTTAGATAGAAACTAATTTCATACCGGGCCTACTATTAGGCCTTTTTACTCTTATCGATCTTAGTTGTGACAATTGGAAAATGCTCGTTGTAACATAAACATTTCTATTTATTTCATGCTTTCTAACACTATAAAACTTTTTTTATTCAATGTTGTTCATTGAGATTTTTCTATAATTTGTTTTAAAAATAATAACAAAATAACTACTCTTTTAGATTAACCGTCTAAAAAACTGCTTGAATTCCGACTGGTAAGCAAATAATCTTTATGAGATACTCGAGCTAAAAGTAACAATTGGTTTTAAGAAGCTCAACTTCTAGATTCTCACTTTAATGCGAATTTATTTCTGAAAACATTCTCCTAAACATTTGTAAAAGCAAGGAATCTATTTATAAGGAAGTAGTAACAATGTGAAATAATACAAAATTTTGAAACTACAAAAATATTTGTGTTTGCTCTATATGCTAAAGGTGACCAGACGCTCTGATTTTAGCGGGACAGTCCCGAATTTTAACAATTTATCCCGCGTCCCGTGGGGTCTTAAGAAAGTCCCGATTTTTAGAAAGAATGCACGAACAAACAAAGGAACGGCTTGAGAACGGGAAGGGAATGTATGGTTTTTGGCTTCCATGTAGCTATTTCACCAGGATATGAGCTTTATATTACTTTTGTAAATATGGATATGAACTTTATATTATTTTTATAAATATGGATATGAGCTTCATATTATTTTTATAAATACGGATATGAGCTTCATATTATTTTAGATCTCACCGTCGGTGACAACTCGATGCAAAATTATGTCTACAACTCGATGTGGCTGCAATAAAATTTTTATTTTGTGGTAAAGGACTACCAAATCGAAACTTATATATAAATCTATGTTATATTTGCTTCGACTCCATTCAACAGATAGCGGCCTACAAAAGCAACCACAATTAACTTTAAAGACGTCATCAGTCTTCAAATACACTCTTGTACAAATTTTAGAATAGAAATTTTTGTATTAACACCAGATTATATTCATTTCTATCTTAATTATTTTTAACATATCAAATAAATGATAATGAATTGTGAACTTTGAATCTTCGCTATAATAATTTACCATTCAATGAACTTAACAGTTAATTCTCAAAGTAATAGAAATGTTCGTATGATACAGAGGGAGGAAATCAGAAAGGGTATAATTAAAACTGCCGGTTCAGAACGTTCAATTTAAAAACCTCGCAGTTGTAAAATCAATAATCAAACACTTTGCGTTGAATATCCACCTTTTAAGTGATGAAATATTTTAAATGCTTAAACTTTCAGCAATGAACTAGAAGAAAAGATATCCAAAAATCAAATTTTAGATATAACCCTTTATTTTTAGTAACCAAATATATGTAATCGTATCCTGGATATATGTAAAGAAATAAGTTGTTAATGAGAGACAAAAAACGTTATTGAAACTATTGTGTGCATATTATCTTACGTTTCATACCTACATGAAACAAATAAAGAGCCGTGACAATTAGAAAATGATTATAACGATCTTATAGTTGAATGTAACACTTCCAGCGCGTGTATGCGTGTATGTAGGAGACAAAAACTATTTCCCGAATTTTGGCATAATTCCATTATTGTTGGTATATAAGGTGTACTTCTCTTCAAATGTCCTTATTGACCTTTCCTGGACACTATTTGATTCAAAAAACTTAGCTTACAAATAAAAATTCAAAGGAGTAAAAAAATGCGTTGTTGTGAGGAAAAGGGGGAGATATAGAAAGATAAGAAATAATAAACTAATATTGTTACTATAACATAAAGTATGTTAATGTGATATGCGTGGAAGGTTTTTGTCGTGTATAGTTGATATGGCGATAATAGGATTCAACTCTATCGGAGCTATTGAATACTTGAAGGAGATACTTGCATTGTATTCCAGTAAGTGTATTCTTTGTCAGATTATAGAAGCTGTTTGTACTCATGGATAGAAACATCAAACTGCTTAAGAGCATTCTCCTAATTAGAGGATTAATGTACTATGTATTGGAATATGCAATGTTGACTATCGTAGTTACTTTGTCGATGCTTGAACCTAAATTAATTTGAGATGCTTTTCATTAGTATAGATTTGTGATTGGTGATTTGGCAATTTTTAAAATGACAGACGAGAAGGGTAACAGTATTCCACAACATTGTTACATCTCCCAGATTTCATGAATAATTATATTTCGTGAATCATTAGATACGAGTATGATGAGATTACATTGATTTATAACCATGTATCAACTGTACTTGATATGAATTTATTCTTAATATACAATTATTTTTACAAATTTTTATGCTTAAGTTTAAGTTCAGCTATTTCGAAAATTCCCACATAGGCTACAAACTGCATAAAATCAATCAATTTCATACCACTTTATGCATTAATCCATTTACCTAGACTGTAGTTAAACACATCCACTTGCGTCGGAGATTAATTCAATTCGGTTGTTGAATAATGCGCATCTGGGAATATTCGAATGATAAATACGTGTCTGGCAAATCCCAAACATGAATTGTCACTATGTACGCACCACGTCAGTGAGGTACACTTTCTATAATAACACGCCGTCCACGCAGATTTGACACCCTCGCAGAATCGGTCAGACAAATCACAGAAAAGGGAAACACGTGTTCAATTGGTATGATTAAATGGAAGCTATAATTTGCTTTGAAGTCATAATTACTTAGTGAGACACAGTACAAATATGTGTTATTAATACTTTGAGTAGTTTGGATTCGTTTGCAAACGCCTCTATAACTACTACTGTTAGTTTATAGGAACAATTACACGATCAATATAATTATATTTATCGTATTTCTTTATATGCAGTGAAAATATTTTTTAATAAGAATATACTTCCCAGGTGAATTTATTACGGAAATATACATTCACAGTGAACAAAATTGCATTATATGTGGGATGAAACGTACAGAATACTAAACAGACTTATTTTACGAAAATTATTAATATGTTGATTACAATAACGTAAGAAAGCAAGCATTTAAAAATTATTTTGATTATAAAACATTCATTTTTTGCTTAATATTAATTGTCGTTAATCTCAAAAAGTTGCTTCAGAAATACAAAGCAGAAACTAATATTTTTTTACTAAAAAACTACTATAACTAATAGGTTACAAAGTGTCGTAAGAAGTAAAAAATAAATTAAATACAAAAAACTAGCTAGAAATCGTAGAAAGAGGAGGTTGAATCTAGGTTCATCCTGCTTTGATTCTATTAGGGTAGAATCAGAACAGAGCAAATTATTAAATTGAACAAGAGTGTAGTAAGAAATTCACAAACAAATTTCAAATTTTACTCAAGAATTTAAACAGATTGAAACACATATTCAGGAAATATTTTTATTCCATACACAGCAAAAAGAGAAGTAACTCCTGCGAAGTAAGAAGGGTAAGACCATTTAAAAACTAAAGCTCAGGACAATAGGTCAATTTTATTTTAATATAATGTTAGGTTGAGCTCCATTTGTTTGTATTAATAAAACTATAGAATAAATCAAGTGAATTTTGAACACAGTGTTACTTTATAGTTATGGTATAAATTTTATTAATATGTGTATACATGAGGAAAACGCATAATTTTTTTTAAAAATCATTTTTATAAAAGTATACAATTCAAAATTGTTTTAAGGGTTTTATATGTAATATAGAAATCCTTCTTTTTACTATGCGAATTTAATTTAATAATTCAAATACGTTAAAACAAATACGGTAATTTTAATCAGTTTGTATACTTTGACACCTTTTCTCCTGTATTTATAATACGTATCTCTAAATCATGAATATACTTTTTTAATGAGCTATTTTTGAATTTAATTCCATTCTCATTTTAAATGTTCGCATTTTAGTTTTTCTTTTATTACTCTGCATGCAAATATAATTGAAAAATGTTTGTTACTTCAGTACTTATATAATTCTAGCCTAGTGCTCAAATAAAACTTTTTATCTTTTGAATTAATAAATATTCTATTAGTTTTACTTTAATACTCATAATCTACAACAACTCTATATACATTTAATTAAAAAGACTTTTGTAAATTTCTTATTTACGAAACTTCTTAAGATTTCCAATTTAAAAACACACACAAAAAAAAAAACCTAAAAAAGCTTGTTTTTAAAGTAAGTAATCAATATTTATTAATGTCTTTCTATCAAATTTCTTTCATAAATATCGCAGAGTACCTCTTCTGTCATGCGTATATAATTATTTTTGTTTTGTCATTTCCAAAACGAATCTTATCATAAATGTGACAAGTCCTCCCCTCAAAGCCTCGGAACAAAATTAGTCTGTTACGAAAACATATCCAACACCAATACACACATAACTAACGACCTCTCGTATCCATGTAATAAAAACATATTTTCCACGGTGGATGGCACTAGAAATTGCTTAACACATCATATTCGCAGCCATGAACATTTTTTTTGTCCACTAACCCCGAACCTCTACTGGCCTTTTAACTGGCTCCCTACGACCGAAGTGAAGTCTAACGACAGTAACAACTCGCCTTCCGCCAGAAGTAAAATATCAAAAAGAAAACTGCAGTGAAAAGAAAAATAA
>BMAW01129156.1:147094-159557 GCA_019974015.1 Nephila pilipes | reverse complement strand
TATATATATGTGTGTGTGTGTGTGTGTTTGTGTTTGTGTATTTGCGTGCGTGTTAGAGATTACATGGATTTATTTCAAGTAAGTAAACTTTTTTTTTCAAGTAAGAATTCTGTACTTTTTACGTATAGTTTTATTCTAGTATTCTAGTTTGTATTCTTGTGTCCAATACATCTTAAATATTTAATAGATTTATTAATTCATGGTTTTTACTCATTTTAATTTTGAAGTTACTGATTGGATAGTTTGTAACCATGAAACAGTTTTAACCACACATTTCAGTTAGAGGTTTGAAAACGGAACTTAAATTGTTTTATATATTTTCTTCGAATTTTTATTTGTCTTGTACTTTTAGAATTTTCAAAAAAAAAACGATATTCTGTGATTGACTTGTCATTGTTGTCATTGTGTACTTTAAATACATAAGTGAATTATAATTCTTAATGCATTCCAGTTTATTTCATTTAATACGTTTTATTTAAACATTTAAACTTTTGCTTATACATTCATTCATTTCTGTGGAAAATTTTTACAATACATTCTTTCGTAAAGCTTAGGGAGAATTATCTCTTCAAAGAAAAACTTTGTATTTACGCTGAACATTTCGGTCGAACATTTCCAAGCGCAGATCGAATGAAAGAGAATCTCAGAAACAATTATTACGCTTCAAACAAAATAAAATATAAAACTAAGTAATTTAAATTAACATTAGATGCAAAAAGATACATATTTAGTTTAAACATGTTATATATTCATTAAAAAGACAATGAAATAATGACAAAATAAAGTTATTTTTACACATTTTATAGAATAGCATAAGAATCATTTTAATACGATTAGATTTATCTTAACCTTAAACATTATACTAAGATGCAATTTTCTCGAAAGACTTCCAATTTGTGTAATTAAACTTTTATAATTCGGTGAAACGTTCTATGTAACAATAGTTCAAGCTTTCAAAATTAAATAAAAGGTTTTCTTTCAGAACACTGTATAAAAATAAAAATATTACTACTGTAATTTTCAGCGCTTAATTCGTCTAGACATTAATAGATATTTTGCGAAACATTTCTAAACTTTCAGTTTTTTTTGTATTACATTTCTAAAAATAATTATTAAGTAGTCTCAATTGATGTAAAAATGTATAACTTTTCACCTTTGTACTAACAGTCCTAATTAATGTGCGGATGAAATCTAATTAAAAAGCGTTACTTTTTAAAACACAAATGATGTCAAATGTTAATTTCAAAACTTTGTACTTCTTATAACTGGAATTGGAAATTTGTAGTTCATTTGCATTACAGGGAAAATTATTTTTCGTGTAGAGACAGAGGTATTTAGACGTGTTTAATATAAACACGTTTGCTTAAAAAAAAGTTTGGAGTGTAAGAACTAGTAATTGGGATAATGTGATATTCAGAAACGAATCTCGGTTCAATATAAACAATGATTCTTATGAACTAACTATAGGCGAGAAAATGCAACTAAATTTAGCTGTAAGAACGATCATGGGAAGCATTATGCTCAGCGGCCTAATACACCTCCTTATCTTTGAGACTTAAAAGAAGTTTTGAACTTTATGTTTGTCTTTTCCGAGACCCTGATTTCATATTTAGGGAGGATAATGTCACTGTGTAAAAGAATGATCATCGACTTTCTTGACACGGAAGATAGCCAACGCATGATACAACATGATCTCAATCTTTTCGAGCATGTATGAGATATTCGCGGGTGGTAATTTGTAGGTCTTCCGCACCTGCAACTCTCTATTCTAATACTGAAAAGAACTCTTCATGTTGTTTGGAACTCTTGGAATCCGCAACTCATTTACGATGTAAGAACCAGTAAAGAAAATCGTTGTGCAGCGTGGCTGCAGGCAGGGAAAAACACACACATTTTTAAGATTCTTCAGCCCTTTTCTTCGTTTGCTTTTTATTCAATTGCGAACAGCTCTTTTTCCCAATCTTCTTACAAAGGATTTTTTTTATCCTTTTTTGAATAATAAAAATGCTATATTACCATTCGTATTGTTTTCTTATTTTATAACCATTTCACAATCGTTTATCACGTTTTCAGTTAATCCAACACTTAGATTTCATTCATTATTCACATATTTACCAATTATACATAACCTCTACACACCATTGTGTGTGTATATATGTAAGTGTACATATGTTAACCAAAATAATTTTACACACACATACACACGCGTGCATGTATATATATATATATATATATATATATATATAAGTGTGTGTATGCTTGCGTGTATGTGTAAGATTCTTATGGTTACCACATGTTGTGTCCATTGTTTTGTGAATTTTTTGAGATACAAAATGCTTTAGTCATTGACAAACACCAAACACTCATCGTAGGTCTCCAATTTTATGACAGATGATGGAAGATTTGATTAAACAAAATGCACAACAATACATGGAGGCTTTGTAGAAGTTTGGTTCAATTGCAGAGTTGTAGAGATTAACTATTGAAGTGAGAAACAGTAAGTGTACGCAATGTGGAAAAATGATTTGTGTTTTATTGAAAAAAAATACACCTAATTTTATTATAACTGGTCGTGAAATGTTGCTATTAAATGATTGCTTATAATAGGTTTTAGAAATTTCCTAAAAGAAACAAAATGTAATAGACAAGTTTATATTAAAATTTGTTAAGTATAATATTATTGAAAGTGCTCGAAAAAAAATTCCGTGCATAAGAAAAAGAGAAGGAAAAGATTATAATACCATACGTTAATCAGTTTATCAACATATGTATGTTTCTTTAGACCCTCTTTTAAATATATACATGTCTTTTGCTTTATTTTGCATGAAAACCATGTTTGTGTTCATTATATATATATTAGCATTAGTAGAAGAAGTATTTTCGTTCTTTTTTTTCGGGAAGATATAAGAATTAATCCCATATTAATTAACCTAAATAGAAGAGATTAAGTTGAAATACGGGAAGTTAGATTCATGAGCTCGTTTTAGTAACAATTTAAGTTCTCGTATCAATGTGTGAAAAAATTAAAATTAAATTGCAACAATCAATATTACTTTCGATTGATTTACTTGATAAATTTGGTGTAAGAGAATCAAACTAAATAAGTATGAGAAACTCCATTGAATATGAGATCAAAATAATATTTCTACAGAATTATTTGAATCTAATTTTTCATTTATTTTCCATTAGTTTATTTAATTCTTATTTTTAAACAACTTTTTCCATCTTTATTTATATCTTCTTTTTCTATTATTTTCACCATTTTTATTTAATTCTTTTTTCATACAATTATTAACACTTTTAAATAAACTTCACCTTCACTTTTCTCTATTTTTTATTCAACAGCTATAATTTTCAAATCTACATATAGTTGCTAGCAAAATTTATTTACTGCTATGTCATCTACAGGGTGCTTATAATTAAAATGACCCTATTTCTACCCCTCTAGAAACCATTCTACTTGTTAAATTTTGATACAACTTGGTATATGCGTGATATGAACCATGCGTTCATATCACGATTCCTGTAATAAAAATAGTTCAAAATGTGTCCACCATGGAGAATTATTGCTCTAAAGCAGGACAAAAAACTTGTCAGAATCATTAAAACTTATTCAATTACAAAATTTGTTAAATGTGTGCACTATTGACATCAATTACATGTTGAAAGCACATTACAGCGTTTTAAAAGCGTGTTTAATGGCAGCACGAAGAAACTCTCGAGGCATTCCAGAAACCTATCGTATAATACTGGATTTAAACTGAGATAATGACCTGATTCCTCCTCCATAAGCAAGGTCTTTTAGGAGTCCCTACGACCAACAATCACAGGGATTTAATGTTGGGTAAACGAGGAGGCCAGGCATCCGGAAAAGTTCTGGATATTACACGATTCTCGCAAAGCTGGCTAGATTCTCGCACGATTCTTTGACTAGGCGCTTAATGTGGAGAATTGCTCCGTCTTGCATGAAGACAGTTGTCTACAAATATTGTCTTTCCTATAATGCAGGAAATATCAGCTGTGTAAGGAGTTAACTGTACCGTGCACTCGTAAGAAAGTACATTTTAGGATCATGAGGAGTGAGATTTTCAAAGAAAAACGACCCGAGATAAAATTCAACAGTAACTCCGCTCAATGCAGTCACGTAATAAGAATGCAGTGGTTATTGTTGCAGGATATTAGGTGGTGAAAGCGGCAATTTGATTATTCACAGATAAACCTAAACAAAAGTGCAGCTCATCTGACCGTAGAATATCCCAAGGCCTCGCGTCATCCATTTCCATTCTTGCCGAAAATGGCAAGCAAGATTAGAACTTGTTTAGTAGTCTTGAGGTTGCAGCATTTGCACTTCATGGATCTTATACGCACACCATTTTAAAATGGATCTCAGAATGTTTCGTATTATTAATCACGAAATTACCTCCTCTCGTGTCACTTCCTGAAGAAGAGCTGGAACTGGAAGATCTTTCAACCACAGCTGTAGCGCTTTCTTCGACAATTTCTTTCGTAGCTAGTTTCCGCCCTCTTCCTGACAGCACACCCAAGTCTTCAGTCTCTTCAAATTTCATAATCATCTTGAACAAACCATTCTTAGACACAAGGGGCCTTTTGGTAATCCTTTTCAGTATTACAGCTAAGCTATTGCTGCCATTTTGATAAAACAATTTTACCAGCTAAGTGCGATTTTCTTCTGTAAGAGAATGATTAACAAAGACAAAGGCACGCAGAATGTTTTCCTGACTCTGACTTCGAGTCGTTTTACATGTTTGACTAATCTACAGAAAGAATTTTTAAAAGCCCCGTCTAGGAGTCAAATTACGAAATTTTTTTTATTGAAGAATTCATTTCCCCATGGTCTATATAACGTTTTTACCGAGTTTCACCACATTCCAATAGGCAGAAGGAGATCTACAGGTGTCTAATTTTGGTAACTTTAATAATATAACTAGTCTGTTCATAAAATCTACACGATGGTTAGTAATAAATTCTATTCTTTTTTAAACATTTTGTAAAAAAATAGAAATTTTAAATCAAAGAAATAATTTTTTTTCAGTAAATGGACATATCAAAAACTATTTTTAAAATCTTAATCCATTTTCAATTTTGTTTGATAAAGATAAATTGAAATGCAATGATTCTTTTACAAATAAATTTCTCACGTTTACCAAAAAATGCACCTAACTAGATAATAATTTATTTTATTTGGATATAGATTATAAAAAAAAAAAAATGAGGTGCAAAAAATGAGTTTTTTCCTCAGCTTTTGAAAAAGGGATAGTATACATTTCCTTTCTTTTTATTTTAAAACTATTTATCTTGTTAGTACATTTTTATAAAAAAGCTAACACTTTTCTCGGACAAGTAATATTTTTGTGAATAAAGTTCTTTCTTTTAATAAAAATGATTCAATCCGTACGAAATTCTAGAGTGTTTCTGTTATAATTGCAACTTAATTTAATTTTTAATATCATGTTATAAATTTTTATTTAATACTTTTATACAAATGATAAAAAAGGAAAGAAAGCATGAGTTTATTCCTCTTACGTTAATTCAACAGCTGATCTAAAATACAAGTCAAAATGTATTAAAAAAAATTAACCGTTTTTCCTTATTCAACACCCCAGCAACTTATTTTCAGTATGTGAACACAAAGAAATAGTTTTAAGAAAATTGTGAAATCCTAATAATCAAAATAAATATAACACACTTTCTTTAAATTTCTTACCTCAACTTTGGTCCAGTTCGATTAAACAAAATACGTATGTCTTATAGAAACCGAATATTAAAAATGTGATTCAAACAATTAATATTCAAATAAATTAAATAACGATATAATGTAGTTCATATCTCTATTTGTCTGGAAAAAAGAAATAGAGAATTCACAGCATGCGTATTTTAATATTTAATCTTAAAAATACAAATTTGGGTTCCTTTAGAATAGGAATATTTAATTATATTTTAACATCTCTACTGATATATTTTCATAATATATTATCATACCTTATTTTAAAAACTGTTAAACAATATTCATTCAATTGTCAGTGCTACCATAATTATACTTTCTTTTTTTTCGTTTCGATGTTTTTATTTTAAAAGGTAAGGTTCATACTCGTTGGTTAATTTTTCATAGGATGTTTATCCCTTCAGTGGTTATGAATGAGCTTAAATCGTCATTCAAAAAGCTCATCATAATGGGCACAGACGAGTTCAGCTCGTCTGAAGTTTTCGGTTGCAGCCGAACCCTACACACGAAGAGAAATATTTCCCCAATGGGCACAGACGAGATGAGTTCGTCCGCGTATATTATCCTGAGTTACTAGAGTTACAAACAATATTTACTGGCAAAATTTAGTTAATTTGATAGCCGTGTAGATGACGGTACGGGTAAAGTAATATTTTTTACATAATAAGGATTGTTGTGACCCAGTTGTTAATTTTAAATACTTTTCTTGTGTAATTTGGCGAGAGTTTGTTACTGAGCAAACACTCAACGATTGCTCTTGCGATTCCATTCCATGTTTTGAAATATATCTCACACAGAAAATATTTGTGGTAAATGTAACAATTAAATGTATTATGAAGCTTAAAATTACGTGCCTTTATTTAGATATTTTCATTTAATATTTTATAAACTAATATTTATAATATTTAACATTAACTTAATTGTTTAAAAAGTACGAGTTACAATTGATGTAAATATTATAATAATATACCGTAACATTACAATAATATCAGAAGTAATTAGAGATATTTCGGATAAAAGGACGATTTATTTTTAACTAGTTTTTTTGTCTAAACTTAATTAGAAATTTAAATCTTGTGATAAAATATAAAATGAGAAATGGCATGGGAAATAGAATGCCGTTAAAATATGTACAAAGTTGATAATTATTTATTTTCTTTTCATGAAACTATATAGGTCTTAACGAAAAATAAAAGCTAATAAGAAGAACAAATATTTCCTAATACATTGCCAGTGAGATTTTAAAATTCCTATTTAAGTCCCTCTAAAGTGGGACGGTTCCTATAGAAATAGTTCCCTATAAAAGAAATTTTCTCTCCTTCGGATTGAAAATCATTGACGAAAATATAAAATTAAAGCTTATGCTTACTTTAAATTTAGGTTAAGGGAAATTATAGGTTATTTAAATAAGAAAACTAGCAGTGTTTCAAATAACAAAGAGAAAAAAAATTAAGAAAAAAGATGAGTCAAGCATTTATATTAACATATAAATTTGAGTTCATAAACGTGTCTCCTAAAGAGGATCCGTATTGAAAAAAATAGAAGAATGTATCTATATATATATAGGCGAAATACCACTGACTGACTCATCACGATATCTCTAAAACTATGCAACCGATTGACTTGAAATTTGGTATAGTTACTCATTTTGCGATGCAGACGCTCACTAAGAACGGATTTTACGGAATTCTTATCCAAAATGTGATTTTCATCCGTTAATCCTATCTTATCCATAAATTATGTCATTTTTGGCGACTTTATCGCCAAAAATGACATGACCGACTCCAAACGGAATATATTTTTTTTTATATGTATTCTGTGCATTGCTACCAATTAAGTTTACTTGGCGGGATTTGCGCGTGCGAAATGGAAATAATTTAATATTGAGGCGCTGATGGTGGATTGGCAAGAGCGGCATTTTGAAAAATGCTAAAATTTTAATTTCTTACGGAGTAGCGCACACCCAAGACATTCCGCTGAATAGATGCATTGTAGGTTTATCATATATAATGTAAATGTTGAGCCCCGAAATTCCTACATTTAGAGATTTATCACCAAATATCTTCCACCACCAAGTCGAAGCATTTCAATGACCTTGCATTGTGATTTTTAAATAGCTATACTATGGTAACCCCAGCTGATTTCTGTCCGTTTTGCTGAGCAAAAGATAATTTGTTATTGTTGTGGAACCTAGACGTAAGTTTCAAATTTATGAGAAAAGTATTTTATTATCAATAATGATTGATAATTTACATTTGTAAATCTAAACGCTATCTTACTAAGTTATTGAAGTTGGCTTTTAACAAATGAATAATAAAGGTATGTTATTCATGTCATTGATAAAAAAAAATAAGTAGCTGTCAAAATATTTATTTTGATGTATGCATTAACTGTAACCTAATGTAAATATTACGTAAAAGTTTGTTTCTGTATTTTGACTATTTTTAGTTTTTTGTTTCTAGGAAATAAATGTCTTTGGCTTTTTTAAAATGGCTGGATACTTTATCGTTTTCAGAATACAGAATTATTTTTAATGCTATGATTTTTTAAGAGCTATTCTGTCTTATTCAATTGCAGTTCCAGATATGCTGCTAGCGCAATAGAGTTACCCCTTTGCAAAAAGAATAACGTAATATGGGTGACTTTTTGCTAAAAAATTTTACTATACTTTATTTTTTTGTTAGTATTTTTTGTTGAATTTTTAAATAATTTGATATTTAAAAATTAATTATGGTTATATTTTTTAACTATAGAAGTATTTCATTGTAGGTTAATACAAATTGATTTTTCATATTTACTTTTCAGTTATAATTTTTAATAATGGATGTTGAATATATTTGGATAGATGGAATACCTACTCCTTTCAAAGTTTTTAAAATTCTTGGCAACGGAGCATGTTTATTTTCATCTCTATCTTTGCTGGTGTTTGGTGACATATCGATGGCGTATAAAATGAGAAATATTGTTTCTCACGTGTTTAACTACTGGGATCGGTTTAAATGCAGCATTCAAATGCTATCAGGCGCCTCTTATAATACTAACGATTTATATTTTACCGAAATGTGTAAACCAAACACGTATGGATCTATTTGCGATATTATGGTGGCGGTAGAGCTATTTCCCTATCAGTTCGAAGTGTATCAAAGTGGCTGCCTTATAGCTTCTGTTCCGGGGAAACAATTCAGGGGGAAAAAAGATTACGTTTTACGGGAAACTGTAATAGTGGTCATTTTGATGTTTATATTTAAATAGTTGGATTAACAAATAGAAGTAAAGTTAATCCTGGTTATGTTAATGTGAAACAAAATGAAGAAAGTGAGTCATCTTTAGTGTTTCAGCCTCAAGAAAATGTGTCTGTGTTAGTAAGACTCAATCAATATCTAAAATTGATTTTTCAAGTTCAAGTGAATCAATTATAATAGATGTAATATCTCTTCAACTAAATAAAGATAAAAAAGAAGAAAAAGATTCAATTAGATATAAACAAGTAAGACAAGCTGCTACAAAATATACTCAAAGTCCTCCTGAAGAACACAGAGAAGCTGCTTCAAAATATACTAAAAGCCATCCTGAAGTACATAGAACAGCTGTAAGAAAGTACTTTTCTAATAACCCCCATGTGTATCAGGCAGCTGTAATTAAATACAATGAAAAAAGATCAAAAGTTAAATTAGCGTCATGGACTTCCAAAAATTTGTCTGGTTTTAAATATGAAATATATATTGACTATTCAAATGATAAAATTGTCAGTATCGGAAAACGTTTGCCCTGTTCGAGGTTCCGTGCTTTAAAATGGATAGAAGAACCTCCAGGAATGTGCTGCAGTGGTGGTCAAGTCCAGCTTCCTGCTATTAGATCCTACCCTGAACCTTTGCATGATCTTCTTAGCCATAAGGATCAGCTTTCAGAACATTTTCTTCCTACAATTCGTAAGTTTAATGGATTTTTTCAGATGACGTCATTCGGAGCAAAAGAATTGAAGGAGGGAAATTTTATGCCAACATTTAAAGTCCACGGGCAGGTATACCACAGGATAGGTAGCCTGGCTGAGCCTCCTCAACAGCCTTCTTTTCTTCATCTTTGCTTTCTATGTGATGATGAACGTGAAAAACACATTCATTGTGGTATTTTCCTAGGTGTTAAGCCAGAATTAGCCAATTACAAAAGGCGCTACATGAACATAACAGGTATATTCACGATTTCAAAGCTGCTGTTGAGTCAGTTCCTAAAGACCAAAAGGAGTTCAAGGTTATAATTAATGCCGATAAAAAACCATCTGGAGAACACAAAGGTCGTTTCAATGCTCTAATTTTCTTGATATCTTATGTATAGGTTCCAAAATATAAAATTATCGTCTGCCCAGCGAAGCGGGCGGGTATCAGCTAGTATATATATATATACGGTGTTTCGAAACACATCGGCAAGAATTGAAGGGTTTAAGGGATGATGGAAAACATATAAACAAGCAATTTTTACCACATAATGCACAGGTGCAGCACAAGTACATAGATGGTGCTGTAATGGAAGGCATAACGTGCGAGTTTTTTCGTCATTTTTACCACGGGTGTAACTGGATATGACCTTTTACTGATTTATTTAAACTCGAATTAATGTTAATATTTAGCTCAAGAAATAATATTTTTTTCCACTACACACACATGCATTTATAAATACTTATTTATATCAATTGATTCAATTAAGGTTATTTTGAGCTATATTAGGATACGCTATATGCCTAAGAAATCTGATTATTTCTCGTGTATTGTTTAAAGTCTGTTGACGAGAATTCCATTTTATTTATGAGTGTGTTTGTGTATGTGTGTGTGTGAGAGAGAGAGAGAGAAAAAATGAGAAAGATAGAAACAATTTATTTTCTGAACTTTTAGAGGATACTATGTAAATACTGAAATTAAGTGAATGTGGGATTTTATAAGTAAAATATTGAGAAGAAAAGTTTTTTGGAATGTATTTATGTATTGCTTTCAAGTTGAAAAATATGTGAATTTATACTTAACTATTTTAACAGATAAATAATGGAATCAGTTGAAAGTTAAAAATTTATGTTTCTAGTTACCTTATAGAATTAAGATTTAACCCTCTTAATAATGAAATAATTATTTATTTCATATAAATAACCATAATTTAAATAAAGTGCTCATCTAAATGGATATAACAAATTGTTGTATATGCTTTAATGAATAGAAATCCCACTGGAAAACAGAAAAATCGAAATATTGGTTTTAAAGTGAGTTAAGTTAATGAAAATAATGTCATATATTAATCTTCTTTTGAATTCATTGAAAGGTTTCCAATTCACATATCAGTACCTGGAAATGAGAAAAAGACGCCTTAGGAATACTGTTATGGGATGTTTCTTTCCCTTCCTTTGTTAGGAACTAATTCATTTCTGATCCTAGATCAGCGTCAGTGAACAAAAACTAATTGCAATCGGAGAAATATACCGATAAAGAAAATTACTCTGGTGATTACGACTAAAATACTTGTATCAGCCAAGAATTTTTTAAGTGTTAATGTAATAAGAACATTCATGTTTTAAGAATACAAATGCAATCAGTTATATGATTACTGTTAAAAATATTTCATTGTGTCTCTATAAGTTATTACGGAAAAAAATTTCGTTACTATTACATAAATAATGCATTTTTTATTTTCTAAACTCCATTAATATTATAAACTAACTTATGAGAAATTAACATTTCTAAATATAATTAGATATTATTATAATTAGTAATTTGTTACGAATCATTTAACTGGATAAATACATTAATCCGTGAGTTACATATATGTTTCATATATAATAGTTTATTTACATATTTTATGGTAATACTGAAATAATTAAATATACAAAAGTAATAAAACAAGACGTGAAATTAATATAAAATTCTATCCTAAAAAGTAAAGTTTAAAAAAAAAAAAAAATGGCATAATTCCAAAAGAAAACAAAAATAAAGCTTAAAGATTAATTATTTAGTTTTAAAATATAAAGTTGCTTCTTTTCTTTTTGAGAAAAATTGTAAATACCTTAAGCGAAACTTTGGAAGTTTGTTTTTAAAAAATAAAGCTATTACACTTACATATTGAAAACAATGTGAAAGCTTTTAGACATTTAAAAACAGCAACAAAGTGTTATCGCCTCTTTAATCGCTGTTATTCATTCTAAAAAAAGGATGCAGCAGAAATATTTTCTGGCTTAAGGGTAATCGTTACCTGTCACAAACACTTTATTTCTTTCTGATTTACGTTGCCCTCTAGACGCTAGCACGATATGGAATATACGTCTTACAGAAGGAAAAAGAAAAATTTCTTTTTAAGTGGATAGGAGAATTTTGAGCATTTCTAAAGTGAGCTTAGTGTATAATCTGTATGAATCCATGTATAAATCCATTTATATTTAAAAATAATTTTTCATCTTTTTGAGATTGTTTCCTTAAATGCAAAAATTTGGCTTTTAAAATTTCATAAACTTAATGAAAACTACACGAAAAATCGCTTATTCCTTCATTTCAATAGTCTATTTATTATTAGTTTCAGTTAGTGAACTTTTTCTCCAATAATTTGTATCTGTTTGTAATAAATTTCTATATCTTTAACAAAAAAAAAAAAAAAAAAAAGTAAATAAAGAAGAGGGGAAAAGCTAAAACAACAATTTTATTCCTTTAGGAGAAAAGGAAAATGTAACGCAAAATTACGACCCCCACT
>BMAW01129156.1:114863-147035 GCA_019974015.1 Nephila pilipes | reverse complement strand
ATATATATATATATATATATATATATATATATAATGAAACATACGAAATTGGGCAATTGACTGAATGATCCTAGATTTTATTAATAACATTTTGACAACGATTAAAAATTATTGCGAAAAGGATTTATGGTGTCATGGGCTTAAAGGCTATTTTTTTCTCATATTTTTTTGATTTTGAAATTCGTATAATTTCACATTTAGCCTTCATTAGCGTTTTAAAAACGACTATATCTTTATTGAAATTTTAATTTTCCTTAAAATATGAATTTCCAAATTTGTGTTCATTTTTTGTACACCCTGTTTAAAGGTTTCATACATCTGTATAAGCAAAATATTGATATTTTCGCTTAACTTTTAATAACTGTTTTTGTTAATTTAGGGCTTGGCTTTTTATATATTATTTAGAATGCATTGTATGTTTTTCTTATTTAATTTATTTTTTAGGGTTTTGGTTTCAGATTTTTTTCAAATTTTAATTATTTTTGTTTCATAACAATTTTTATTAGCATGTTTTGTTAATCGGAATAGTTTAGGCATTAAAGTAAAATAGCGTCGCTTAACAATCTAAAGCCTGAAACAATTTTAAATACAGGTATTATATTCTATTTTTTTTTGATCAAAACTTTTTGTTTTCTTGTTTTTTTCTCCAAATTATATAATGTTTGATATTTCTGGTTTGTGTTCATTTTTAATTTGCTTTCTTTTTAGTTTATTTTCTAGTAAAATTGTTTACTGTGTTATCGTTCCCTATTTTATTTACTGTATTTATCTTTCTGCTTTTAATTTGAATCAGGCTTTAATTCTTGATGTTTAGTAAAGATTTCCTTTTCTCCTTTTTTATAATTTTAACTTTGAAAATACTTCTTTGTTTATTTGTAAATTTAAAAAAAAATGTGCCTCATTAAATTTAATATAAGTCCGAAATTTTATATATATGTATATATATATGTTTAAAATGTTTTAGAAATTAATTAGTAAAATAAATAATGATACTTTCAAATTTCATTGATGTTTATTCATTTTAACTGAGAGAGGGAGAGAGGGATAGCACAACATTCATATGGCTGGTGCCACAGCTCCGCCTTTTAATTTGCAACAGAACAGAGCAGTAGAGAGAGAATTTTTCCTTACCATTGTTTTTATCGAAGTGATTTCACCTTTACACATGATAAATCACATTGTATAGCATGTAGAGATTCTTAGGAAATGAAATTGCTTCCAATAGCCTAGTAAGGAGCATTCCTTCAGTTTTCAGTCCTGTAAACCGCTTGTTCAGCTGATTTTCTTGAGCGCATGATCACAATTATTAAAGGATAATTTTGAATTGTATCAGAAAATAAGGATGAATTCTTTACTTTTTATTAAGAGAATGGAAAAAAAATAGAAAATTAAATTATTTTTAGTGAAACTATTACAAATTAAATTTGAATCATTAAACATACGCACGCACGTGCTTGTGTGTGTACACTTATATATATATATATATATATATATATATATATAAGTACTTTATAACTTAACCTAAATCTTACTTCACATTTAGGCTTAGTTTCTGTGCCATATGTATTCGCATATGAAGTTCAACTATTACTAATTTCCCTCAAAGGTCACCAACTGAAAATTCATATCCTTTTTCACTCAAAACTATATAAACTATATTTAAATAAATAATTAAAATCTAATATAAAGAATATTGAATTATGAAGAATTTGAATTAATATATAGCCCCTAATTAATTCAATCTGATGTTGTGTTTTATTTCAAGTTGAATAATTGTTTTTGCACTCTCTTATGTTGTCATGCACTAATAAAGTGTTTTAACATCTGAAAATCTAAATGTCCTGAATTAACAGACAGTGATTAAAACTAACAAAATACTAGTGCCTATAAGTGTATTAATTTTTTTTTTAAATTTTAAACTTTCTCCTGGGAAAAAAAAAATTGTGACAACTCAAAAGACACTCCATTGACAAAATTTCTTGTAGAATATTTTAATGACATGTAAACAACAATATCTGTTTCACTACTTAACACATGGATCAATAAGTCCCGAGACTGTGCGGTCGTTTTTTTTTGCGATTTCCTCCTTCAAACGCACCATCGAGTCAATATAATAATCACTGTTGATCGATTTACCTTTTTCGAGGTAGTCAATGAAAATCACGCCATGCGTATCCCAAAAAACTGACACCATGACTTTGCCAGCTGACTGCTGCGTTTTCGGACGGCTTTCGCCAGCTGTGCGCCACTCAGATGACTGCCGCTTCGACTCTGGAGTGTAGTGATGTATCCATGTTTCGTCCATGGTCACGTAACGACGCAAGAAATCTTTTTTGTTGCGAGTAAATAGCGATAAACAGCTTTCTGAATCATCGACTCGTTGCTGTTTTTGTTCCATCGAAAGCAATCGCGGCACCCACTTGGAAAAAACCTTTTTCATGCTCAATTTTTCATGAAGGATAGTAAATACACTTCCATATGATATCTGTGTCATCTCAGCAATCTCACGGAGCTTCACTTTACGATCTTTCATTATAATTTTTGTCACTTCACTCACATTTTCCGGTGTAACGGCTTCCACAGGTCTACCCGAGCGTTCCGCGTCATTTGTGTCGGTACGACCACGTTTAAACTCGGCAAACCACCGACAAATCGTTGCTTTTGATGGACAAGAGTCCGGGTAACATTTTTCAATCCATTGTTTCGCTTGCACAATGTTTTTACCCATTAAAAAACAATGTTTTATCAGAACACGAAACTCGGTTTTTTTCCATTTTTTAAACAAACTACAAAACGACTTTACTCCAACCTCGATAACTCAGCTGTTTCTGGTCCGATCGACTTAAAATTATGACACGTTTCAAGCAAAGGTTAGTACTCTAGAAAGACCTGGTTACTGGTTTACTACGAGCGCCATCTCTGGGGTAGTCTCGGGAGTTATTGATTAATGTGTTATTGTAGAATTACCCTAGGAGGAAACAATGTTCTGCTTATTGGTCAATAGTAAAAATTTCGATGTAAAAACTTACACAGTAGCTGGACCTGCAACTTCATCAAAAGAAAGCTGAAATAAACTCCTAATCATCCTAAGATATCTGAAATATGAATGCGACTTTTTATCACTGAAAGACCTGGGTGGTTTATCTTTCCAGTCCGTCAATGAATTCATTAGATACCACTATAACGTTGAAACTAATTAGCTGTCTCCTTTTATCAAAAATTATCTAAAGAAACGCCGTTGTATCGGGAACCTTAGAGCAGACTAAAGCAAAGGAAGCCTCCTGAAACTTCAAAATGATTGCGGCCTTGAATGAAAAAATCTCTAAGCCAGAGACCTCTACTCATAGGTCCAAAATACGTGTCAAAACTGGTGTCCGCTAAGAAAATAACATAACGCAAGCCGCTGTAAAGGCCCTGTTTGTAAAGAAATGGTTTATTTTCCTCATCTTAATTTGCAAATGATATGCCATCCTGCTGTGTTCTAGCATTTTCCTTAACTGAAACACTTAAAAAGTTTTACGTAGCATCCCTACATGATCACAAGGTCTTGATACTTAATATTGCCTTATTTACAATTTCTTTGCATCTTCTATAATTTCTTAACTAATGGACTTGATTATTACATCTATACTGCAATGGAATGGAACTGATTCATGGATTGCTTTCTGAATTGGAAACTCCTTTTAAATTTTTTCGTCTTAATTTCTGCAGAATGACTTAAATGTAGTAAGTAAATGATATAAGATTTTTTTTATTTCATAAAGAAAGTTTAATGATTTTTTACAAATAAAGAATATAGATTCTTAACATTTTGTTTCTTAGATTAGTTAAGTTAGCTTATGATAAGAATTTTAAAATAAGAATTACATAATGTTACAGATATGTTACAACTGTTGAAATGTGCATGACATGTAAATGCAATTGTAAATGCAATCATTGAGTCTTCTAACTAATTAAATTTCGATTCTATAATATGATTCTTGTAATTGCAGTGAGATTGCTTAAATCCTTATTTTTAATAAGTTAAACTAATTTGTGATTTTTATAATAGATGTTAGATAATAATAGATGGGTTTAGCATTGGTAAGAAATCTCTAAGAAAGAAAGGAGAAGGAAATTTTACCAATTCATATTTGAATTGAAAAATGAGGTTTTCCTAATTACTGGATGACCTCAATTTATTTTTACACATGATATTGACTTCTGTTACAGAGAGCCTCAAATAAGAAAAATGGTAAATTTTTCCCTGTACTGGGCTTTCTATTTTGTGTTAATTGTTCCATTTTTCAAAGTTAATTTAACTTTGTTTTTATTTTGTTTTGAAGCTGGGTGTTGGATATGATTGCTATATATTCGTATGCCCAGATTCCTTTTTCCCTAAAATTTTCATTCCTAAATTTAAATAAATCTTTCAATTTGAAGTCTAATTTCGGAAAATTTTTATTGGATAAGAGAAAATTCAATCCTTTTGAATTTTGTTGATTTCTTGAATCATTAAAGTAACAAAACGTGTTTCGTTTTGATTTTATACCTCTTATTATTTTTATATTAACATCTTTGAATATCTCTAATTTAAGCACACAGACCCTTTAGACATATGGCCTAAAGGAGTTAAATATGATGTAATTTATTCTAATGAATTTTGCATTTATTAAAAAATGAGAACCACTTTTCTAGGAGACAGAAATAAAATTGAGACAGCTATATTAATGTTAGGAACCTTCTTCTGTGTTATATTCAAATAAATGTGAACATTTTGGCTTTATACTATGTTTTAATTGTGTTTGAATATTAAGTGATATTGATGATGTCAGAGAAATTTCCAAAAATGTGTGAGGAAAGTGGACTATATAATACCATATATAGTCCATTTCGGAGTCAATGTAATACTATATATAGATCCCGAAAAGAATGGATAACCATAATTATTTTATGTTATTTCATAATGTTACGTAATTTAATATTGTACAAATGGTTACACCTTTTACTACTACTAAACATTATATTATATTACAGTTCATAATTTTATAACTTTATATTCAATGCAATGTTGTAATTTTTATGTAACAGTATTATAACTTTTCTATGAATGGCACTACAGTAAAATATTTAGAAACATATTTGTGGTTATTATATACACATAATACTTCATTAGTAGTTCTATAACATCATGTAATTTAATGCCCATTTTTTTAATTTCTTAATTTTTATATTATATGATAATATTTTCAAATAGGTGACTCATATACTAGTAATAATACTAATTTAAAGTTCTGAAAGCACTTGAAGAAATGTGTAGCTCTTCTCTTGGAAGAATTTAACTATAATACTATTGCTTATTGTTGTAGCATTATTATCAATTAAACTTTTTGAAGTATTATTATTTTGCTTAGTATTAATTTGATTAATTTGATCTTATTAATTATGATATGATATATGACTGCATGTGATGATATTTTTTGTAAGAGTACAAATCTTAAGCCAGTCACTCTCACTTGAATTTAAATGGAAAATCTAGGATAATTAATTTTTTTTATAATCAAAATTCCACTTTCCATTTAATCTTTGCTTTTTCTGATTTACATATTCACTTATGATGCTCAAAAATTAATATTTTCTCCGTAAAGTTAACCTAGCCTTAAGATTCCAAACATATTTATTTTATTTTTATCGTAATAACTCAAATTATTTCACGTATTTTCTCAAACCAAAACTTGAAGTAAGGAATGATGAATTAGAAAGAATTGGAACGACTATACAACTCAGCCAAAAATTAATTCCATTTGGTATTGGTTAGCAATGCGAGTGGACCTACAATTTTTACGCTCCTTGATCTGAATAATATTATAAAGAATTTTAACATCTAAAAATCTATATGTTTCTTCTGAATCGTCTCATATATATGTACGAGATTGAAGAAAATGTAAATCTATATATAATTCTAAAACATATTTGAGAGTACTTTATATAAGATATTGAAAATGCAACATATACGAAATTTTGCTACTGTATTTCAACTGAACATTTTCAATGTTTGGTAAGACTTATAATAAAATGATTATTTATACTTTTGAATAAAGGTTTATTTTATGGATTTTATATGTATTAAAGTTAGAATACAGATAACAGTTTTACTTTTCTTTTGAACAGTATACACTATAAAGACGTAGTGCAAAGTCATCTCCACCTTTCAATATAAATAGTATTATTTTTCAAAGATATATTGAAAATATGTAATGCTAGTGATATGAATTTTTAAGACATTGATATGTGTGTATATATATATGTGTGTGTGTGTGTGAGAGAGAGAGAGAGAGAGAGAGTTAACTTGTCTGTGAATATGATTGTTAGAAATATATATATTTTTTACAATAGTTTCTTTATTTTTTCATCTGCTAAATTTTCAAAAATTTATGTTTAATCTATTAGCTCCTACTAATACTTCAAGTAGCCATAGTAGCTTAGGGGTCATGCGTGGCAGGTAGTTTTTCTGGAGTGGTGGAATTTTATTTATAATTAAATATTTATTCAAAAAAATTAAATTAGAATTATCAGTCAAGTTTAATTCAACTGACTCTATAAACAAAAATACTTTTCCGAACATTTATGAAACGAAACAACTTGAAATGTATTCAGAAAATTAAAGATATAAATTTATGTAAAGATATTTCACTCAATTAAATAAATAATGAAAAATAAAAAAAGGAAGATATGAAATATAAATTCTCACTTTCTATATCTTGAAATGCTAGTTTCAGGGGTTAGTGAAGGTTTATCCAATTAGACGTGTCACTACACCTGATATTCCTGATATCTACTGGAATGATCATATTAACTATGACATTAAAAGAAATAATAGAAAATTACAGACACTGCGAAATGGCAAAATCTCTCCGAATACCCTCATTAAAGATAGTTTTACTTATTTTGTATGTAATGACGACCAGGAGGTATGTATATTGTTTAATGGACATCTTTGTAAAAATTGTTTTTCAATTATTTGAAAAACATGCGGAAATATAAAGAAACCATTATTTGTGAACGAGAACTTGAAAAATATTTTTAGGTATAGACGAGTAGACACATTTAATTAGATAGTAATAACTGTTAGTCCAAAGAATGCTATATCTGTTATTTTTTTAATGCTAAGGGGCATACCCATATGTCTGTCTATTGTTTTTTGATCCATTTTTACTCATTTGCAGAAAAAATTGCATTTTTTTTAGACTTTTCCCTTTTAGTGTTGGAGCTCGAGTTATTAGGAAATAATCTTATTTTTTTCAGTTAATCTCGCGTTTTTCATTCGTCTTGATTTTTCAAAATTATATGTGAACCACAGTTAGATTTTCTTTTCAACGACAACATTCTGAAGGGATAATTCTTTTAATTAGACGCTTAACAATTGCTTTTTGATACATACTTGATTCTCATAATTTAAGCAATTTAAATGATTTCTGTCGTAAGTTGCTCAATGCAATTTCTTTTTCTAAGTCTCAGAAGAATTTCTTCTTCGCAAATTACCTTTTTTAATAATTTTTCTGTTTCTTTTCTACATTTATTTTAGTTTTTTTTTCTTCCTTAATGTGATTCTGAGCCTTCGCTTTGAGGTTTGGAAACTATCCAACAGGACAATCTCTTTTACAGTTGTATTGTTTTCCTGCTTTTTCAATGTTACACATTTTATTTCCTAGTTTTAAGCAATAATATTGCAGCCCCCTTTTTCTCATATTTCATGTTGTAATTTTTTCCCACTTGGAAACAAGTATAAAATATTTTAATATTTAAAATGTGCTGTCTACTCTTTTGCTGACTAAAGTGCTGAAAGTACTTTATAAACTTTTATGGTTTAAAAAGTACTGCTTATTGTATAACTACTTTATAATTATTCAGTCTACATGCATAACATAAATCAATTATCTATGTTCCCATAGTTCTTGTGAACTTCTAACAATCTTTTTCTAAATTTAAAAATAAATTGTTTTGAATAAAATCAGTGCAAGAAAGATAAATACTTTGTCGAACTGTTATATATATATTAAAAATAATATACAATGGACAGTTTATCTCATGCGACTCATCTTCATTTTATGGTTTATTATTATTTATCGGATTTTATTACTTTTTTTTTTTCAAAATAAATGTACTCCTGATTTTGAATCATTTCCAATGTTGAGTTACCTTTACGGCAAACAATAAACATCTTATTTCTCTCACTTTTTGCTGTATAGTAAAGGTTAGCACTTGAAGTAAATTGAAAGTTTATGATAAGAGTTTCCAATAGGCTAAAATTTATAACTTAGCTATTTACTTATTAAAATCAATTGCCATGAATAATAGCAATTTTTATTATTAAAATTTATATTTTCTTGTGTTTTCTTTCTTGTTTCACCTCCAATTTTTATAGTATCTATTAAAATTTAAATGACATTAGTAACTTGAAATATTTGCTTGGGAGAAATAACAGAAAGCAAGGAAATACCAAAACAATTCGGCTCTATCATCAGTACGCAAGCAAATAAAGGTGCAATATTATTTTATCTAATGGAATAATGTAAATAACTTAGAAAAGTTATGAATATTTTTGTTAGAAAAAAATTGTAATTCAGGTTATAATATTTTTATAAAGATTAAAGAATAAAAGAATCATATAAAGTTATTTTCAATATTCTTATAATCGCAATTATTTAAAATATCAATAGCTATATTCTGACGAATGTAAATTTTTACATTATTTTTTAAAAATAAACTATGCAAAATGTTTTCACTATAAATTAAATTTAATTCACAAGAACATACCGGCGAAAATATTCAACAGTTCTTTCTTTACTTCACTATGAAATATAAAAAGAATTTTCTATATTTCACAAATTTTAACAAGCTTTGCATTTATTTATTATTTTCTAGTCTTTTTTCGGGTGTGTGAGACAAGGATTTTTGTCAATAATGTATTATTCTCTTTATTTTTCTGCACGTAATAAAATCATTTTTTTACAATATATCTAAGATTTTTCTCCTGGAAAATATTAAAGTGACAACTCCCCCGAGTTGCATTTTTAAGCTCATAGAACAATGACTATATCTGTTTTGTCAGGGTTTACTCACATTTTTTCATGTGTTCTCGAATAAGAGAAAGAGAAAAGTCTCTTTAGTTCCATGAAACATCTTTTTCTTAAAGCATTCGAAGCTTTTCTCTTATTACCTAGATTTTTCTGTCTTTACTCGTTGAAAACTAAGCTCTTTTCAATATCCGGTGAAAAGAAAATTGTTTCTACATCATGCTATTGGGTCATTGAAAAACTTTCTCACAAATAGCTTGAACATTTATTTCTTGCAATGTTTTGATTTTTTGTTTGGAATCTGTATTTAAAGGATAGACAGCAATTCTCAGTTATTCGGTCTGGTACTTTATTCCTTAATTTTCCCCAATTTCTTGAAGATGTAAGTAATATTACAATTAAAGTCTGTTTTCTCTGTTTTGATAGACAATAAAAAGTAATTTCTTTGATTCCATTAATTTAAATTTGATTCACTCATGTTATTCATATACTTAGTTATTTTAATGCATATAATCCTAACGTATTTTGAAACAGATAGAAATTTCTGAAAATTACAAATCACTTAAAAACGTACAAGTATACTAAGTGAAAAAAATATTGTTTTCATGTAAATTATGTCTCTCTCTATGCAATAAACATCATTATCATTACCTTTACATTTATTATATGCTATAGCACCTAAATTCCAGACCTTAACTGAGAATATGAGAGGATTACAGTGGTGACATAGATAAATGCTTCTTCTTGTGACCGATGTTTGAAAAAGAATCTTTTTTTTTTTTTTTATTTTTCCTTTGTAGTTTATATATTTCTTTCACCTGTTGTAAACAGTAGCTGTAGTAACATTTAGAAGCTCAGCATTATCAATATTCTATATTACTTATGCGTGGTTGAGATAAATGTCAAGTCCAGGATAAAGAGGAAATATCCAAAACAGAAGAGAAATGGCACACATCTTTCGCCAAACAACGCTCGACCTCATATGGTACAATTGATGTTGCAAAATGTTTGTAAAGTAGGTAGGGAGCTTCCTCATTCTTCTTACATATCTGATGTTATCCATTCAGATTTTTATCTGCTTTGTCCAATACTGCTTTGTCATCAATAGCACCGCCAAACAACGCTTAACCTCATACGGTACAATTGATGGTACGAACTTTTTCAAAGTAGGTAGGGAGCTACCTCATTCTTTTTATATACCTGATATTGCTCCTTCTAATTTTTATCTGTTTTGTCCGATCAAAGAAAGTTTGCTTAGCATCAAGGTGAACCACAACGAAAAGGTAAAGAAAAATGTACAAAGTTAGCTTCGAGAACAAGGTAAAGATTTCTTCTCTGAGAGAATTATAAAAACCTGAAAGGGATGGGACAGTGCAGGAAAGTCGGTCGGCATTAAGGGGGAAAGTAAATAAAAATTACATTAATTTTATATATATATATATATATATACAGCATTCAAATGGATGTGTAATCTTGATCTTGCGGCCGACAGTATTCGTCGATACGTGAGCTCGAGGCTTGATGCTACTACAGACCCATCATTTAGTTTCGGTTGTTGCGCGTTAAATCTGTCGAGGCACAAAGTCTTCCCATTGTCATGGTGTAAAAGTCAGGTGAGGAAGATGACAGCTGATGTGCCATCCAATTCAGTTGACCAAGGTTCAAAATTGTGAGGTTTGTCACCAATAGCCCTGGTATGGTTTCTAAGGCAAACAAAATAAAATCAAATAAAAGTAACATACCGCAAGAATTGTTTAAATAACCAGTGCCTTTTCAGAGTTTCCATTTGTATTCAAGGGATTCATGTCAAATATTTCTAACGTGAATATGGCAGCTTGAAAAAATTTAGATGTTTCCCAGATAGGTTTATTTCGAAGTGTTAACAAATGTTAAATATTGTTATGGAAATCGAAATTCCTCTATCCATAAAAACAAGAGTATGCCGAGAATATATAATTTTCGGCATTAGCTGCAGCGATGGACAGCTTAGAGGCCATCAACGTCCACTTAATATCCGAGACTAGTAGAGACCACGATGAGTACTTAGTATTACCAGATAAGAATTACCATGTAGAATAATAGCTTCAATCCATGTGAGCCTAAGAATGACGTGTCCATAAGACAGTTTAGCGAAATTATCTGTAGATGTTTTAATGTAGCAGTAGATTGACTCAAGTACATTATTGCGATCACGCCATGGGATGCATGGATGTTCATGTAAAAATATCGGTTGTACTTATATGATTTGAAAAGCGAGGCTGGGTAACTTAGTCATGATTCGATTTGGTAATCGATTTATGGTTCGAATGTGATGAAGATCTCGAGAAGCTATTCCCCAAAGTTATCAACAAAGCATTGTACAAGCTGGAGGAGTCTTTATAATAGTGTAATCTATTTATTATTAGAATGTTTGAGTCAATATAAACCAATAATTGACTGTAAATATTTATATTCAACAAACTGGATATCCTATAAAAGCCTGGGTCTATTACTACGCAAACCCTCCCCAAAAAAAAAAAAAAAAATTAATTTCACAGGATTACAATATGCTAGATCAGCCAAATTCTACCATCATTGGTTTGAAAAGCAAGCTTAACGATTCCAGTGAATGATTTAGCCAACAAGATTGCCAGTCTTAGGTCTCACAGTAATTTATTAATCATAAGTCGACATGATCATAAAAGTACTAAGGTAAGTTCATCCGCAAATTCCTGCACTAGTAACTTTCTTTTCAAATTATGGTTGGCTGTAGAGATAGGGAGAATGAAAGATTCTTCCGGGGACTTTCGCACTACTTTTTGATAAAAGGCCTCATCGAATTATTACAATCCGCTAGACAAATGAATGTTCCAATTAGTGCATAGGGAGATATTCGATTATTTGGACCTTCAATATATATATATATATATATATATATATATATATATATATATATATATATATATATATATATATGTAATGATTTAAATTCAATTTAATACTTTTCTGAATAAGAATTTAATCTCATACCCTAATTCAAAAGTAGTTTTCATTATTATTTCCTGCTCCAATTCCAAATTAAACTGTCATGTATTAGATACCGCTCTCATAAAATTTGTGAAATCCACTTTTCCATGTTCGTAAATTAGTCAGAAATAATCTGTGTAAGATTCTCTGTCTTTGCGGATATTCCTGAGAGTACTTTCACATAGAACTGTGAGATTAATCACATGACAAAATGTCCCTACAAAATCCTTATCATATAATTAGATGCTTAGCGGAAAAGCGCAAAGGAGACACTGCGTTGTTCACCACCAGAAAACTGAAAATGTAAGAATTTTCTTGCTCTCTGATTTGCTTCGGCCTGGCTGGTCGACCCAGAGCTGCATTTTCACAAATGTATGCCAATCTCTTATTCTTCTGTGCTCTTACATAGTTCATCAAACTGCGGAATTGTATCTATAACAATAAAGCTATAATCTTTCTCTCTCAAGGAATAGTAAATAGAAACAACAGTTGAGCTGGAACTTGGATTCCGCTCACATTTTCTCATTACTTAAAAGCTGTAAATCGTAATTATGTAACACTCACTCACTCACACACACACACACACACACATATATATATATATATATGAAATAATTTGTAGGATGACCTATTAAGCGATGGTGAAAATGTTCAATTGATATGATGTACAGGAATTTTTTTTGTAAAAACAGGATAGGAAGCTTTACAATATTAAAATGTAATATTCAGTTTTAAAATGGAAGTTTGATGATATTTTAAGAAAATGTGTGCAAATTAATTTTAAAATTTATTAGGCTACATACACATATGATGATGAGATACATGTCTGAAATAAAATACAGTTTTTTGGAATGCGAAAAGCTCACAATCAGTTATATAATTTTAGTATTATGTATTACTTACCACCACAACCAAAATTACATAAAGAAATCTGGCAACTTATCATAGTATCTTTTCATATACTTATAAAACGTAATTATAGTAACAAGTTAAAACGGCATATTAAGGTCTGATTTAAGAGTGAAAACATAACTGCCAATTTATGGAAGATTTAAATTAATATTTATCAAAATTTATGCAATATGCATGATGGTAAAGAGTCTTATAAAAACATTTTAAATGACAGGAAGCTAGAGTTTTACAAAAATATTGATAAAATACATTTTATTGGTTAAGAAATTAAAACTAAAGCGTTGTTAAACATTTTATGGATATCATGACATGTGAGGAGTTGTGGAATAGCATATCTAAGGTAACTTGTTCTAGTGACTTATATCTTATCTCATTATTAGTAGAGATTTGATTTTTTTGCATAATAATAACATATTAGTCATTCTGTCCATTAATAGAATTGACTTTTTTTCAAAAACGTTTTTAGGTAAGTTATAATTGGATATGGACATGATTTGTCAGTTATAATTACATTTAGATATCATCTTAAAGAAATTCTATTACATGTTATGGTTACAATTTTTTATGCTTTTATGAATGATATATCTAAATATAGTGAACCAGAAATATTTTTATCCTCTATGTAATACCTTAATTTTAAAAAAAACACTGTTTATAAGGAAAATAATAATAATAATAATATTCCCATATTTAATAAGCTCTACAATTTTCTGAAAGGAAATATGCAGTAAAATTATGAAAACAATGGTTCACTATTTTTGTATATTATTTCATATATGAAGAGTGAATTATTTTGTTTCAATTATGGAACAATGTTTTAAAAAATGGTCCATAAAGGCAAATATACTTGGAAAGTCATGTCCATATTCAACACAAAAGGAAAGAATAGTTTTTCATTAAAAAATCTACAATCATCTTTCCATAATATTATTAAACTATCATTTTATTAGGTATATAAAATGCCAAAATTCTACGAAAAAGTTTTAAACGTAAATGTCACAAAAAGATTCCTAAATTCGTATGTAATTTCCCTCCTCGCATATACTAGTACCCTTAAATATAAATACAGTAACTTACCTAAAACATTAATATTTCTAGTTTATTCACTTTAAACGCAAAATAATTATTTCTAACAATATTAAAATTACTATACAGAGAAATTTAATTTTATAATTTTTTTCATTAAAATCTATATTCAAGTTCTTAATTTAAGATCTATATTAGGTGTGATGATTTTTAAAGTATGTATCGACCTTAGAAGAACGTATATTTCCCTTTTATATAAAAATCATCTAAGAAATAAGAGTGTTAAATAGGTCATATGGTTGAAGTTATTTTTTATAAATGTAGAGTGTTTGATTTAAATTTAAGCTTAAGACATTTTATAAGGCTCTGATAGTAACCGATAAACATGACAGTAATAATAATACAAGATTTATATTTAGTGTTCATAATAAAATGATACATTTAAGAAATGTTCATGTAAATTTACTAATTTTAAGATGTAGTGTTTTCTTTAGGATTTAAAGTCTCAATAATATTAAAATTTGAAGAACACATTATAAAAATAAAATAAAATAAGAATTATGCATTAAAAATAAGGATATGTTACGAATTTATTTAAATAAATAATGTCTTTCTCATATGTATCATCATTGTCTTATGTATGTTTTATTACATACAAATATATATTTTCTATATGAGTTTCATTAAACTTAAATTACTTTGAAAAGAATAAATAGTTAATAAGTGCACATAGCACTTCATTTTAGCTAATTCTAATTCGTATTTTATTTAAAATTAAAATAATTTTCTAATTTGAGTAGATATTTTTTGATACAGTAAAATTAGCTTATTGGAATTCTTAAAGTAATTAAGGATACATATAATTTAATTACAAGTGCTTCTTACAAATTAAAAACAACTTTCGAGTCTTAGTTGTAGAAAATTACTTCAATTGTTTGAGCGTCTTCACTTATTAATTTCTTCCAAATTTAATTAAAATTCTATTTGCTAATTCCAAAATAAAAATGTTTACACAATCTGTTTTGAAATTTTTTTTGTGTGTGTTCTTCTCGTTTATATGAAATATATATCGTAAAGAATATCTTAAATTTAAAAATAATTTTCCAGGAAGAGACTTTTTTACATTTATCAGATAGAGTGTTTTGTTTAAACTAATAGTAATAATCAAATAATGAGCAAATGTATAAAATAATATCTATCCACTGCTTTTATCTTCATTAAAAAAAGAAAAGAAATTTAAAAATGATAAGCTGGAAAAGAGATTTCCTTTGTAAATCCCCCTTTTTGAAAGGTATTGTTTTGAATGCCCTTGTATCATAATATATTTTATTATTCGAAGAATTCACAGATCTTTTCATGAAAATATTTTTTTTAATTAAAACTTTATTTGTATAATAATAAATTTCTTAAAAGAAACTAGTGATTTTTTTTAAAGAGTAGAATAAGAAAAAAATTTCCTGTGAGAATAAATGTTTTTCAAATAAATTTGAAAAAATATGTTTAAGTTAGTTATGAAATTCTACTGTGAAAACATATCTCACATTCTTGTAATTATATAAATAATTTTAAATTTTATAGTTTCTTGATCATAGAAGGATTTTTTTATAAGCAAGCACTAGAGAGAAGCAATACGATGTATATTGCGATGGGTCTCGTAATTTTCAGACTCGGCGGAGTGATGACGACTTCACTTCAGCTGCCACCTCCATCTCCAAATTTCTATATCGTACCCTAGGAGAACATGGAACCTTGAGCAGTATAACATACATCAGCCTTCTAGCCAAAAAATTCTTGCTGAATAGATGTGCCTATTTCACATTGATTTCCTATCACTTAAAAAAGTTCTAAATTTATTTTCATTTTTGATATTTATGATGTTTAATTTTGAGCATTTCAATGGATATCTAAACATTTATCCTGATGCAAACCAGCTTGCGCACTGGTGTAAAATATAAAATAATTTTGTTAGATCATCAGCAGATGTACATCACATTATTTAATGAAATTGGGAATGCCTATAGGCACATATAATAGAAAAAAAACATACAACAATTAGAGTACATACAAACCTCTCTCTAATCGTGTGTACAATTATTCAATTCTAGATAATCATTATAGAGGTTAGAAGAATATATTAAAATTGATTAGTAGAGATAAGGGCCTACTCTTAGAGTTATAAAGTTTTTAAAACAGAATTCATGCTACACATTAGACTGCTTAAAAGTCATAATGACAGCTGGTTCCATTCCTTCCGTAACTTTGTTTTAGAAGAAAATGTGATTTATAGTAGCCCTTCCAATAACAACCATAATATACTCCATAGTACTAAGTCCTAAAGATTTCAATCCAGCCAGCACATATTCTCACTTTCCAGAAATTCGTCAGTCAGATGAACTTTATGTAAAGAAGCGTGGCTATGCATAAAAATAAAATCTCTTCCACGTGTATTATCGAAATGGTAATCACTAGGATCCTGAATATCATTTCCATTTCGGACATCATTCAAGTACTTTACAAACTTTTGTAAAGTAGTTGAAAAGCGATTGTATTGCGCTTCCTTCTAGGTGGTCTGTTTTCAATGTATACTCTGAGCGTATTAATTTTCAATATTAATGTATTGTTCTAACTTTTCAGAGACATTTGGATTAATAATCCTTCACCTACTTTTTATTATATCTCTAATTACCTTCATTATTATTTACCATTTACTTAAATTCTCTCCAACCTCCATTTATTTAATTTTTGTTTTGTAAAATAATGGTTAAAGATGTAACTATTTTATGTAAACAATTATTAAGATTTATACATCTGAAATTTATTCCTGTTTTAATTTAAATAAAAGAAGAAAAATTTGGACAAATAAAATTAAATATCCAATACTGACAAGTAAGAATCAATATCCTGAACAATTGGATCTCGCACATGGAGATGAATAATCATTTTATTTTTATATAAAAAAAGTTATTTCTTCATTTTATAAAAATTATTTATATGATCTTACTGAAAAATACATGCAAAATGCCAATAAAATATTTCATATTATTTGTATTAATATATATGAGTGTATTGCAAATTAGGTATACAAAATTAAATTCAAGTATTTCATATAATTTGCATTATAAATATCGTAGCGTTGAAAGTAAGCTAAAGAATTATCTTAAGAATGTGTATCAGCTTATATGAATATTTTAAAGAATACTTCCATCAGAAAATATTATTAAAAATAACTTCTGATAAAATGCCTAAGTATTTCGAAATCAGATTGTACTTCTTAGACAGTAGAAATTAAAATATATTTTCTATATATAATATTAATATTATATTCTATAAGTAAGCATACTTTAAAATTCATGTCTTGTTTATTTTGTAAAAAGAAATGTACTCCAGAGAATATTAGATTATACAAAATGTTTCCAAATGAAATGAGAATCTTTTTTTGAGTAATAATTTATTATTTCACATCAAACATAATTTCGAATTTATAATATAGTATTCTTTGACCTTATTAGATACAAATATAATAAGATGTAATACACCATATTGTGTATTATCTGTTCTTATCAGACTCAAAACTTTATTATTATTAAACAAAAATATTTTATGTTAAAAGAATGTTATATAATGTTTGTTTAATAAATTTAGAGTTTGAAAAATGTAATAAGTATTTTCTTATAAATTTCTAATTCAGGGCTGTAGAAATAATTCTAAGGCAAGCGAGTACCAATTTCCCATTTTTCTTAATTCTTAGAATATGACAAATATTGTTATTGTATTATATTACAATTCAATCGAAATATTACTGTTTCAAATATTTTAATCGAGTCATAATGTTTATGTTAAAAATTTTTTAAAAAGAAATCAATATTTTCAAATCACTTCCTTGATTAATATTTTTCCTATTTTTTTCAACAAGACTGTTATAGTATTCTACATATAACTATGCATGAAATAACTTTTGATTTCTATAATTGGATGCTGTACACTTTTATTTTGAATTTCTCAGCGTAATCATTAGAAATTAACATATTTCAAATTAAAAGGATCTTTACAAGATTACATCAAACCCTAGACCTAATTCCATGTACACTTTTACTAAACACATGATTCAGAATACCTCAAAAAATTCAAACCCCGATTTCATTATTCAAATACTACTTAACGTTTTGAAAGGAGATAAATCATCAAAAACTGATGTAGAGAAAAACCGTTTTAAAATTTTCGTTCTCTGAATAACCTAATTTATGATATTACTGCGCATTTGTATATAAGACTATAACCTTGATTAATTAATATGTATTCTTTCAGCCATTTTCAAAAGAAATTATGAAAAAGAAAGGCATTGCCATCAGATAAGAATATACAGAACGCAAAATTAGAAATTATAGAATATTTACAGAGTCCTATATTTATAATATATAAAAATTAATTTTTTTCTTCTTCAATTAATTTTCATTCTAGTCTTACGATGCTTTTTATATACATTCCTACTTAAAATATATATAATAATTCCAACAAAAAAATAAGAGATTTTTTTAAAAAAATAGGTCGTAAACATATAAATTATAATATGAAAATATTTCTTTCAAAAACACATTATGTACATAATTATACATAAAGTATAAATAGATAATAAATATAAACTCAATAAACTATGTGTAAATACCACATGATATTAAAAAGATTTTGGTTCAAATTTTAAAAATATTTCTCAGTATAGTGCACATTCAAACATTAGAAGTATCCGAACTTATACATGGTATCTTACTTTTTGGTTAATGATTTTTTCGGCGTTTCCTAGATTTAATATTTTATTTCTTAAATAAATTGTATAAGCTTTCGTCCCCCTTTTTTGGTAAATTTGATTCTCTGTAATCTTTCTTTTTAGCCAATGCTTCAGAAGATTTGGACGGTGTCAAAAATAATGTTTTTTTGTATATTTTGTTAGCACTTTAATGCGTTTACATTATACTCAGTAGTATTATCACAAATAACTATTTCAATTGTTTCTTAGGTATTCTGAAGAATTTCATTTATATTTTAAGTTCTGCGTCGGGTTCAACATTCCAGAATCTCATTCAAAGCAATTATCTCAAATACTTTAAAAAATTTTAAAGACAAATAACATGCATTAAAACTACTAGTGCAGATATTTCATCGACAGTTCTCTTCATATATATTCTTACTCTTATGCTTTTAGAGAAAAATTAGATGTATATACTTACCTTTAAGATGTGTTTAAATTAGCATTCAAATGTTACAACTTACTTGACTTTTGAAAAAAAAACTGAAATTTAACGGTACAAAGCGCGTGCGAAAGAGAGAGCACAAATGTTTTTTTTATTAATTGCAGTGTTCACTCTCATATTTGTTACGTCCTTTCATATCATTTTAAATTTCCCTTATTATTTTATTTCTTCCGGTATACTAAAGCTCTATGAACTTGTATTTGGCTTAATGAATATTCATTACCTGTAATATCAATTGTACAATACAATCGAAAGATCTACTGATTATTGGGAGAATATACTTTTAGCTTTTTTTAATATTTTATATCGGATTATGAGAGTGATACGTAGTGCCCTCCGATCATCAAACAGTGGTTGGTAACTGCGTACGATGCTTCTTGTAGGAATATTCCTCTTTGGAAACAAAATTATAAGACCGTATCACGTCAATGGGCAATTAATCTCAGGAAATCTTGCCAAATTAGACATAGGAAATGCAGCTTGTGAGGATCTTCTACGACATAATGACACCAGAACTTCTTTTAAAAAGGAAGTTTACTCACTACACACAGACACAGAGTGACTGAGTTGTGTATTTCTGTATTAAAGTAAATGGTAAAGTTCAAAAATTTTAATCTCCGTTTCTTCTGTGGAAGTGTGGGTCTAAATCTTCGTGTTTGGAGAAGCAGATGTAAGCTTAAGAGTTGTTACTTGACCGAAGCTCATAATTGCAAAATACATGACGAATAACACTCGTGTTGTTTCTAAGTGTGACGTTAATAAACAATCCATCAAATACACACACAGGCATAGATTGAAAACACTCATCAAGATGTAGCGTGTAAACTCCCCCCCCCAAAAAAAAAAAGAGAAAATAAAGAAAACGCATTCTGCATCGGGTGAACACCTCCCATCCTCCTTCTTTTAACTAGATACTTAATGCTTTTGTGAATGTTGATCCCTTATAATGTGATTACGTAATTTAAGAAAAGACATACATAGTCCAAATGATTGATGTTGTTGTTATTCATCATTTTAAACAATTTATTTTTCAAGTGCATATATATATATATATGTGTGTGTGCATCAAAATAAATATTTAAGATTGTGAAAGTAGTTATACAATAAATTAAAAGCATTCAAAATAAAATTCCTTGAAAATTAACTTAAAACTTTGCCACATTTGAAGGAATTTTAAAAAAATATCTAATATCCATTACTTTTATGAAATTCTAGGTAAAGTTTATTTTTTTTTGTCCCTACTTTTTGTATAAGAATAATATCTCTCATATTGTAAATAAAGATATATTATCCAATTACGAAGCGTTTTTGAATAAGAATGAATATTAAATTTTATTCATGGTATTTCTTCTTTTCATATTTTCTTTACAAAAGACTTGGAGAATAAATTGCTATAAAAAAATTGCATTCCCCATAAGAACATAATAGTGTTTTTTAGAAAAAAAATTATATTTTATTATGCGGAAAGGCAATTGAATCAAAATGTGTTACAATACAAGAATTTTCTACTCTGACAATACCTATACAGTCTTTATGAACAATGTAACATTACTATTTTCAGTACCAATAATTAAAATACAAGACTCTTCTATCATTGAGACATACAATTAGTTTAAATGTCATACTACCCATAATTTACCATAGTGATGTTGTGCTTTTATAATGCGTAATACATTAGAAGGAATCCAGCAAAAATAGAAGGAATGCAGGACATTCAATAATAGTTTTGAAAACTGGAAGTCTAGTTTTAACTTCTGTAACAATCATATGAAAAAAAACAAAAAGGTGTTTTCCGAAACAAAATAATTAAAATGAATTAGTGAATCACTTTTGAATTGAATAAAATAGAAATTACATCTATATGACATGGTCGATGAAACTTATATTATAGAATAATAGAAAATTACTATATAAATAAAAGTTTGCTTTAAAGCAAACAAGGTAAAAAAAAAGTATCTTTGTAATAGAATGAATATTATATAAATAAATGTGTCATATCATGGCTAAATAATGTATTGTATTTGAAATATCGACAATAATTAAAAGGGTCTTAAATTCATTAGAGTTAAATTCATTAGACTAAAATGCTATGTAAAAGAACTAATACATTTTACAACCCAAATATTCTACGAAGATGTCAGATAAATTGATTTTTTTCCCCAAATAATTAAGTTACACGCATCGCTTAGTCATCTGAAATTAATTAATGTCGCTGCTATAAAGAGTCAAATTAGTAATAAATAAATGAAATCCTAACTATAAAAACAGCTTTGAAACTCTAAATATAATATTTGTTTTGTATGTTCGATTATAATCTTTCAGTACCTGAAAGTAAAAGTTAAGAAATAGAGTTGCTAAAGTTCGAAATTAATATATTACATCTTTGACTTTAAGAAAATCATACGCTTTGTTATCTAATGCATAGATTTCAGACATGTTATTCCATGACTAGTAAGAAATTAATTTTTGAAATAAAGTGCTTAAAAACTCTATTAAAATTAAATTATAAACTCGAGATGTTCGATAAAACCCTGAAAGAAAATAAACATTCAAAATACAATATCACTACTTATATATTCCATTTGGAAAAGTCATACTTCCATATTATCGGATTTTATTGAATAAAATAAAATTAATCCGAGATTCATTTAAAATATGCATAGGATGTTATATTTATTAACCATAAGCAAATCTTTAATGAATGGAAGCATATAAATTTTAATAAGGTTTGAATTTATAAGAAAAAAATGTGTGATGTTAAAAATAATTAAACCGCTCCAAATATGATGTTGAACAGAAAGTATCTGATAAATATTAAATGATTCTTCACACCCATCATATGACATGACACTTAATACGACATGTAACAAGTAATATATACTAACCTTAATATAAATTTCATTTAGATTTATGTCAACAATCCATATAACTGTTCTTGTACATATTATGTATTTAAATTTTGAGTTCTACATTTTCAGAAGGACCTTATTAAGTATATAACCAAATGTGACTTAGATCCTAATTATTACTTATTTCGTGTATTTCCTGTACAATTATTTAATTTATTTACAAATGGATAATTATAAGTAAATGTGTAGAGACATATAGACATGAAGAAGTATATAGAACGCAATAATCATTTCTATTCATAAATAATATTTATTGACGGACGGCGTTTCGTCCTACTCCTCGTTACAGCGTTCTCTTTCTCTGACACAAATAAAAAACATAAAACTCTTTCGACAAAAGAAAGCGCTATCTAGTAGAGTGTACAAAATGTAAAATGAAATGTCTGCAAATTTATAATTTTACTATGATAAGATTTAAAAATTCCAGGTAACTAATTTCTTTAAAAAAATATTTACATGTAATTTCAAAATTTTAAGACTTTATAATGCTTTTCTAAACTACCACCTTTTTTAAATGTTAAGTACTGTGTTTTAAGAAATATGTTTATCGCAAATATCTAAAGAAATTATAAATTCTTTTTCTCTTAAAAAATACTTAGCAAGCATTATATATATATATAATATGTTTTTTAACTTTTAAGTAATTTATGACAGAGCTTATTTTATGGTTTAATGCAATTTTCAGTTTCTACTAGTTCTCCTTTTAATTTCATACTAGGTATTGTTTAAATTTGGAATTTTGATACATATATATGGTTTATTTTCTCATGAATTGTAACTATCAAATACCTTGTTAGAACTGATTTCGAAAGCTAATTTTTAAATGTTTCTAAGTCAAGATATCGTGACGCTTTTTACAAAATAAAAGCAATCTTTGGAAGTCCATCCAAAAATATTAATACTAGTAATGTCTTGTAAAATCTCATAATCATTTGTTTATTTTAATTTAGCACAGATTTTCAATGAATAAAGTAGATTTTATTCACTTTGCTACTGACATTTGATGACAGTCTCAAGTTAAATTTTGGTAATGTAGAATTAATAGACCGTTTCTTCTTTAACTCTAATATACCATCTTTTGAAAGAATGGTAATCCTACTCTATGCTTCATTTTAACTTTTGTTTTGTTTTCAATATCAATTATTTATCATAATAACTCAAAACTGTGAGCAACAATTGTGAGATTGAATTAAATTTTTCGTATTTAAATTTATTTCATATATGTTTATTGCTTATTAAACTATAAACATATATCAGTAATTCCATTGAATCAATCATTTACTTGACAACATTTTATAATTTTTTCTACTTTCTTTAACAGTAATCTGAATTAACCAGTACAAGTATGAATTGTAATATTTTGCCAGCTGCAATACATATTATGGTATATGTTTTAAATTTTTTAACTTAGATATAATTCTTAGATTTTTTACAATATTCACAATATGTAATCACAAACCTGTGAATGATTTGTACGGTTAGTAATGAAATTCAAATAGTGCATAAAATGATATATTCATCTATAGATTATTATAAATAATCATAACCATTTTGAGACTAAACATAATTTGCTAGTATTTTTAAATACATTTACTCAAGTAAATATATTTGAGAGTATATTTAAAAAAAAATCTAAGGTTTTTAAATTTTAGAAACCAAAGCCGAAGTATTTGACTCAACATATTTGGATTAATACAAGTAATTTACAGACACAATTTCCTGAAAAATTCTTTAATAAATAGCTGCACATATTATTAGTTAATGTTTTTTTATATATATATTTAGAGGAGATAAGCAACACTGTCAAAGAAGCTAACAAATTCATAAGGCAAATTAAATGGAGAAAATGATAATATAAAAATATTATGGAATGAAAACTAAGGGTAATTTTAAAAAAATATGTGAATGATTCATACATGCATTTCTGAAGTACATATTCTAAATTTTTAGAATAAGATTTAAAATATGAGAAACGTGAAGTGAGTAAAGATTAACCAGCTGAGCAGTTTATGGCTGAAAAAAATTGAAAAATGCTGGAAAGTAAATGGATAACAAAAAGAAGGATGTTGTGAAAAGAAAATTATGGGTTTTAATCCTGAAAATTGCTGTGGTGAAAGAATTTATTAGGTTTTGTTGTTGAAAAGTAAATTGCGATGAAATGTTTATTCTTTTTCTGTCTTGTAAAGAAAGATTTTTTTTAAAAAAAATAATGTGAGAAAAATGATAGATCTAAATTAAAAAGAAATTTTCCTAGAAGTTGCATTCATTACATTGAAAATATAAAAAGTATCCTTCTTTTTTGATTTAAGTGAAAAATAAATAAATATCAAAGTAGAAATACGCAGTAGCATAATGTCATAATAAGTATAAATGTATGAAAACAAATGAAAATTTGCTATCTCTAAATTTGTATTAAATATAGTATAAATTCATTTTCTGAAATTCATTGCATCAAATTTAACAATGAAAATATTTCATCAAACTGATTTACTACTTGAAAGCTCTACAACCGGATAGTAATAAAAGTGATGCATTTTCAATAATTTATGCAATATAAGCAAGGCAACATAAACGATCTCAATTATATCGACTTATGATTTTAATTGGTATAAGTTAGAGAATCTGCAATTACTTTGTAAAATACAGTTGGTTTTAGTAAATCAATTTAATAGACAATCATATGAATAACTAAGCTATGTATATTCAACTATTTATTTTCCAGTAATATAAATTGAATCATCTAGTTATAGTAGGAAATATGTAATGTACAAAAAGAACTCTTCTATTAAATGAAATTTTCTTTTCTTGTACTGAAATAAGGAGATTGCCATTGAAAATAGCTACTTAAAAATTATAATTCATTGCTAGAATCACATGAAAATGTCAGCACACTGAATCTCTTCAGAAAGAAATAAATTAAATGTTTTGTTGCAGAAATTGTATGAAAAATATGATGGAAAACATAACATAACGTAAAGAGGTTTTGTTGGTTCTATCTATTTCATCATATATTATTAGTGTTATATTTAAAATTGCTCTTCTTTTCCTTTTTCTACTTGTTTTGCTCCTATAATTTCGTTAACAAGCATCATAAGCAATGAAAATGTGATAATTAAACTTAAAAGTGATTTGTTAATGAGTTCTCAAACATCTTTTCAGATAGTTTGTTTATATTTTAGTTTTTCTGTTACAACGACTTTAAAAATATCTTCTCTAAAGCATTTAAATTAAGATGACTTTTAATTAGAATTTTTGAGAATCAAAGAATATTTTTCTTTTAGAAATCCTGTTTAGTTCTGAATATTTATTCTGTTTTGAATTCGCAACAAAAATAAATTACACATGTAAGATATTAGAAAATATAACATGAATAGATTCTCTATATGTGTTTTAACAGTGTAATTTAAACATTCTCTTTTTTTTTTCCCAATAATTTCGTTTACAAGCATCAAAAACCATAAAATTATGATAATTAACATTAAAAGTGAATTATAAGTGAGTTTACAAATGTCTTTTCAGATATTTTGTTTCCAGTTAAATTTTTCGTTTACATCATCATTAAAAATATCTTCTCACAATTTCAGGAGTTTTTAAATTAGGACGACATAAAATGTGTATGTTTGGGTATCAAAATATTTTTTTTTCTCTGTGAAAAGGTATTCATTTTAAAAATCTTGTGTAAGGGTTGCCACCAAATTTTTCTTGAAGATGTTTTTCATATCCAAGAGGCACATGCGTTTATGTTTATGCACATTATTACTTTAGATAATGTCATAAATTTACCGAAAATTTGAAGATTATTCTCGGAATTTCGAATTGTCATTTCAAATTTTAAAACAGAGCCATATTCTTTTAATTATATACAATGCTGAAAAAACTAACATTTTAAATATGTATAAAATTGGTTGTTTTAAATTATGTTTACCAAATTTTCACCATAATGTAGAATATTATAATTCAAAACCTTATATTCAATAAATGGAATTTATTTGATTGCTTAAATTATTTAAATATAGTAATAGATGTTCTAAAATCGTTAAGACTATAACAAAGTCTTTAGCATCAAGCTCTGAAAAGAAATTTGGTATTGTGTCTTTAAATATAACTTTATTTCACAAATCTTAAAATCTTTACAATATTTTAATTCACAAAAAAAGCTATGTTATCATAGTATATATCAAAAAATTTAAGAAATTCAAGAAAAATGGGAATTATTCAAAACTTTGTGTCCCTTATGATATTTTCAGAACTGATAGGCATCCCCAGATGTTATTATTTATAGTTCAGGCTTTTTGTCATTAATTTCCTTTGTATGCATTACACTGATATTTCAGTTAACATCATCACACAGCGTTTAAGAAAGTATATTAAATTAAATATTATTAAAAAAATCATTAATATTTCCATTTAAATAATAACATACACATGTAAAATACGAATCTTTTTTCGGTACCAACTGGGCTTTTTACTACAGCAAGTTAAAACCATACACGTGTTCTGATAGCGCACAATAAACGTCATCTGTTACAGTGAACAGTTTATATATAGAGAGGAGAGAGCAGAGTAGCAGAGAGAGTGGAGAGAGAGGAGAGAGAGGAGGGTATATAGAGAAAGAGTATATAACTTCGAAACAGCTATATCCATAAAAGTGGTGTCCAGCTATATTAAAGTAGTCATGAAGTACTAAATGAAACCACCTACGGTGCCACCTTGTAGGCTAATGTTGAGATAGCATTCCTATCTTGAAAACAAAATAAGATAGGAGGGGAGGGGGAAAGTGATTTGCTAACATGTAGAGCATCATCAATTTGTTCGAAAAGACACCTTGTGGACATTAATGAGAAGAATTATACGCTTAAAACACTTATTTGCTTTTTTATGATTTTCTACATTGTAAGTGACAAAACGTTCGAAGTAAAAAAGAATTAGTTATAACAATATACCTATATTTCAGATGTTCAAGCTTCTCACCATTATCTGCAAAGCACATATGGATCCTCGTGTGAAAGTCACGTTGCACACGTTGTTGCATAAAGCGTGACATGTTGGTACAAGTGTCCGTAAGGCGTAGTTTAAGGACCTGTAACGTTTGTGAAGGGGTCGCACGCACCTGCTGTTTCAAGTATCCTCACAGAAGAATGTGTAATTGAGTCAGATAAGGCGAATGTGTAAGCCACTCTTCAAAACCGCCAGATCCATTTTTTTTTTCCTGAATTGGTTGACGAGGTATTTCTCCTCTGGAAATGTTTTGTAAGCAGGCATGCTTTCATGTTGAATGCATAGATACCTATGATTAAATAAGGGTAGATTCTCCATAAAATCGGGTATAACGCACTGTAGCAATTTTAAATACCGTCCCCTCGTTAACATGACATCGTAAAATATTAGGCTCAACAGCTTGTTAATGTAAAGTGCACACCAAAAACGTCAATAGCAAAATGGATTTGATGTCGAACGTAGGTAAAACATGCAGATTTTCCAGCGCCCAGTAATGGATCTTAGCCTATTGTACATGCCATTCCGTGGAAGGCATGTCTCATCTGTTCCCATTATATCTACTACGGGGGTTCAAACCCTCAGGGTTTGACCCCCGCTTTTGATTGTAGATCACAAGCGATACCACTGTGCCATATTTCGGTGTCATGTTTCTCCCGAAAGATAACCATTTATCCTTCCGTTTATATTTCGTGATGTTACAGTGTAGGAAATCACGAAAAAACAAATGCCCATTTCGAACGTTTTATTCTTCTCATTTATGTCCACAAAGTGTCTTTTCGTATTAAATCGATGATGTGCTAAAATTATGTAAATAATCCCCCCCCCCCAATATCTCGTTCCACTTTAGAGATAAGAATGTCAACTTCGCTATTTTCCAGTAGGTGGTGAAGTAGGTGGTCTTATTCAATAGCACATGGCTACTTTACTATACCTTTTATGAATATAGCGTCAGCCTTTCCAAAGTTAAGAGGGTGGCAAAGGAATTTAGTGGGCACCCTGTATATATATATATATATATATATATATATATATATATATATGAATTACAGTTTTAATTAAAAACGATTATGTACATAACAACGATCTTAAAGTGTTCACAGATCGAGATGTAATTGCATTAATTTGTAAACGATTTCATGAATCTCTCGTTAATAAAGAACCGGATTCTGAAAAATTCTGGAATCGCGAATTCCAGACAAAACGGAAAATTTCGAATACTTGGAAATAATTATCCGCTTCCCAAACAAAATTTTTTGAAAAAAAATAGCAAAAAATCATCATACTTTTTTTTTAATTTTATTATTTAATACAAGGAAACGAAACAAATCAAAATATGCAGGTTTAAGTTGAATTTTTAATTTTTTACAAATATAAAGGCCTTTAGTTTTAATATTAGTTTACTTTCCTGAGTTACCTTGGAAAATTGGAAAAAAGTTAAATATTAGTCTTTGTATGATAGTGTTTGAAACAAGGGACAACATAAAGGGATAACTGACATTCTGTACACTGGTCTCTTTTCTTACTGGCTTGACTCTGGAATCTCTTTTACTGGATCACACAGAGTACACTGTCTCGTTCGATTTGATTTTTTTTTCAAAAGCAGGAATGATATCTGGAAAACACCTTGTTGTTAATCTGAGTGGTGAAGAACTAATGCTGGGTCTTCCTGATGTGTCAGAAAACTCGTAACGATGATTTTCTGAAATTAATTTTTCAATTAGTTCCATTCTAAATTGTTTAGATGATCATGAACCTCCTGATTTACAGTACAAAATGTAAGGATTCTACTAGCCAAATGCTATAAATGGAAGAAAATCTTCTTGTAATATCCCCCCCTTTTTCTGGCTGAAGAATAAGAAGCTAAATACTTGTCGAAATTAGACTAATATCCTTCTTTTCTTTCCATTTGGTTACAGTTTCTTTTTCCTCTCTGATAACCAAAAATTTCTTAATTTTTTAATTTCATTCTCTTAAATCTCAAAGTAAATCTTTGCTATTCAATTGGAGTGTTCCACACACATTAGTCTTCCTTTTGACTAATGTATCAGTCAAGCCTGGCGAGTTATAAAAACTGTCCAATGTAAGACAGTACCCTTTGCCAAGCAGTGTAAGAATCATCATAACTCAGGTTGACATAGGAAGATAGGACATCGAATGAATTATCGAAATTAGATCCCATTCCACTGTATATAATGGCATTCCATAGGTATCCACTCTTAAATTCGCACAGTAAGAAATTCATTATTCCAAATTGCGCTCTCTTCAAAGGGATGCACTTCATCTACTTTAATTTATTTTTTTTTCTCGTTCAGGTATAATTCCACTCTGAAACTTCTCAAGTAAATGTTGAAGAATATGCCAGAATTTATTTAGTTTTGTACAAGGATGTGTACTTGCATCATATGCATCATTGTTGCTGAAGTGCAAGTTTTGCTTTATCTGACAAATTGGTCTGTATGACACTGTTTTTGCTAAAAAAGGCGTATTCCACAGCTGACTTTTACTCCAATAATTTTGCAGATCTAGTTTTTTTTCATAACACCTTGAAGAATAGTTATTCCTAAAAAACTCTTCTTTCATTTTGAGAAGTATAACACCATGATTTTGAATGCAATCTACGAGTACGCTCTTCCGTATATCGATTTGTTACGGTTATAATAACGTAGATAAATTCATTATCAAAATATTTATAGAAAAAATTCAAAACATTTCGGATGTCAATATTGAATTTCATACCTGCATTGGCAATAAAAATAGAACGAGCAGGTGCAACTTCGTGTTTTGAATATCACACCATTGACGAGCTGCCAGCAAATCGTCCGAATCCGAATTACTTGAACTATGATCTTCAATACGGCTACATACACTTCCATTGTTTTCAATGTCCACCTCTTCATAATCACTATATGAAAAATCATCGCTTTAAATATCTTGCATCATCGCCATTACTTTATTTTTTTTTCAACGCAACTCTATCCTTCTTTGTGCATTACTAATCCACTAGCCGACTTATACTAAGCAATAGAGAAAACACGTGACCACTCCCACCAAAAGAACCACGAAACCAACAAAACTTGGCAATCTGACAATCAAAGCTGAATATTTCCTTTCATTTCCTCCACGCCGAGTAAAACCGTGATAAAGCAAATCGTACTGACAAATTCTGCTTAATCCGAGTTTTTTCGGGATAATTAACTGCACTATATACGAATCCGAGATAACTCGGGATAATCAGGATGTTTGTTAATATATTACAGTTATATTAATAAATTTATTAGCTATATACACAGTGAAGTCACATTAACTTGACCACCACCTACTTTCGACGTCATCACGAAATATTTAATCGCTATAGGCACAAACCTGCATTAGAAGTACAAGATGTACAAATGGCATTAAAGGGAAGTAGAAAACACTTCAATCGTCACAGTAATGAAGAAAATATCTGACGACCAATATAGCATGATCATTGGCATTCGGGCAAAAGTAGTAATATTTCCGAAAAGGCTCATTTGAAGAAATTTTTACGTGCCACAGTGGTAAATGTGTATCATGGATGGGAAAAATGGAAGTAACAAAGATCGGTAACGTGAAAAGTGTAGTGCTCAATAGGCCACAGATTATGTAGGTAAGCGAAAGATGCAAAAGTAAGTTCGAGAAACCGGACACGCAATCGTCGACCAATTGATACACTACTCGAATCAAGCAACTACAATAAGTGTTTAATCAATCATAATTAAAAGAACTTTTCTGCTTATGGGGCTGCACGACTGAGGAACAATTAATGTAACTAGAAAGCTAGAATTTGCACACCTGTATTGCAGCTGGAATTCACTAAGTGACAGAAAGTAGTTTTTCTTCGAAAAAGCACACTTAACCTTTAGAATTCGGCAGATTCTAAGTTAAAATATCCCTTCCACTCGGCGCTTTTAGGCTTGAGGCAAAATTTTCTTTCCCCCGCTCGGAACACTGGGAAGCTCAAATTCGCTGGGTGTGGTATTGTTGGTTCATCTTGTTACAAAGGAGAGATAGTAAGGGTTGCAGTTTTTGAATCAGTAATCATTCACGAGAAAGAAAGATCCTTAATATTTGGCGCCTTATCTTATAAGAATTTTTTTTTTCTGATTTCCTGGTTCCAATTATTAATTTAATGACTTGTAAACTTTCAAATACATATTTTGATTTTATGATAATTGAAAATTTTTAAATATAGGCACATGTCTCTTTTTAAGAAAATTCCAAAGTTTAAAAATGTGTTTTCTAGATTTTGGTGTACAACATTTACGAAGAATTAATAAAGTAGAATTGACATGTTGACTAGAAAACATGTAAAAGTAAAAATTATTTTATTATTTTACATATTACTTTTATTTGCTCCATATTGTTAAGGAAATTGTTAAAAATAATTTATTCTGAAATAAGATTTTATTGTATAATTTGCTTAAGTATCAGATATATTGATGAAGAATTTGGAGCAATATAGACTAATATCCCTTAAGAATGAGAAAAATATTACGAAAATATTAATAAGGCATTGTATAATAGTTATTTGTCTGTTAAATTAACATTAGAATTTTTAAAAATTTATTTTATTTTTGTGAAATGTTTTCATGTTTCTTGATAGTTTTAAATTTTCAAAAAGAAAAAGAAAGAAAGAAAGAAAGCGACAGCTATACCATATCACTAAAATATTTTCTAGAAGCAAGTACGTTCAAACAATATTAAACTAAAAGTTTCTGTAATCACATGACTATACTCTCTGAGAGTACGATAGTTCAATCATAAGCTCCTTGTAATAATTATATATATATATGTATACACTATGTTCTCATTATTGCAACTTACACATTTAACTACCATATTGAAACCATGTAATTAAAAATAATGCGTCATGTTTTCAAAATTGTTCGACGAAATATGTAAAAGAAGGAAAAACTTTAAGAACAATATGATTTTACTTTTCATATTTACGCCCTTTTAATGCACAAAAAAAAAAAAAAAAAAAAAAAAAAAAATTAA
>BMAW01129156.1:86807-101434 GCA_019974015.1 Nephila pilipes | reverse complement strand
GTGTGTGTGTGTAAAACATCATGACAATGGAATAATAACTACAACCCATAGATAGCCAGAAGCAAGGTTAGCCACCAATTGGCTGGAAAGCTTGAGCATTCAGCTCACAAAATTGCTTGAATATGATATCCATAGTCCATGTCCGCTTTTCCCTCAACAACTTTATATTACTTTTGATAAGCATCTTTAAATTTGTTAGAAATCCAAGATTACTCTCCATGTAAAGGAGGAAAAAGTTTTATAGAAAATTCGTTGAAGCCAAGGGAAATTTATGCAATGACTCAATCTCTATGGCGAATTTGTCCCCTTTACAAATAAAATTGTAATTTTGACGAGAAAAAGAGTTTTAGAAAATGCTTGGCAAGATCTTGAATGAGAAGAAAGTTATGGACTTTTTCTGAATTTTTTGAGACGTCCTTCATGGAAGGAGAGGCTAAAAATAGGAAATATGTTAATCTTGGGGGAATCAATCGGATCCTGCATTTTGAAGCAGTTTGCATTGGCTGAGTGGATCTGCCACGAAAATATCGGAACTGTCCAAGCTAAGCTGTCTACAAATTGTTTGAATCTGCTTGTAAACTATCGCAGTCTGCCTTGGATGTGTAGAATATTCCTGTAGAAATTTGTACCCACAGAATGAACTAGTAAGTTGATGAGTTGAACGTTACTGATACAACTGTGATTGCCATTACATTTGCCATTTTTGTTCTTGTATTTGTAAATCTAATCTGTACATGATCTATGTTTTATAATTGTGCTATTACTTTGTCCAAACGTTTCTAACTTTTCGTCTTTTTCTGGAAATTTATGAATAACGCGTTCGCCATTATCCTCCTAGTTGGACTGACTTCTATCTAAAAAAGAAACACTACAAAATATGTGTAACAATATCCTCCTTATTTCATTTTTTATTTGTTTGCATATTCGTTATATATTCTTCCTTTTCATGAAGGAAAAAAAATTGCCATTTTCCAAATATTGCTATAAACTTCTCTGTCTCTCTCTCTATATATACATATATATACATATATATATATATATATATATATATATATATATATATAAATATATGCCATTTCTTATATAGGAACAATGTTATTATTTATGATGCTTGAAGCAATTTGTTGCAAACACTATAAAAAAATTAGAAGAAATAAACTTTCTGAAATTAAAACCAATTGTTGTTTTATAAACACATTCAAAATTTTGCCAAGAATTAATTGGAACGAATTATTGTAATATTCAGAAGAAACAAACTTCTTCAATTTCGAGCAAAAGTTTAGTAAAAATGTTCCTGAAATTAACTGCAAATCTTAGTTTCTAAATGAATTATAATGTACAGGAAGAATGTTTATCACGTAAGAATGAATAAGGTATTTCTACGAATTAACTTTATTTTTCTTCTTTTTCAAATACTTCCTTATTTTTCTTAGAATGTATTCAAATAAATGAGTACATATAATCAATACCAAATTTTACTTTAATTTTCCAGATATACTTTCACTTACCTTTTGTATTTTATATACACAAATATACCCTGAATTTCAGAAATGTTGCAAGAATATTAGAGGTAGTTTGATGATTAGCCAAGATGTTAAGATGATGAATATCGGGAAGTAATCTAAGAAATTGTCATCTCGTTTTCTTCGAAAATGTTACATTTTATAAGTATTGTATTCAGCGGATTTTTTGCAGTTTTCTGTATTACTAGGTATTTAGAAAAGTGCTCGACGTGCTTATTTTCAAAGTGATGCAAATGTTTTATTCGTCAACTCGAGATAGGTATGGTTATCATGAAGTCAACAAAGCATTTAGAAGAAACTTAGAATAGAAAAATGTTGTAGTATTTATTAGCCGATGATGAAAATGGATCCTTGCGAGTCAAGATATATGCAGTACCAATCGTTATCTAGAACATCGGTATGTCTCTCATTTTTCTTTGGTAAAAAGTGATGGGTTACCTGTAACCACCATCGACGGATTTTTCTTGGAAACTAGAATTATTTAGTTAGAGGGAAAAAACTTGTTTTGCAATTTGCGATGGTTCGAGTTGAAATTTATTTATTTGATAGAAGGAAAATATATATAAAAAATGATTAAGTGGTCTGGCATTTGTGATTTTTGAAATTATACATTGTGTTTTTTGTGATTTTTGAAATTATACATTGTGTTTTTTGTGATTTTTGAAATTATAGAAGACTTAGAACAGCTACTCAGAAATAGAAATACTTACTATAAGAACAATTTATGTTGCGAACACTTGTTAATTAAAAAAAGGAAACATTTTAATCTTTATAAATGCAGAAATTAATTAAGGCTTTAGAAATAAAATTTCATAATATGAAAAATTACGTTACTGTAAGATAATTGCAAATTTTTCTTGTGATTGCTGAGAAGAAAAACTTATTATCTTTAATTGGAATTTTTAAAATTTATGTCATTGTTGGATTATTTGAATTACATGAAATGTACGTTAAGGATTTTGAATATTAACAATTTTAACACTTTGTATTTAATACCAAAATTTTTACACTCTTTATTGAAATTTTAAGTAGCGGCTAGATATGAATTTTTGTAGGAATATTTTGTTTTAACCTGAATTTACATCGATAAATTTCTGTTATAAGTATTTTTTAATAAATAAGTTTGTATTCTTAATATTTTTATTCTTTCTTGATGCAAAAATGTTACATTAACATTAATGTGATATTTATATTGAACAATGTAAGTAAGTGAAACAGAAAACAATAATTATATTCTAACCAACCGCAAGAATATTTCATTTATAAAACGATGCCACTTTGATAACTGATTACAGATTTGCATTATACGTATGAACAAGTATATGCTAGTTTGAATTTAAAATGATGTTTTATAAGGTTTGAAATAAATGGAGTTTGTGGATATACTCTAGTTATCTCTTCGCTATAAAATATTAGATTTAAATACTTTTACTCTCTTCTGAAACCGTATTTCAGTGATACAGTTAGTCCTGATTTTATATTTGTGGGTGACAACGATCTCGCTTACACTTGGCTTATCATGTCGACGGATTCTGGAAAGTAAAAATAATGAAATTTTTATACTTGAAAAGAATAATCAAAACAAACTTATATGCAGGGCAGACAGTGAAATGGTTTTAAAAAAATGAAAATCTTGATTACATTAGTCATCAAATGCCATTGGACAGATAACGTATTTTGTATTCCCACGCTCCATGGTTTTAATCTTTAGAAAGAGTTTCAGAACAAGTACCTCAAATACACATTGCTACGATGAACAGTATTAGTAGATCGATATTTATTTCTCCTAAAAGTGAATGGTTGATTTATGGATACTGGTCGAAAAAGACTAAATGATCTCAAACATTTGCTAGCAAATAAAATTCAATGAACTGGCTCACATATTGTTGTTTTTATTTTACACACCAATGTTACCAGACATATGAAAAAGAGTTGCTTAAGATTTATTGCAAAATCGTTATTATGAAATTTTTTATGAAATGGAATTCAACGAAATGTCTTATTTCTTGGAAAGCTCATTCATATAAAAAAAGGAAGCACTTTAGAACATGACATATTGCATTTAAATTCTTTGAAGTTAACAAAAGTATAGAAAAGAGATATAACTGGATGATAATTATAGATACAGACATTCATAAAGCCAATGTTAACCATTTTATGGAAGGAAAATCAACGATTTTCGCTCCCACATTGCGTTGAGTATTCGAATTAAATGGTCCCTGAAAATTGCAGCGTTTTTCTCTTAGTTGCTACTGAAAATGTCACCCTTTTCTGTGGGTGCTGCCAGTAGCTGTAATATTTGCAACTATTACTTGCACTTTTAAAAAGGATAAACATTAGAAATACGAGTTTCTAAAGAGTTGATTTGGAATTCTAAAAAAATACCCATCTCTTTAAACTTTATGAATAATTTCATTATTATTTTTTTAGCATTTAATTATTTTTATTTTATTATGACGATAACTTTTTTATATGATACGCTAAGAAACATGGAAACATGTAAATACACATAAAGGAGTATTACAGTCTACAATATGATCAGGAAAGAGTTGAAATGATAAACCTAAAATGTCAGTAACTGTAATAATAGATTTTTTTTAATCATCTATCATTGTCAGCTTGATAACTTTGATTAATTATACACTATTGTCTAACAGTGAAAAATCGTCGTCATTCGATTCTTTTGAGTTTGAAAAATTATTAAAAATTATTCATCAGACTCAAAAACTGATTAATTGCCACAGAGATTTCAGAGAACACATTCAATTTCAAAATTATCTATTGAATTGTTTCAAATATCAAACTCTAGGCAAATAACTTAAAAACAAATAACTATATCAGGAAGGTATTCCCTCACTTCGAAAAAAAAATCGGTACCCATACTCCGCTCTGAATGCCGTCAAAATATATGTAACATGTAAGTATCGCTAAAACCTTTAAATCGCAAAATAATCCTAAAGCTAGTATTATCCTAAAGCTTCGCTTTCTTTCTTTCTCAGCACTCTGTAGGAAGAAAGTTTTGATACGCGAATAGCACTCGCGATTGCAAAATTATTCTGGATGGAATCTTCTTACTAACTGAACTCGTATCTACACAAATGATGGACTAATCTTATACGAGCTAGGCACATTTATGACCATCAAAGGGTTGATTATCCTGAAAAATAGTGAATTTATGGTAGAACAGAGATTAAGATTCAACAAAACCCAAAATAAAATTTTGTGATAGTTCAAAAAACAAAAATTAAACTACATTTAATAAAAAATTGATTGAACAAGTGTTTTTATTAAACCATGTCTTTCATGTCTTTAAAATATTATTAATGAACATACATACTAAACCATTGATAAATTTATAACTGTATTTCCATTTTTAAACTTAACTTAAGATGATTTGGACTTTAAATCCAATAACATTTTAGACACCAATTATTCTATGCCAAGGATACACTCTGTTTCATTTAACGTTACTTTTCATTAGTTAGCATCTGTAACATATATGATATACATTTCTAAAAAAGGGTTGCTAATGTTACTTAATAGAAAATTTAATAAATTCAGAACTATTTACACCTGCTTAAATATTACCAAATTTGCATTTTTTTTTAATTGAAAAACTAATCCTAGTAATTTAAGAAATATATAAGTGAAATATTATTTCTATTACAAGGATAATTGCATCCCTAGACAGAGTTGTTAATAATTTCCATGTGTCTTAAACATTTATTATTTCCTGCTTTTACTTCATTTACTCTTCTTTATTTTCTTTGCTTTTATTCATATATCATTATAATATTTATATTTATTAATTCATTAAGCAAATTTATCTTTAAATTATCAGCTATTATTAAGAAAATTCTCGAGAATTAATATCATGTACATGATCAAGTTCTTTTGTGTCTTGTGAGATATGAAAATTAATGCAAATTAATGCACTCTGGTCTCATTAAATAACTATAGTCAGTCACATAAAATAGAAGCCTTTAAAACGTCCGCAATCAAAATGGAAATGTGATGATAAATAAGCCTTGACTAAGTCTATTTTAGAATAAAAAATGTATTTACCTTACTAGAAATGAGTAGAGTTATGATTGTGCGGAATGTGATAATGGTTAGTAACAATAACTACATGTAACAGTTGATAATCATTGCATATCCACTATGTTCCATTCTTTATGGACGTAAAACGAACTGAACTATTTTGCTGGTTTTTCAATGGACAATTATTCCTGCTCTGAGTAGATTATCAAATCTTGTTTCAATAATAATGTAAGTTTCTCTGGCAATAGCAACCTGATTTTAAAATGCATGACATGTCTCCAGGTTTCTATATAACGGAAATTATTATTTTTGGTAAGTTGCTGGTAACAAACTTTTATCAAACTAATCTGGAAATCATAATGAATTTTCAGCATAATATGAAATGGTTTACACTTGATTAGTAAACAATTTTCCTTGGGAAGGCGCACTCGAAGTCTTACGTGTTGTTAACGTATTTGTATGCAATTTCTTTTACAAATCCAGAATTAATCCATGTTTGGTTAAAAAGTACGTACCTAATACCGAGGGTGATACATCATCAATGTAAAATTCTAAATAAATAAATAAAAGCTATTTGTGAAGTTTTACAAAGAACAGATTTAGCTTCCAAGGTGCGCTTTTTCTTAATAATTATTAAATTACTCAATTAAATATAAGAATTAACGCAAATGATGAAGTATTGAGAAATGGACAACAGCAAACTTTTCCTATATTAAGATTAAATGAAACGATAAATTATTAAATTGAATATATTTAAAATTAAATGTAATTAAAATTAAAGCAAATGCAAAATTATTAAATGGAATATTATATCAGTGACATATCATAAAATTAAAGAAAACGATAAATTGTGAAATTTTATGTATTTAAGCTAAATGTAATTAAAATTACGACAAACGGTAAGAAATTGAAAAGGGATCTAGTACGATAAAAGTGATTCAACTAAAACGATATCTCCTTAGGTGGCTAAAAAATTGTAAAGGGATCTAGTACGATAAAAGTGATTCAACTAAAACGATATCTCCTTAGGTGGCTAAAAAATTGTAAAGTGATTTTGGTACGGCTAAACGCCCCATCCAAAAGAATAGTCCCTTGGGAGGCTAAAAATGAGTCACAAACATATATCAATATTAAGAAGTATGATCTGTGATTAATGGATGGTCAACCTTTTACATATCACCTCTAGCCGTCATTACTGATTATTACTATATATATAATATATACGACGCTGATCATCAGCGTGGTCATCTTTGGTACGAGTTCTTTCTACGGTTAATGATAATTCGTTGCACTTCCTTCCGCAACTGTTACAACTGTTTTCGTAAGTCAGAAATTGAATATATGGAGGAGAAGGTATTGATAATGCAATTACCCCTGAAAAACTGACATTTCACCTGCCATTTAAGTGATGCATATTTATTTTGATAGTTTACCTCTGCTTGCAGATAAAATATGTTGCTCCTGTATAGGGTTCACTGCAGCTGTAAAATCCGAAGTAATGGATCACATATTTTATAACCCACTCAATTTCTCATCTGGTTGTATAGATATGAATATGTAAGATTAAATAAACACAAATCTTTCAACAGTTGTTTTAACTAAATATTTTTTTAGAATGAGAAAAAAAAATATTTTCTTTTCGTGAGTTATAAGCATTTACCTTAAAGCGTGCTGAAACAATATCTCTAATATAGGAAACTATTCTAGATTCCAATACAAAAAAAAAGACATGATATTCTGTAGAATCCTTAGAAACAGCAGCTTCTAAAGTTTGAGATTCTATGTGTACAACCCATATCTCGATATCATGAATTAAAATTGAAAGCGGGTAAAACTCTATTCTGGATACTTTAATAGCCTACTTTAATTCCAGAGTCATTTTATGAAGGAACTACTTGAGAAAACGTTTAACAGAATGCATACCACCTAATTAATTGTAGTACCTAAGCCAAGCTTCCATGTCAGAAAAAAGATATCCTAGATAATCACTCAGATTACATAGAAAGTGTAGTAAATTTCCTTAGAAAGCAAATGATCTAAAAGGTAACTGAGAAATGTTATATAGCTGGGATCTCATATACACAATATCTGTAAAATTGCTAAGTCATCAATAACTCTTAAGATTCCGAGTCCTGGTCACTAACATGAAGGGGTCATAAGTTGAACAAGCAAACCTCAAATGGCTCATAAAAGTGATGCTTCAAATGATTCAAGGCAGTTTAATAATTAAAACACATATAACTGATTTATCATAATAAATATAGTATTCTGTATAAGGATATAACTAATCTAAAAATAGATCAAAATAAAAAAAAATTGGTTTTAATATTTACAAAAATGATACTACAAAAGTGAATAACTGAATGAATACAGCTCATATCAAATAGTTATCATAATAGTAGGAAAAAAAAAACATGGTGACAAAGAACAACCGTCGATTAATCTCATAGACATTAATATAAGAAAGAATCGCGAGAATGCAGGAAACGGCAGCAGAGAACTCTAGTTAACTGTTTTTTGAGAATAATGAATCTACTGGCTCGAGAAATCTTCGACTCATCCAAAATGGACTCAACAATACCAGACTGTCAACAGAAAGGAAGAACTCTTGACAGGTTCAGAATGAAAATGAAATTTGATAACTGGTGGAGGAGAGTCATATAACGAAAATAAACTAATTCCTTTTTCTTTTCGCAGTGTTTTCAATTGCGAGTTTTGCCTCTAATAGTCTTCGTGTTGCTTTTCAGTTCGACATTAATAAGTAATCACGCACATCACGCTATTGTGTTCTTCTGATGGATTCACGTGTATAATATTCAATGTTTACATGCTTTGTTTCTGATATCTTCAGAAAGTAAAGGAAAAATAAGGTACTTTCCTAATTCTTTCTTAGACTAACATTTTTTGGGTTAAAGGTTGACATACCAAGAACAATATTATAACAATTATATATTCAGAATAAAATAATATGAAATCATTCTTAATGTTTTAGGTACCTAAAACATTTTAGTTATATTTATTCATTCATTATAGGAGAAGAGAAAAAAAATATTCTCACCTGTTAAAACCAAATTAAATGTGAAATAGAAGGTATTTTAAAAAGCTAGGACTTTGTATTACATTTTTTGAGGCCCATAATGATGTTTGAGAATATATTTTTGTATTTCTATGCTGCATGTGCTAATATTGTTTGTTTTAAAAAAAATTAGGAGCATTCTCATAGAGTTCTGCTGATGTCTGCAATTTAAGTTTATTTTTCCTTTTTTTACTTATTTTAGTTTTTGTTTTGATGATCTCTTTAGAGTTATGTGACAATCGAGATCATGAATAATCATAATTTTAATGGATTAATGAGTACTTTGAAAATACCAAAAAATATAGTATCAACATTGAATGAATTTTTAGTAGTGCAAAATAGCTTAGAATGGACATAATTTGTTTCCTAGCTATTGCCACCATCCAATATTCAAGCTATAAACTTATAATATTATGTAATAATGAGCCTAGTAGTACTTTTAGGTAATTTTTCCACAATACATTCAATAAATGATTACACTGGTTTTTTATAGTTTGAATGATATTGTTGAAATTTCTTTATCAATATAATACTTCGAAATTACTTGTTATCACTTCTGTATATAAAGATTGCATTATTTATACTTCACGCTTTTAAATTTCTGAAATAGCTTTAAGCTGATTATTTTTTTTTCCAACCAAGAAAATATTTTTCAAACAGATACAATAGCTAATTAAAATATTTTTTTTTTCTTTTTTAAAAAAAGAAATTCATTTTAAAAGCTTTAATGTTTGTAATAAATTAAATTTGTTGGAATATTTCAATAGAACTCTCCATTCTATATTAAAAGGAAATATCATAATTAAATGAGTAACATTGTTTTAAAAGCATAAAATAAATATTTTTTTCTCTAATAACCATTAACGGAAACAGAAAATAAGAATATATAATTGTTTAGCTACTTATTCTCGTCAAGTACAGTAAGAAAATAAGTTTAATGGATTAACATTTTAATTAAAATGGCAGAAAATAAATTAGAAACAATCAATGTGTTTAAAATACATTAGGAAAAGCTCTGAAAATTAAATTTAAATGAGTTGTAAATATCCTAATGGAAAGAAAATGAAATCCATTTCAAAAAATTACTTTTATATTTGTACAGTCTCATTTCATGGCGGAGTCCCAAATAGATTGAATTTTCTGTTTATAATTTAATTTAAGTAAGATTTATTCATTATGAACTGGCAACCCTGTTTTATTTTTTGTTTATATTATTGCTAATGAAATAAGATTATGTTTAATAAAAGTATTATAAATAAGAATGATATTTATTCCCTAAATATTATAAGCTGAATTAAAAATTAAAATGATAATTAAAAGCAAATGCACTTAGAATCCATTAGTCAAAAATATAAGTATATATATATTACTCTATAATTTTTAATTTAAACCTGTTATTCTTTTTCTACAAAGAATTTATTAGCGATTTTCTCAATTTATTTAGTTACTAATATAAACTTGTATGATAGGGATACCAATTGTTAAATATATAACTATAATATGTTAAATGTATAGAACAAAGAGAGCGGGAGAGATAATGTAAGGATAGTATAGGTTTCATTTTTTTTTATTATTTCATCATATCTCAAAAGAGCATTTTCCGAAGCCAATTAACCTTGTGTAGTTTTTAATGTAAAACTAATTCCCAATAAATCGAAGAAATAAAAAAATGGAGATAGAAATGTTTTTAAAAATATTAACATTTTTGTCTATGTATTGATGTACTAGTTCATATGTAATCACAGTAAAGAAATGATTGGAAACTGAATAATTCAGATTAAGATAAAACAATTGTTAAGTGAATTCTTTTATCTCAAGACTTTCAAGAAATTTCTTTTTAATTGAGTATCTTGCATTTTTATGTGGCTACCTGATTTTAGATTTGAAATGAATTATTTCATTTTGCATTTTTCTCCTGTCATTAAATATCTTTCATTTTCTTAAATCTATGAAATATAGATCATACAGGTATTCCACGTTTTTGGACTGCATGAGAAGTCTAGAAAAACTTTTCTTTACTCTGTAAATCAGTTTGTATGCTTAAGTGATTGTCTTAATTTGGTGCATATTAATAGTTTGAAAAACCTTTTTTAATTTATTCTACAATGACAGTTTTTTTCGTAAAGAAGAGAATGAGTTAAGATATAACACAAATATTAATTTTTGTCTTTACATTTAATTTATTAAATATTTATATTAAAATATTTACAAGTACCACGTAATGCAAGATATTACATTAGTTTATAATAAAACATAATAAAAACTATCAGAAACAAAAGAAAAACCATAGAGTTAATTGAAGTGTATTTTACATACTGTAATCCTTTGAACAAAATCTGATTTTTAATATATATTCTCAAAAAAAAATCTCCTAGAGCTTTTCTCAAAATAACTACCGATGGAATTTTTCACTCAAAGAATATGGCTTTGTCGTGTTTTAAATTATCAATCAATTTAATATTTTTAGGAATAGTTTCGAAATAAATCTTTTTTCAAAATCTAATACTTAAATAGTAGCTTAAATAATCAATTAAATTTCTAAACTATTTCACAAGGGAACAATTTTTTAAATATTTATCATTTGTGGGTGCTCTATATTTAGAGGAAATATTAATGTAATTATGAAATTATTTAATCAAATTGAATTTGTGAGGATTCCTGGTTTTTTTTTGGACAAGTATTATTAGGATTTTTAAATATTTATAAAAAAGAATCGTGTTGTTTTTCTTTTTTAACTTCATATAAATTTTGACATTAAATATAGTTTGTTACAATTTAAACTCACAATTATATATATTTCAGCATAATTATATAAAGTACTTATATAAAATATTATTATTTTGAAAAATTCTCCTTCATATGTATTACATAATTTTGAAGAGGAAGGGAAGGTATTTTATAATTGTGTGTTTATGATTTCATTTAACAAAAGACGAATATTTTTTTAATGTAACTTTATACGAACAGGTAAATCATAAAATTTAAGTAGCTTACAATCTAAAAGTGTAATTTCTTAAAGAAAATTATAGTCTTGTAAGTCAGTTTTAATGATAAAATTATAATTTTATGGTACATGCATAAAGGATTATTTATGCAAATATTTCAAATACTGGTACATGCATATGAAACTGATACTCAGATGATAGAAACTCTCAAAAGAGAACTTATATGAAATTAAAGAATATTTTAAGTAAATAATTTAATTAAGTATAAAAAGCAATGATGATCCCATTATTTCTGACTTTAAAAAAAATTACTTCTGTTTGTAACATATGAAATCAAATTCGGAGAATTGACCAAATTTATAAGAACAACTCACAAGTTATTGTGATGTTACATACTAAAAAATTAGGCTATACTTACAATTAAATAAATTCTAAATCTCGAATGTGGTACTTTATTTCATAAAACTCACAGTTTCAATTTTAAATCATATGCATATTATTTAATTTTGTTTCATTTATTTCGATGAGGAAAAGGAAAAAAATTAACTTTTTTCCAATTATGACATGTAAATAAAAAAGTGCAGACGGAACCTTATTGTAAATAATAACAATTCTTCACAACCATTAAGCTCTAGTAAAAAACTCTGAAACCGACTAAAGTTAGAAAATATTTATGAATTTTTAAAATATGTAAAACACAGAAGTAATATTTTATGTAACATATGTGATTATGTATAAATGTATGAAATCCGTATTTGAGACGAAAATTTAAAATTCTTCCATTACAAACATATTGAAAAAATAAAAATAAATAAGAGCAAAAATACTATAAAATATTTTGCAGTTATATCAAGCTCAAAATATACTATGAAGCTTTAGCGACTATTTTTGAAGTATTTAGAGCAATAAAATGTGGATTTTAACAGTTGTGTATACAGTTAATATATTATAAAAAACACAAAAAATATTAGTTCATACGCGTTGGATTCTGTACTACTATACAAAAGCATTTCCAGAAAATTTGGCAAAGGACAAAAATAACGAGTAAAGATTATTTAAGTTATTACATGGTCTAGACGAGAGCAATATATTAAAATTCCAATGTTACGTTATCCAGACAAAAAGAAATAATAAAATGTTATTTCAAATATGGATTGATCATGAGGAAATATACAAAATGTATTTGAATTACAACTAACAGAAGAAAATTTTAGGTATTTTCCTTAAATCCTTTTTTTAATAGAAAATATACTTAGAATCAAATATTTCATATCTCATAATCACTTATGTTCTTTCAATAAGTATCATTTATTTTATTCACCAGCTTCAGATTTGGTAAATATTTAAAGCCATTCAAAATAATTGTTGTCAAGTGTATATGCCATTAAACATTTTTATTCTATACTTTATATCATCTCTAAATATCTATAATAATAAGTTAATAATGCTTCCTAATATTTCTTTCAGTAAAGGTTAAGGATAACAGTATTAGGAAGTGTATTTAAAATAAATCTATCAATCACTATGCAGAGTAAGAAATTAAAGATATATTAGCCTTACAAAGAGCGCTCTACTGTCGTCTGAAAATCACTGAAATCCACTTTTTGTATTTCCCTACTATCGTATATTCCAGAATATAACGTTCATCTAAGATTTCAAGCTACCTTTTATAATATTTTAGGCATATTCTATTTAGGCATATTCTGTTAGGTATAACAGGTCAATTGAAAAGTCCCTGGCCTACCATAGTACATTTTTTTGGCAAAATTAGTTTCTTTTTATTCAACATAATCCCCTTCAAAGGTGATACACTGATTATAGCGACCCTCCAACTTTTCGATACCATTTTTTTAGTACTATTTGTCCTTTGCTTCAAAATAGGCCTCAGTTTCGGTGATCACCTCTTCATTCGACGAATATTTCTTCCCAGCGAGCATTCTTTTGATATCTGAGAACAGGAAATAGTCGCTGGGGCCAGATCTGGAGAATACGGGGGATGAAGAAGCAATTCGAAGCCCAATTCATGAATTTTTGCCCTCGTTTTCACTGACTTATGACACGGTGCATTGTCTTGGTGAAGCAGCAGTTTCTTTTTCTTCAAATGCGGCCGTTTTTCAGCGATTTCGTCCTTCAAACGGTCCAATAACGCTATGTAATAGTCGCTGTTGATGATCCTTCCTTTTTCAAGGTAGTCAATGAAAATTATTCCATGTGCATCCCAAAATACAGACGCCATAACCTTGCCAGCCGACTGTTGCGTTTTCCCACGCTTTGGAGCCGGTTCATCGTGAGCAGTCCACTCGGATGATTGTCGATTGAACTTCGGAGTGAAATGATGGAGCCATGTTTCATCTATTGTCACATATTGACGCAAAAAATCGGGTTTATTACGCTTGATCATCTTCAAACACTGCTCCGAATCATCAACTCGTCGTTGTGAGCTCGCGCGGCACCCACTTTGTACAGAGCTTTCTCATAACCATATATTCGTTAATGATATGATGTACACGTTCAGTTGATATCTTTAGTGTCTGCTATTTCATTCAATTTCAATTGACGGTCATTCAAAATCATTTTGTGGATTTTTTTTAATGTTTTCGTCGGTAACAACCTCTTTTGGGCGTCCACTGCGTTCACCGTCTACGGTGCTCATTTCACCTCGTCTAAACTTAGCATACCAATCCTTGATGGTTGATTTTCCTGGAGCAGGGTCCGGAAACTTGGCATCAAGCCAGGATTTTGCTTCAACTGTATTTTTTCCCTTCAAAAAGCAATATTTTATCAACGCGCGAAATTCCTTTTTATCCATTTTTTTCACAATAACAAAAGTTGCTTCACTCAAAATGCTATAATTCACAAACTAATGATCCGACAGCTGTCAAATTTGTACACGCATCTTTTGAGGATAAAGGCTAACTAAAACACATATGGATTTAATTCTAATAGCGCCATATATGTGTAAGGCCGGGGACTTTTCAATTGACCTGTTATTCTGTTAGGCATATTCTATTTAGGTATTTAGGCATATTCTATTTAGGTATT
>BMAW01129156.1:7986-86797 GCA_019974015.1 Nephila pilipes | reverse complement strand
TTTAGGTATTTAGGCATATTCTATTTAGGTATTTAGGCATATTCTATATTTTAGGTATAAAACGCATCCTATTTGTTACGAAGGAACCTTAAATGTACCTATACGATTTTCTGATCTTTTCAAGCCACTCATTAGAAATATTTTCCCAGGCTTTCAAACTAAAATATACCGATCCGACAAGCGAAACGACGAACAATATATGCGTGAGGAAAATGCTTAAAGAATTAAGTAATTCTGCAAACAGTGTGAATTATGTCCAATGCTGATTTGCACAGGATATGTATTTTAGATATTCGATTAAATGAGGCACAATTTGGGGTAAGAAAAAACACTTTTGACCCAAATAAATTATCGGAATTAGGAGTCAGACGTTTCTTATTTCTCCAATCATTTGAAACCTTGATTTTGAAGTAAGTATCAAAAGCCTCAATAAATTGTATTTTCTTTTGCCAAAATAACAGTTGATCCAGTTTTTCTTTTAACAATAAATATTTGTTTTGTCTAACTAAACAAACATAATGCTAGTTACATGTGAAAAGCCATTCAATTAGCAAAAGAAAATGGAAATCATATAAAAAAAATTGTTTGGTGTTGGTGAAAACTCCATATGTAGGAAGATGAAAAATAAATTCACAAAAATTAATGCGCTGATTACAATTAATATGATTTGAAAGGAACAAAAACGGCTGTCATAAAAATAACAAGTTATGAAAATTCTCACTTCCCAATATTTCTTTCCTCATTAACTCAACGTACAAAATTAATTCTCATTAATAATATTAAAAGATAGGCCTCGGTAGCCTAGTGTCATGGTTTCGGATTAGTGGCCGGTGGTTTTCGTTTCAATTCTTGGCCGATAAAGACCTGCCGTGTAGCCGGAAATGATGCACTTGAAATCTGTCGGGGTCCAAAGTCCTCCTGATGGCGTAGTTTGGAAGTTAGGAGAAGTGGTGCCTGCTCATGTGTCGTCCTCATCACGTGACAGAGATTCAAAATTACGAGGTCCGTCGCCAATAGCTCTCGTGTTGCTTCTAGTGCGAAATTAATAAAAACTAAACAGAACTGAACTAATATTAAAAGATAATCGATGTCGAAATGCAATTGCCAAATGGTGTTTTTATTAATATTCAAGAGAATAGTAGTTGGAAAAAATCAGTATAAGGAATATTTGTTTGAGGATAAAATTGAGGAAAAGAAATATTTAACGAAAGCGTTCGAAATCCTTAAATAATCGAGAAAGTCTTTTAGTTTGGGGAATGTACAGATCAAATGTAATAGATAATACGTAGAATTTGATGAAAGAATCTAACATAGATTTTCCTGTTATTCAGGAAGATTAAAGTCATCAGTTTAGGCTTTAGATGCGTGTATCGATAACTGATTTAAAATAAATTTAAATGACTGTGGAATACGTGGATGTTAGAAAGTGAAACTAACATTTTACAAGAAGCTGCACATGCAACATATTAGTCTAAAAATAGATAGCGAATAATAAAAGCATATAATGAAATTAAATCTCACGTGTATTAAAAGTCATTTAAAAATTTAGTGTAATTAACAATCTAAAGAGAATGGTAGATTAGTATTTATTTGTAACAAAGATGGTGCACATGAAACAAAATACAATGATGTGTCTCAAGATTTAATGGCGGAAAAATATGATGAACTTTTCATGCTATCCAATGTGAAACATTTTATGTTAATATGGTATGTCATTTGTTTAAAATAAATAGCATATCGATACAGGTAGAAATTTAATTCTTATGTTCATAGTATCCTTATTTTTTAAATCTGACGATTTTAAATATGTGTCGTATAATTCACTCCAGTAAATTTTGGTCTAATTATTTTTGTTTTTAAATACACGTTATATGCCGGAATGCGCGCTAATTAAAAAGTTGTGGATTGTGTAATTGAATCACAGATTGTAACATTTATATACCAGAGAAATTTAAAATTAAATTTACACACAAGAAATTTAAGCTGTTGAATTATGTTTTCATTTTCCTTAATAAGCGATAGACTTCATCTATTTTATCATTAATTAATAAGACCTATCAACTATCGAATTTTTATTTTTGCCTTTTTATTTCGAAATTCATGTAATTTAATTTATGCTTATTAAAATTTGTCTAATTATTCTCAGTCAGATTTATATAACTTAATGCTTTTTTGGAAATAGAAAATAACATCAAATGACTTTTGAAGAAATTTTTATTATACAACGTAAATTTATTTGAAACTTTAAGCATTTTCTTCTCCTCTACTTTATATGTACTATCGTACTTCTCTGTTATTTTCTTTATAATCTTTAAGGTAATATATATATATTCCGAATGATTCATTCGAAAGTCATGAATGATTAAAATGAAAATATTATCTAATATATTACCATTTCATAAATACAGTCAATTACCTTTGTTAGCATATTTTAAAATCATGTAGCTTTCATCCACATTATTTCAAATATTCCTTTTGGCGTTAATTAATATATTACTTTTCCTTTAGACCCTTAAGTGGTATTAGACAGTACATTTACGTATACTGATGATGGCGTATATGCTTTCGTTGATTATTTCGAAAATTCATCAATTTTTTAGGTTGCAATCAGTAAAATATTAAATGCATAAATTCTCTATTAGAGTTCTCCACTTCACTTTACTGTAGAAATGTTCTATTTCCTCAAAATTTGTAATTTGACGACATTTCATACATAGACGTAGGTATACAAAACATAATTTATATCTCTAGAGAAGACTTCTATTACTTCAAATGTTTTCTTTGGTACCCGAGACCATAATACATTAATCATTTGGGTTTGCGTACAGATATATATATATATTTCTTGAATAGTTCTAGAAATTTTTTTATTAGATGATTTTCTGCAAATATTAAGGTCAGTCAATAAGCCCTCAAAAAATCCAAAAGATGTAGCTCGTAGCTTCGAAAAAGTTTTAACTTTAGTCATTATCATAACTCACTAGATAGCTATGTAAGTTTGACGATTTCGTTTCCATTGTCCATTGAAGCAAGAAACACTTTTGTTTGAAAAAAGGCTTTGAAAAATGGAAAACAGGGAATTTTGAGAGCAATGATTAAACATATTTAAAAGGCGTAACACTGAAAGAAATCAAAACTGTATTAGAAGTGCTTGCCACGTCTGCTACTATATTTTCCAACTGTTTACAATTAGTAAATGAGTTTATACGTGGTCACATATCTGTGAGAGATACGCGTCGTTTGGGATATCTTCTGGAAGTTGCTACTCAATGAATGATTTGATAAAACTCACGATACGATTTTTAGTGATCGAAGAATCAAAGTGCGTGAAATATTTGAGGCTACCGACATATAGCAAGGAATATTGATTTATATTTCGCATGAAAAATTGCGCGTGAATTTTTTTTTCTCAAGATGTGTGCCAAGTTTGCTCTAAGTGAAAAATGAATGAAATCTTATGGTTGTCGCTGAGACTATTTCGCTATTTCGGCACTTTTTTTCGTAATGTTGTCCAGGTTCTACAACAATACATAACTGTGGACGACACGTGGACATACAAAACACTCCAAATACAAAGGTATAGTCAAAATGGTAGGTTTATGAAGGCGAATAGGCTCTGATGAAAGTGAATGTGCGAAAGTTAGCCAGCAAGGTGATGCCCATGGTTTTTGAGGATGTACGCAGAATCCTCTATACTGATTTCTTGAGGAAAGAAAAAAACAATAATTGGAGAATATTATGTGTCGTTATTGAACCAGTTGAATAAAAAAGGTCTTTATTTGAAAAAGAAAAAGAACCTCTTTCATCAAAACAATGCAGTTCGATTGGCCAAAATCGTGGAATTAAAGTTTACATTTTTGCAACATCATTTGTGTTCACCGTATTATGCTCTTAATAACTTTTTTTTATTTTATTTCTAAACTGAAAATAATATTTCGATGAACAATGCTTTATGGTGAACTAATAGATCATCACTTAAAAAGATGCCTATTTTGAATATCTTCCGATATCTTATTCTTTGGATGACTTAAAAAAATTCAAGAAATGCTTGTAAAAGTTTATACTGCTAAAAGTATATCATATTGTAAAAGTTGTAAGAATAATCTACTCGAAACAGTTTGAGTTTTCATTTTTTTCCCTATGGACGTATTGCACGGCCCTCGCACTTTCGTACTTATTCAAAATGCATGCAAGTTGTTCAGAGATAAACTTCATTACTTTTACGAGCTATGTTTCATTTTTTATAATACATTTTAAAGATCAGTAATCCAATATAGAAGTAAAGCTTTTACTTGAAAGCGGCTCGAAACATATTGATCTTTCACTACATTTTTAGTGAAAAAATATAACTTTTTAAATAATTAACTAGGTATAATAAATTATATCTAGTTATCCACAAACAATTAAGTACTTTTCATAATATTGTGAAAGGTTTTGAACAAAAGTTTTATTTATATTTCTATAAATATGTCAGTTAAGAAAAACATGTTTTATAATTTTTTGCGTACTCATTATACAACGTATTTAAGAGTGCTATTATAGATCAATCCTAAGTACATACTTGTAAAAAAGCTAAAAATTGTGAACGCAATTCATATTAGTTATTTCAAGCTTTTTTAGTTAATAGAATTTGAAGAATGATCTGTAATTTAATTTCCATTCCTTCAGAAATGTTAAAAATGTATGGAAGCTCCACAACAAAAATCGATATAAATGCATAAATTAAAGGATTACTTGACATAAGCATTAATCATCTTTGCGGTAGAAAGCTATATGTATGTAGTTTTAAGACGGCACTGTGGAATTAAAATAAATATAAATGAAAATTACACACATTCAATTTGAATATTTTCCGCGTTAATTCCACGTTTAATTTAAACCTTTCTCCTAGTGATACGTACATATTAAAAGCATTTCATCTCTTCCCAGAAACCGGAGTCTTTAATTTTGAAATCTCTTATGACAGAACCCATTAATTTGGTTTTAAATCGTGAATGCTAAAATTTATCATTATTTTACTTTCTAGGAAATACCACATATATGTATGTCATTTTAATGATTGTAATATTAGAGGCGCCGATAAATTTTTGGTACTAGAAAAATGTACCATTAAATATTTATACTCCGGATATTCCTAATTCTATGCCACTGCATGTAATTGTTCTCTATCGTACTTGTTTTATTAATCCTAGCTGTCAAGCAGTGCATTTCATTATAGTATTTAAAATAATGCATCTTAATTTTCAAATAAATATCCTGCAGTGATATCTACTCATAAAAACAATTCTCAATTTCAGCATGATATGCCTTTAATATATTTCTGACAAATGTTTAGTAAAAACTTCAAAAGGTTCTCAATATGAAACTCATTTGAAACATTATGCTTTTAAATTTTAATAAGCGGTGAAATACATAAATATGAAAAATAATCAATTGTAACTAAATTAAAAGTAATATTTATTTATTAATTTTTTTTTATTAAAAAATAAATAATTATAATTAATAATGTAACATAATGTTTATCAAATGTTTAATATGTAATAAAATATGTAAAATAATCATTTGTATTTATGTTAAAAAGGATTTATTTTATTATTCTTGAATTGTAAAACAAATATCAATAGCATATTTACTTAACATTTTCGTAATTTGTATATATCGCATGAAAATGCTAACAGTTATTATAATGAAATGTTTTGGTGCTATTTTGTGAGTTTCAAAGGCTGAGGTACACATTCCAAATAATTTTGTATTGATAACATTAAAACCAGTACAATATGGAATTTTCTGAATTGTTTTGTAATTTTGAGGTAGAATTTTATATTTGATTTAAAATGCCTTAAACGTTTGTAATAGTGTTTTATTTTAAGTATTACATTCCTTGTGTATTAATTTATCAAACGTATTATTTGGTTCCCATTTTGAAATTAATATTTTATAAACCATGTTTGAGATACCAATTATTATTTAGAATTTTGTTGAAATTATGAATGGAAATTAATTAAAAATTGTATTTAATTAGGATGAATAAATGTGGGGAAATGTTTATGTTTTTACTTATGGATGGTATGTTAGAAGATTGTGAGCGATGTAAAATAGTAAGACTTGTTTATTACCAAATAGGACTTATTGAACTTTTGTCTACACTTTTTAATTTGATACATTTAATTCAATAGATTAAATTGCTAATATAATTTACAAATTATCGTTATTTACGTAAAATACTACAAAATAAAGATTTATTTTTTTAAAAGTCGAAATAAACATTGCTTTATCAAAGATTAAAAATCTTTTGAAGATAAAATATATATTTTTTAATATTTGAATGACCATGTATTTTTAAATAATAATTAAAATTTAATTTGCTACACTTATAATTTTTCTGAAAGATTTTAAAGAATATGAACCGAGTCAAGCAGTATGCTGTAAAGTAATTTGTAATTTTCTAAAAAAAAATCACCATATCTTGTAACACGATAGCACAAAGGCACATGCTGAATTGGAGAAATCAAAAATATCAGAACTAGTTTGGAAAATTTGGTTGTATGCACCATACATTCTAAGTCTAACACTATCCGATTACTTTTGTTTTCTCTCACTTAAAAATATCTTAATAAAAGGAATAAATATTGATTCAAATAATTGTTCAAAAAAAGTTTTCCTAGTTAATTTCAAGTGTAACAAATTAATTATAAGGCTTTAACAAATTTAAAAAAAACTTTTTTTAATGTATAAAATTTAGAAAATACGATGCATGTTATTACTGAATTTGCTACTAAATTTTGGACACTTAACTGAAATGTAAAATAATTTAGTGTAATTTGATAATATATAAATGTGAAGCACGTATCATAGAATGGTTCTAAATTTCTTTATTTCTGAAAACCACAAAGTCTTTGAAGATAAGAATTTTAATTGTGATTCTATACCAAAACTATGAACAAATAAATATATTATATAGTATGATGTATGCTAGTGTTGAAAAAGGGAATACAACCTCATTCAACTATTCGGATTGCCGTCTTTTTCAACTCTCAGTACATCAATGAAAATTGGGAGGAAAATGATGCATTACGTATAAAAGACATTCGTAGCATTTGGGTCCAATATACAAGCTGAAAATTAGATAATAACTAAACTCTGTTAAGGAAAGGGAGACACTACTTTACAACAAAGCCTTTTGTGTTACATTTAGGATAAACATAACAAAAGGTTAATAATTACAATACAATTTTGTCGATTTTACTCATCAAATATCTAAAGAAATATACCACATAGCATATATGCTGAAAGAAACGAGATGTAAATTCAAAAGTTATTTCATGCTATCGTGACTATTAGACCTTATCATGACCTTAGATTTTATCCGTAATCACTGCTAACACCTAAATAAATTTCGAAAATGCTTCGTTTATCTTGTTTTTTATCCACAACTGAACATTGGAAAGAGAGGCTTCTATTTTTTTTTCCGAATGCGCCTGTTAAAATTATTTTACCTTCCTCATTCTTTTCATCCGAAATGAGATCCGAGTTCAACACAGTTATCATTGATCCAGAATCAAATAAAGCCGTTGCACTCTTTCCGTTGATAGCAATTTCAGCATATTCGAGATCACTCATAGCTAATTTTGGTTCGATAGATTTTTTTCTTATTTCTCCTTCCTAAAAGGAACTCAGTTCGTATTTGTGCCGTTACTGCCTGGTCATCTTGCGTGTGTCTATCAATACAACCATTCACTTCCGTCGCTTTGTATCTTTTTGGACAGTTCTCCGCCAGGTGTTGTAATCCGTAAATATAACATTCTTTCGTTGATGCTTTTATTTCTTTCTTCTTTGAGTTCTGGGATTTCCTCTTGAATGAGGAGAAATATATCTCCGTACTGGTAAATTTTTCTGTTTTTCCCATGGCGGTCGTTTTATAAAAGCTGAATACTCTCTTTGGAAATTTTCTCTCGGTCTTCTGTTGACACTCGCTCTGACATTTTCATTATCGTCTAGTTTTTAGGCAATTTGATCCGGGTTTTTGAAATGTGTTCATTCTTCAATAAAATGATCTTATATTTCTGGCGGAGTGCTCCTTTTGATTTGGTCAATAATCATCAGGTCACACAAATCTTCAAAAGTGTTAATCTGTAAGCCTCGAATCCATTCTTGAAAATAGTTTGTTTGTTCGTATGAGAAATCACCCTAAGTGATGTCTTGTTTTTCTGATGCTTCATAAACAATTGTATAAATTTCTCTGGTGTTAATTTATATTGCTTCAGGAGAATTTCTTTCAATTTATCGTAATCGTGATTTCTTCGTTTTCACGTGCGATGATGTGTGCAACATCGTATGGCAAGAATCCGATCAAATGAGAAGTCCAATTTTCCTTTTTGATTTCAACTCTTTCATCTTGTATTTTCCTTTCATCCACTTGTTATTTTCTATGTTCTATCTACATATTGAGCAATTCTCTGACAAACTCTTCCTCATATTCTTTCGTTTTCAAAATAGCATTCCTCAGTGCCATTACTGTCATCTCTGAAACACTCTCGATGCCCGTTTCTCTAGCGACATATTGCAAGTTCTCTTTTTTTCCATTCGCGATGAAAGCCATTGCGATTCGCAAAATCCAAGGAATCAGAATTTGCACAAAATTCTCTCAATTCGGAACAAACTCAAAACTCACTATATCCTGCCGACTGCGACCGTGTAATGTTTGATTGTGTTTCGAAGATATAGAGATATGAGTTACGACTTTTGAAACTTAACAAAACTTTTTTCAAAGATTAAATAAGGATCGTAGCACTCCCAGGGAGGCCTATTCAACTGCTCCCATGCTACTAAGACCTTCAACTGACTCCAAAAAACTCAGTTTTTTTCTCCCTCCTCGCAGGTGGTACTGCCTGCGCCGCGTAGAGGAGGCTCTGAAATCATTGCTGGGAGGGGAGGGGAACACTACAAAAGACTTTGAAACTCGGGATCTAGTGGCACCATACAGTTTAGCAGAGAGCTGTGAATATGTAGCAATCCTGTGTCACCACACTGAAACTACCAAATAATGACTCTGGTTCATCGTTGTAGATCTTTGAAGTTTCTTTGCAGGTATTCTTGAAATGACTCAATTGTCAAAAACTGCTTGATGCTTTACTAAATTTTCCCAACCCTTGCGAGAAACACAGTGAACATCGTGGAGAAGTACGATGACACAAATAATCTACAACCCTTCGTGCACTTATTATATCCCTTCCACGCTAAAAGCTCCAGAGATACACACGTGCTGCCTTACGTATTCGACAATGAATATTTGAGTAATTCTTTAGGGGCTTAATTATTACTTTTGGTTCATTAGGTTTGGTTACAATTAAACTAATTTGTATATTAATGGCAAATTGTTTGTTTGAGCTCGTGTTTTCCTGAAAATTATCAGTCATAATTAATAAAAACTGTTGCTCATTAGATGGAACCAAAAATTACAATTTTCATGAATTGTATAATCAAGAAAATTATGATTAGTTTATTTATATTATCTTTATTATCTGACAATAGTTCAAATTTGAAAGATATTTCGAAACTACACTGCTTCTGTATCTACAGAGACAATGTTTCTAACCAACTTTTACTTCAGTTAGTAAGCATTTCAATACTGATTAGTTAAATTACCTTTTGATATATATCGATAAAAGAATCAAATAAAGACATACTTAAAATTAAATCTATACTTATTTTTTCACAAAACCTCATTTATTTAAAAATAAACAAAGTTGGATGGATTTGTGAAAGCTTTTGAAGAAAGTGACAGTGTTGAAGTATATATATGGGCTTTGGGGACATTCCATACATTATTTGTCGATGTATAAAAAAATATCTTAGATCACAATTGTTTATGTAATGTATTTATGATTCGCCATTGTGTATTTACCCATTCATTTTATTTAGAATTCAAAACTCTATAGCATAAAGCATATTTTTAATTTTTTTTCAACTTTTTTTTAATTTCATGTCCCAAAATCATAAGAAAATTGTTCTAAGATTAACTTAAAGTCTAAAATTTTTTACCATTTTATTTGTTAAAATAATTTCCGACGCACTATTTTTTTTTTATTTTACAAAATTACATTTACTCAAAATATTTATATTTTACATTTATATAGTTTGAAAAATAATTATGCTTTTAAAAAATTTAAATGCTTCAAATCAGCATTTATAAATATTGACTTTCCATAATAGCAATATAATAAAATTGAAAAATCAAAGTATTGAAATGATTATCTAAATTATACATACGTATCAAAAGTTTTTTGAATTCCCATCCACAATAGCTATCAAAAGTTTAAAATTCATCTTTAATATATATTTATTTATTATAATTCAGGTTATATACATGATATATTTTATATTATATGTATGATATTCTGGTTATATTTTTTTTTATAATTCTATTTATATATATATATATATATATTCAGTTAAACGTATCTTTCGCATCCGGGATTCATAATCGTCGGTTGGAAGATAAAAGTATGTTAGCCATTTGATATTCTACATAGCACGTTCACAGAATATGCTCAAATATTTTACTTGCCAAGAGAAGAAAACAAAAACACCTTTTCTATCTATATGCTAATACAGAAGTCAACAGTGATAAATTCATACACACACTGAATTTGACAATTCAAGAGAAAGAAAGTAAAATATATATTTAATAATTTTGTTTCACAAACAAAAACACTACATGTCAGATAAAAAATGAGATATATTTAGTTATTCCCTAAGCTAGATCTTTTCTCTCTTTCATAAATGATAAATAAAATAGCAATTTATGATGGTACCTTTTTTCTTAGAACGGGAAACTAGTGAAAAATATACACATAATTATTTTAATATTATTAGAAACAAATAAATAAATTTGTAAGTTAAAAACGCTCATTATTTTGAAAGGTTTTAATACTGATTATTTACATTTTAGATTTTAAGAATAATTCAAAGGTGGGAAAAAGAAATTTCTCGCAGTCATAAGACCTAAACTTAATAAAAATAGGAATTTTTTATAAAAATAAATATTAATTTTTAAAGTTCTGCTATGCACTTTCAGTTTTTCTAAATACCAGGTTTGTTAAAAATGTACATCATTCACATGTGAAACTAAATTTTTTTTTTTATCATATTTGATCTTTTTTATAGTTTTTTATTACCAAAAACATGGTACGTCCTTAAGAAAATTCGACGTTAGTGAAAATCTCTTTCATTAAGGTGTGTTAATTTTTTTTAAAATTTAAATATAATTCAATTTTATTTATCTTTTAATTAAGGTTTGGTTTTATTTTATTAACGTCTCACTAGAAGAAACACGAGGATTATTGGCGATGGATCTCGTAATTTTGAATCTGGGTCCAGTGTCGAGGGTGACATCTGATCTGGCACCCCCTCACTTAACTTCCACAAAACGCCAACGGGAAGACTTTGGGCCTCAATAAATTCCACGTGCATTTTCTGGCAGGTACATTACACTACAGGTCTTTGGTGTCATAAAGGCTTGAATCAACGACTGATCGCTTGTACACCATATAATTAATATTTTGTTAAAATAAGAAAATAATAAAATCATGAAATAAATGCATTATTTTTCTTTAATCAATTTATACTTAACTTCATAAACATATGGAATGGATTCTTTATAAAATAAATATTTAACTTAAATTTCATACTCACTCAATAATTACACTATTCATAAATTAATTTTTTCATTGAAATTCTTATAACATTTCTCATACATTTCAGCGAAAATGTTGCAAAAAAACAAACCTGAAATCAATATTGAAAAGAAACATATGGTTATCATATTAAACGTCAAGAAAAAATAATTAAGGGTTAAAATGAAGTTGATATTCCTTGGTGACATTTCGTGCATAATTATAATTTAACAAACAAGTTTAGCGTTTTATAAATCATTAGAAATATTTGTGCAACTGAAATATAATTACGAAGAACATTTTTTAACACATATATACACAAATTAATTTAAATACATTCATTTATATACATCCACAATGGTTATCATAAATTAAGGAAAAATAACAAACATAGCAATAATTCGCCCAAAAAAGGCCAATTTCCATTAAATTTGAATATGTTGGTAAGTAAAAGGAGCTGAACTATATTATATTATGCAAAATAGTGGCACTGCAGTCGAAATTCGACATTTGCGAGGAGGCGGCAATTGTCGCTGCGTGTCTGACATTAGAAATATGGTACAGCGAAATTATAACAATGAAATCGAGGCATCATTTGAACTGTATAGTGAGCTATTGGGAGATTAGAGGCTAGACAAATTCAGATAGAAGTGACTAGATGACTACTTTGGTAACAATTTCTAACCACGGATTTGGTTTTCAGGAAGTTCAGCCAAGGGCGGTTACACACTACCACGAGTGCATATGACCGATATTTGTCATTATTCTCACGAAAAAATTTAACCGCAACTCTGGCTGAACTCAGATCTTTCCTCACTGCGAGCTATGGAAGGTTGTTATCAAGATCAACCGTGCGTCAAAGGCTTCATTAACGTGGTTATTATGCGAAGGGACCAGCCATTTGAGTCCCACTCACGTCACGCTATAGACAGGAGCATTTGCAGTAGGCCCGTCAACATGTCCACTGTATACGTGATCAATGGAGGGCTGTTCTTTTAGCAGATGTGTCCAGGTTTAGCATCCAAAGCGATAGTAGGCCTATTTTCATTTGGTGAGAACGTGGAACTCGTTTTCCTCCATCACACATCCGATAAAGAGAATCGTACGGATCAGGTAGTGTCTGAGTTTGGGTTGGTATTTCTTTAGATGGTAGTAGATTGTATGTAGAGATGATATCCCTGATGCTTATGTACACCCTTATGCTGGAACAATAGGTGATATACATACATTTTTTCTTATATTTTGAGATCCTGCATGCAAAATTCCCAATTATTCAAACATTGTGATATAAATATTATGGCTCTGAAATTCCAATCGTTCAATTAAATTTATTAAATAATAATGAGACTTTTAAACCTAAATCTTTCTTATTATATCTGAAAGAACTTGTTAATATTATATGAATTTTAAAGAAATGAGCCAACTTTTTTAAAATAAGAAGATAAGAATTCTTCACAAATTAGATTATAAATCATTCTAATATAACCCACATTAGGTAACAAAAAAAAAGCTGTTTTGAAATTTATATTTTGCCTATCAACATTGAAAGCATGTGGTAAGTAAGAAATAATGCACTCAAATACCTGAAGTAAAATTAAAAAAAAAAAAGCAATACCTGCCTCTCGATCGTTTCCACAGTCATTATTTCAAAGTTAAACAATCGTTAAAATAAAATTTAAGAATTTTAAATTCATTCAACACAAAATTGAACAGATATGTGTCAAATTAGAATCCAATCAAGTTACTTAATTATGACCAAGTTTTGAATATTCAATTAACATTACTTGAAAAGAACTCTCTACCTCTCTTTGTCTCTATTTTTAATTTCTCTCAACATGCCTATGAGCCCTATTGTGAGGTAAATAATTAAAACTTTTGCTTACCAACTCACCCGAGATTAAATATGTTTAATTGCTAAGTTTGATTCTTCGAACGAGAAACATGATTTTCCCCCTATTTGTACTCCCTTAACAAAAGATATTTAACCAAAATTTTTCTGATAACGGTAATCATTGATTAAACTGTATTTCTCTCATACGCCAACTATTGATTACTCACTACTAACTCTAATATTCTATTGTCCGTTGTTGTTTTTAAATCCTTCTCCTTAAATCCAGTCACTGAAGTCATTACATTCTAACCCGTATGTATCCATTCTCATTTGATTGGAAAGGAGATTTGCTAAAGGCCATACTTTACAAATATAAACGTTCACTAAAAGTAATCCAAATTTTATACATTTCACTCTTTTTTTTTAATTAGTTTTCATAAAACATATAAATTGAGAGTTGATAATCAAGCAATTTTAGCATATTAGAAAAATTTTCAGAATTTTTAAATCCGTTACCTAAAGTGTTATAAATGCATTTTGAGTCATATTCTTACGCTAGTCTATGGTTTGATAAAAATTAAATTCCCCACATTATGGAAATGCTTTCACAAACTTTATACATCTACAAATAAATTGAATTATTTTAACTGCAGATTTTGCTTTGGAAAATAATGTATACAAAACATATTTTTCAAAGAATGTTTTTACTATCGGTAATTCGCAGTAATTCTTTTCGTAAAATATGAACTAATGATTTTAGTGAATGAGAGTAAAAATAAGTTAATACGACCGACGGTAAGTTCTAGATACAGAGATGAGGGAGAGACTATCAAACTAGGATAACACAATTTATTTTAAAACAACAACACCTTAAGAATATAGGTTCAAAATAATTACAAAAGGCTATAGTAACCAAATATACACAAGAATCAAAAATCAATCCAAACTATAACATCCAAAAGGGAAACTCTAATTTCAACAACAACAAAAAATCTCCGTCTTCTTGCTAGAACCTCCAACGCCAGGGGAACTGAATTTTTCGTTCCATTTCCTGAACTCGCCAGCAAATCACTTACGTTTACAGATCTTCAGTTATGATATTACTAGGTGTTGCTTCAGTGGCACAATGGTAGAAGAACTTTAAATATTTCATCAGATCCCTATTCTTCTCCCTAAATGAAGCTTATTCTTCGATGATGCTAAATAAATATGAATTAAAATCATACACAGTAAACTCTTACATAGTATAAAATATAATAGGTAAGTCCTCGGTAGTATCTAAGTAACTCCCTAAAGGAAGCAGTAAGTTATACAATATACGCAAGCAATGATGAACTTCATATTTGAAAAAACACTGTACAGTTATGAATAGTAATAAAATAAATGCAACCATGCATGAGTGAATATTGGGTTCGAACCATGTGCTCTGAACTTTGCCAACACAATGTATGACTAACCTTGATAAAGCATATGAATTACCATGCTAAGTACCTTTCCGAAATTCCGGAGAAAACGCCTTCTTTATAATTTATTATTGACTTTACTATTTTTTGTCTTATGCAACAATCTCTCTATATATTTAATTGATTATTATTTATCTTACTACATTGTGATCACAAAATCGAAGAGTCCCGAAAGTATGTTTTACTTTATTTCTATATACGCTCTTTCTTATACTATCTATCATCTCCAAATAAACAAGAAAGTTTTAATTTCTGTTTATGACATACCACAAACGTTAATTTAAGAGGCTGTCGGAATCTCATAAGTATACATCCTTAATTCAACACCTCAAAAAATTTCGAAGTAACAAAAGAAATTTCGATTCTCCCTAAACGGGAGTAATTTGTACAAATGCACAATGGAAACTGGCTTTCCAAAGTTATACGTATTAAAAGAATTTACTGGAAAATGTTAAAAGGTACACTTTCAGGAATGGATAAAACTGCTAGTTGACCTAAACTTTTGAAGCGGTATAAAAGTCGCCCATTTGGCGATTTTTGGGACAGCACCATATCGTAACTTCAAATAGCGCTAAATGAAGTTATTTTACAAAACTGATTTGCCTGTAGAGCCGGTAAAGTTTTAAAAACTTATAATCACTTATCATGTTTTATAAGTTTTATATTACTTTTTCATTAATTTAATATCACTTTTTTCATGAATTTTAATTCTTTTAATTCCTCAAATAATAAAAATGGATGAAATATCTGCTTTCATTTTTTTATTATTTTCTGGCAATTCAATTAGTATTCACATTATAATCAGTACATATTCCCAAAAAAATTAATTCATGCGGTGATCAAAACAATTTAAATGGATTTTAAAAATGTTCTCTTTTCCTCTACAGTAATGAGGAACATAATATGATTTTGGAACTAGTCAAACATTTTATATTTAAGCTGGCCTGATCTTTTGATTGTATTGTTATATATGATTTCTTAAAACTCCCTCAAAACCTTTTAAAAATAAGTTTAAGGAAATACGCAATTAAAATAAAAAAAAGTAACATGATAATTTACTTAAAGAATGTCCTCATAAATTTAAACAAAAAAGTATTTAGTATATATTATAAAAAATGATAATTGACCTCTTAAAATGGCATATTAGAAACACCGGAAAACTAACTGAAATAATACAAAAAAAAATTGACACACCTGTGTTCTCGTGGATTTGAGAAATGTTCTAAGAAAATAATCATTACCGTTTTCACTAAATTATATGCATCTAATCTTTCACAAATATACTAAATCCTCCAAGTTTCTAGATTTTATCAAACACATAAAGCAATTATCTGTCTTTCTTTAAGATTACCATTATTTTAACAACGCCATTTTTATGAGAAAACATGAAAAATATTTTTAAGAAATACAGTTAGTATTTAGTCGCTTGCATCATTATATTAACCAGGAATCCTCAAAACGATTAAGAGCACTTAACTATTAATACATAGGTAAAACTGTATAGCGGCACCATTATAAAAGTAATCTATAAACGAAAAAAGTGAGGGTTGCCATATTAGGCAATTTATCTCCAATAAACGTTTCCTTCACTAAGAGTAAGGATTAAAACATATTAGAAACCAGGAATTTGTAAGCTCTACAATATTTAGTTAATTTGGCATCAATTCGAATCCCATCGATTGCACCAATAATAAACGAGTTCATCCGACCGACAATAAGTTTTGGATACTGAAAGGAAACAATGAAAGAGGATATCAAATTTGTTTTAAAACATTCTCAAACTAAATAAAATAGGTTAAAATTAGTATAAAAAAGGAGGTAGAAGTCAAATACATATAAGAATAAAAAAGTGAAAACGAAGCTATAGAAGCCAGAAGAGAAAATTCCGATTGAAACAAGAAAAAAAAAACTCATCTTCGAATTGTCATAACCTCCTATTGCCAAGTGAAATGAATTTTTAGTTCAATTTTTTCAACTCAACCATACATCAGTTACGATTACAAATCTTCAATAATGACTTTACTAGGTGGTCGCTTCAATTACACAATGGTAGAACATTGGATATTTCACCAGATATACCATGGGAAGTTTAAATTTTGTGTTCCTTTTTTCCCAAGTTTTAATAAAAAATCTTTTTTAATAATTACAAACTTTCTTAATAATTACTTTTTTGGTAATATGAAATGTAACATAAGGAAATAATCATCCAAAGTGTATGAAATACATACTTTGTGTATACTTGATGATACGCAAATCATTGGCATTTCGAAGTAAATTGTGGGACAATTTTGCTTTTATAATGAGAGTGCGTACAAGTTATTCTCAAAATATTAAGATTTCCACAAGTAAATTCAAAACACTTTATTAAATTGGCTATCATTGAAAAAGAACTTAATGAGCCTAAAAATTGGAAAAATTCTTGTTATATGTTTAATGGAATATTTAACACTTCGTCCTATGGCGATACAAGGTAAAATTCCGTATAAAGGTAGATTATGGACCTATTTTCCCAAATATTCCAAGTTAGCTGAATATTTTTGAGATCCAAAGCCCCTTAAACGAGGGGAAATAAAATTCCTGATTTCATACCATGGTCATGAAAACATACCTAAACTTAGCTACATGTGTGAATAATAGCTTTATCTATTGATCATCGGTTTTTTGTGAAGACATCAAAGCTTATTTTAAGGTGCACCTGATTGTTTAAAATCTCTACATAGCAGCTCACAGTTATTCGACCTTTTTACAAAATCACAACACGGTCGTTCCCATCTTTCACATTCAGAAGTAAGTTATCTAGAGGATTTGATATTGGTGGTGTTCCCCAGACCTAAGCAAGTCATGTTGTGAGGAATAGAGCGAAATAATTCATCGAATTGTATCAGTTTCTTCCATATGTATATTAAGGGATGTAGGAACTTTACATTTTTCAAAACAAATAACAATGATTTTAGATTTTTGCACTTTCAAACTGTATGAATTTTAATCTTTCCAAAAAATGCTTTGTTTTAATGTGTGGGAAAATTAGTTGCTTCAAATGCATTGTTTTAAATTACATTGAAATGGGTTTACGCCCATTTAAAGAGTGAAAAATGATAAAAAAGAGCCCCATTTTTGGTTGATAGTAAAATGTGCAATCCTAAATTAAACAAATAACTTTTGATATAGATTATAATGCAATGCCTATATATATTATTTTTCCTTATTAATTTTTAAGAATTGATTATATTTTGGTAAAATGTATTAGTTTAGACTTAATTTTTTAACTGTGTATAGAATATATATAATATGGAAACATTTTCTTAGAAAAAGAAGAAGAAAATGATTATAATGTATGATATATTTACATAATACTCGACCTTGACTAAATAATATTGATAAAATATAAAATATTTTCTTTATTTTTCTCTCTTTACTGGAAATTTTTTAAGATCCTTACTACCCTTTTAGATTCCCTTACTCGTCTATACTCTTTGAATAAAGTACTTTTTTCCCCTTCAAAATATAACTTTATCGTTTGTTTGTGCATCGTTTTACTTAATGTAATTGTAATAATAATCTTTATTTTGAAATATATTATGCAGTAGTTACTTCTTGAGTTAATATCATGTAAATCAATAAATTATTGTTATTATTATATACTTCAGTTAGAAATATCGTATGGTTAATTGTATTTCCATACATCGCATAATTTCAATAAAACTTTATTTAATTATTTAAAACAAATTAGATGTCATTTTTCAACACATAAGGCTCCGAATATTTTATTATGTCATTATCTGAAGAATATTTTCTTATAAACATATATACATATTATTTATGAATGGTAGTTGAATTTTGTCCTTATATTACAGCTAAAGAAAAACATTTCCCATTTTTCTCCTTTTCGTGCTTTCAAATATTTTTTTTTAGTTTCAAAAGATAAATCGTAATACTTTTGTGTGTTACAACATATTTCAAATAACTTGCGAGGGGAGTTTCTTTTCCAAAGCTTTTACTCAAATGAGCTTATGGAAATCCTATAACATTTTTTTGGAAAACAAGAGAAATATTTTCAATGTAATAAATTCAATAACTACTGGAAAGCCACGCAAATTGAGAACGTTTCTATAGGTTGTTCATGTTTCACTTATTCTGATATTGTATTCAGTTTCTTCGGCTACGAAACTCTCTCTCTCAAGTTTATTCAAAATATTCCAAATAAAATTGCAATCTTTACTTCTGATATAAATTGTAAAACCTTTTCTTCTCTGAACGTTAGTCCATTTTATAACAAATCGTACATAAATGCGATACTAGAAATACTTTTTACGGTTTCGCTTTACCCTAGGATAAGTTCAAATTATCCACCGTGACTCCATTACTTGAAATTCAAAGCACTATTTTCATTACTTTAAATTGAATCCACTGACGGTGAATAAATGGTTCAAGGATTGAAAAATTGTAAAGAAATTTCAAATATTTCGGTTAAAATATCTTTATCTTGTTTCCTTTACTGATATCAGGTTGTGATAGCGTAAATATACATAAAGAAATAAGTTATGTAAATCGGTTTACCTAATTTCAGAAATATTTTCATAGTAACATCATTATTATTTTTATCATCTACATATTTATCGCTTACTTATTTATGATTAAATTACTCCATGTGATCTATTTTCTCTTCAAATAGTCGACTTTTCCGTTATAATTGGTTAAAATAATAATGGTAATCATATTCAAACTAGCCCCTATTCTATCAAACAATAACTGAAGCAATTTGTAAATTTCATACTTGAAAATAAACATATAAATAGAATGTACAAATGAAAAGAAAATATTAATAAAGTAATTTGATATACATAACTGCTAGTTTCCATTTGTTTTGCTATCATATAAATATATTTTGTATAACCAAACAATAAATATTTTTAAAAAAAATTCTCCTAAAATAATTTATGAACATCTTACAAAAAATCTCATTTACTAAAAATTTTTAAACATTTATCCCACTTGATAATTTCAACTTATTAAAAAAATTATTATAATTTTTTCACTTTAAACTGAGGCATTCACAAAATATTTGGAATACATCGTATTTGATATTTCTGATTTGCTGTTTTAGAATTGGAATCAAAAATATTTTTCGCAATTATATCTTCGTATCAAATGTGTTTGTAAAAGCTTTTCAAATTTTCTTCAAATAAAAAATACAAATAAATACCCATTAAACTTATCCATTACATTCAATAATTTCATTTTTTATGTCTGGCTGCTATTTCTTTAACATATATTGTTCACGTGATGTATAATATATTTAAAGAGTTACGAAATAACTTGTCACGAACGGCTGTACCAGATATAAATTTCACTGTAAGAAGTAGGAAAGTAATAATTCAATGATGTATATTGGATCATTGCTTAATATCCGTTGTATAATGTAAATAAATAAGTTTGAACATCACAATTGCTAAAATATTTAGTAATATTTAAATTGATTTCAATTGCAGAAACTATTTTCAATTTACCTCTTAATTTCTCCTTCCCGAGAAAAATAATCAAATTTATACTTTTTCAGTTAATTTCATACTAAAAATATACACTGTTAAATTTTTCCTAATAAATATGTGAACAAAATTATTTCTTCAATTATTCCGTACTTATTCAAGTAGGAACTGAGCTCAATCAATGACTTACAATACTATTTTAAATATCTTATAATGAAATATCTTATATTGAAATATCTTATATCTTATCTCGAAATATCTTACATAAATATATTATACTGTTTTTCAAAAATATGAAACCTAACAGTCATTATTGATTAGTATTCATTTCTGTTTTATGTATTTACAATACTCAGTGCCATAAAGGATATATAATGACACACATGTTGATGGAATATTGATACTAGGGTATATTTTTCGTTTTTGCATACTATTTAGATTAAGTTTATTATTTTTAGAAATAGAAACTTTGAAAAATCATAAGGATTGATATTTTAGTTACCTAGTGCACCTGTTAGCAGGCATTTGGAATGCAATAAGAAATGGAGAGGAAATGTCTGATTTTAACGCAGTTACTATGGTAAAAAGTTAAACCAATTTATTTTAACCAATTTATAATACATGCGATATTTCAATAATAAAATGTAATATTTTCTAAAATTAAAAACCTCAATTTACAAGAAAATAAGAGCATTGCATTCTGAAAAAGCAGTCATTTATCATTCTAATCTTAACAAATTATATGCAGAGCAATAGTTTAATACATCTTTATTGCGACGTTTTAACTATTAGGTTTAACACTTAAGGAACACACTTCTTTAATTTTTTTTCTGCATCACATGCAGTGACGATGTAGATTACTTACGGTTTCAGAAGATTTAGGCAGGTATGCTAGTCTTTTCTTTGAGAAACAATTACTATAAAATCCACAGATCGTTAATAGTAATATTTAGAACATTCTAAAAAATTGCATACAATCATTGTTCATTACTTTGAGCATATATACGCCACACTTAGTAAAGATGAAATTATGAGCTATTTCTGGCACCGTTACAGTACTATCAGCAATTTTTAAAGCTTCTATGCGTAGTGTTCAAACTGCAAGATTTTGTTTTTTATTTATATCGGTAAAATATTTAAATTTTCCTGATTAGTTATAGCGATTTAATTCTTATAGGAATATAAAAGTTTTAAAATTATTTATAAAATTTCTTTCTGGTTTCCTTTTTAATTAATTCGTAGAATTTTACCAGCATTTACATAATCTTTTTGATCTTTGTGTGGTTTAATTCCTTTACTTTTCTTATAGATATTATGGGTGGTTATGCTCAAAACTAGTTTTCTCATTTAATTTTTTTCTTATAATATCTTTCAATTTTATTAGAAAATGATTTTTTGTTATTTATTTTATTCTATAATTTTTATTAGAGTACCATTTTTATGTAATGTAATTGCTGTAAAGGAGAGATTGACCATTAATTCTGAAAATTCCTTCTTAAAACAATCTTCAGACAATTACAGCATTAATTACATAATATTCCATTATCCTAATTTTCTTCAGTTTTAAGACATTTCAATTTTGATTTCTTTATTTCATCTACAATGAAAATCAATTAATTCATATTATGTTTTAGTTTTATTTACTTGCTTTTAGAAATTTTTCTCTATAATATGTAAGAATTTCTTAAACAAGCTTTGTGCTTTAATTTTACCTCAATTTTCATTATCTGTAATGCTTTACATGTAAAATTTAGTTTCATGAATATGAATTTTCCTCAGAAGTATAATAATGATTTTTCCGTACTACAGTTTTTCCTTATTTACTTTTTATAATATTTTTGAGATTTATTTCATCAATTTATTTTTGAATAAAATGAATTAAATTTTGCTCCCATCATATATATATAAAGAGAGAGAGAGAGATGTATATATATGTGTGTGTGTGATGTCCTACCCCAGTACTTGATTTTCTTCATTTTAACTTTCTTTAAATTTCTCCAATAAACTATTTTAAAGCCCCACCAAAAACTGTTTGAACCATTGCCTCACGTTACAACTGCAGCTTTCACCTAAATTATGAGAAACCGAGAAGCGGGTTCAAATATTTATAGCTTCAGGCTTATAGAAGCTGACTCAATATTTCCATCCCTTCACTTTTCTTCTGGCTTTCAATCTGCTTTTAAGGTCACTGCTCTATGTTATTATGAGATGTCTACTTTCGATACATTCTATCTACATAACTTTGATTTAATTTCATAAAATGTCGTCCAGAAATAAAAATTTGATTCTCACAAAAGATCTGGTTTCTTCCCAAACCACTGCGACACCTAAATACGCATGTTTATGACGTGTATAAATATAAATATATACATACATACATACATATATATATATATATATATATATGGGATTTTATAATTATGCTGCTCCAAATAATTAGAGATTCAAGTGATTTAATGATAATATTCATATATTTACAACGATTATAATCTCAAATAAAATATCTATAACTTAAGGCGTAAAAAATAATCTTCATATGCAATTCAGCGTTCATGGCATCAAAAACTGGAAAAAAATAGAAGTGCAGAAATACTGCAAAGACTGATAAAATTCTAATCAGATATAGCAAAATGAATCGAAGGAAAACAAGCTCAAATCTTCAAAGGTATTTATTGACATATAGGTTTGATGTGAGCTGCTCAAATGTACGGCGTAGGCTTTTGGTCGCTGACCATAAGTGAAGGAAACCAAAGAAAAAACAGTTCTGAACTCGTAACATGAAGAAACACTTAAACACGGGGGAAAAGTACAAACCATGGAATGCTGAAGACTATATGAAAGTAGTTTTCAGTGATGAAACTCATTTATTTGAGTAGCAATACATTTCAGGTGTTGTGAGACTAAGTAATTGTGAACCTTTGAGACAAGACCATATATAACAGACTGTAAGACTACCGTTTAAGCAAATGTTTTGTGTTTTATTCAATACTAATGGTCCTGAAACATTACTTCCTGTTTAAAAAATGATGAATTTGACTAAATACATCGAAATATTACGGTGTAAGAGTGTTTCTTTCATGATAATCTATAACAGAACATTTCAACACGACTTGGCTCCTTGTCACATTTCGAAACTGGTAAAGACTCTTTTGCTGGAAAGTCTAATTAAAGTGCTTGATTGGTGTGGAAATTAATGAGACGTAAATACCATTGAGAACTTGTAGAATCTTGTGAACAGGCATTTAAGTTAAATGAATTGTGCAACAAAAACGCGTATGATAAATAATGCATTTCAAGTGTATTTTCATGATGATAAATTCAAGAGCATGCGTACTAATCTATTGGAGTCGATACCAAAGTGTCTGCAAGAAGTCATTTTTTCTAAAGGAGGACATACGTCATATTAGAAAATGCAATCTATATATATACAGTTAATAAAACATAGTTTCCTAAAAAAGACAATTTTTTCTTACTTTGTCCCTGCCAATTTGCATAGGGAAGTATATCGACAATGGCAAAATGGGCCCCGTGTTACGACATCAACTGATGACAGATATATCTTGTTACCGACTCGTTGAGATAAATTAAGCAATGCTGCTGACCTGTAAAAACAGTTACTTTTGGAAAAGGAAAAAGTATCAAACCAAATAGTACGTAATATTCTTCATCAGGGGATCTCCATGCATTTTGGCAATAGTGAGTATTTTGTTGACTTACAGAAATAATGAGGCCCGAATAAGGGGGGCTGCTGAACATCAAGATTAAGTGCAACGTGAAATGAGTCAAGTGTTGTTTACTGACAATTCCGATTCATTTTGGAATGTGACTTCCAACTTGTTTTGGCATGAAGAGAAAGTTACATTCAAAATAACCCCTCTTTCCATCGATAAGAATCTCATTTACACATGAGGGGATTTTGAGTTATGTTTTGATATCTGCATTGGAAAATGCAAGATTTGGAATAGCAGTCTGATATTTCAAAGATATGCAGACGAGGTATTGCGACCTCATGTCGTATCTTACGCTGCAACCATTAGTGATTACATTCTTTTAATAGAAGATAATACCAGACCTTGTAGCTCACCTTGTGCAGAACATTTGTCAAACTGAAGCAATCCTGGGAACAGAGACAACATGTTTCTCTGACTAAAATCCGAACTATTATGTTTGGAACATTCTTGGATGATGCATGGCAACAAGACCGAGGTTTTTCAGTACTTTCTGGGACTTGATGGTTGAAATATTTCAAGAAAGGAGTGGTATTCCTAAATTCTTATTCATAACCTCATCCCCACCATGAAAACAAATGGGATGTAGTCTAGGATGTTAGAGATAATTGTGAACAATATTTAACATCTTGCATCATTTCCAAAAAAATGATAAATTTTCTCATTTACAAGTAGATAAACTGTTGCCCTAAAGCTTATTTTAGTATTTTTTCCATGGTTTCAAAAATTAAAGCGCCCATATAATTTTTTGAATCTATTTTTTTTTCTGTATCGAGATTTGTAACATGTGTAATCTCCCTTTTATGCTCCTCCTTGGCTGCCTCGCTTACTTTAATAATTTCTTTGCTTACGGCCCAAATTTTTGGCAGTGTATTTTAGAATTATATAAAATGTTATGTACTTACAAAACAATAATTAAATAAACTTTTAATTATTTTATTAATAATTTAGAACATAAAGTATTAAGCAATAAAAATCAATCGCATCATTTATTGATTACTTAAATCATGTCCTTAATATTCTTAATGATTTATGATATTTTTCAAGAAGTTTTTTAACAAGAAAAGAAAAAATTATAAAGAACGTGAGTATCAAGTAGTGTATTCATCAAGAATTTTAAGTTACGGGCATTTGAGTTCATTTGAAGCGTATGCTGTAGTTAAATTTCTAAAGAAGTTATAGTTAAGAAAACATTTTTTTTTAGTTCAGAAAAGGTTTAAATGACATCTAACAAAATAAATGAAATTTTGCATAAAAATAGAAACTAATTTCTTTTAATCATTTGTCCAAGTGTCTTCTTTCGTGAAACAGCCTCCGTTCACAGACACGGAACAGTAGAAAAACATGAAAACATATTCATCACTGCTTCATTCTGTTTGGGTGGTTTTGATGAATGACAAATACCTCAGAAGGAATTCATGCCAAAATAAAACAAATTCTGTAAAAATGTTATTCGGGTTTTGAAAGACAATGATATGTGATTTATGAGAGAAAAATGGAAATTTGAGTCTGAGTTTTTAAAACTTTAGTAATATTACTTTTATTCATTAAGATTCTATACTCGAAAAATAAAGCATTTTTCATGGAAAAAGCAAACTACGCAAGAGACCTTTGTTTTGGCAGATGTTTAGAAATACTGAATAAATAAGTTTTCAAAGAAAAAAAAGTGTTTAATATTTTTTTTCTTTAAACTTATTTAATTGAAATTTAAAATATAACAACACATGATCAAACAAACAAAAAATAATTAAAATGAACTGCTTGATTTAACGGTATGTTGATAACGTTTTCCATAAAATGTTTTTTAATTAAAATTACATCATTAGGTTAGAGATTTGGTATGAAAAACAACCGAACATCAAATGAATAGCAATAGAGCAAGTATTACATTTCCTAATAAAATCTAAGACAATGAGCGAGAACCATTCAACGCAGAACACTTCTTAAAACGATCACAAAATGTAATGAGATGTGCGAATGCTAAGAATACAACGGTCGTGTTGAATTTATTTATTCAAATTTTTATGTGTGTAGATTTTAATATATGTTTTGATGCAAGATAACAGTCTAACGGAAAATAATTAGAGCAGGAATATATTAATCAACCATGAAAAATATAAGAGCAAAATATAATAATTGTTGACAACTCCCAAAATTGATCATGGGGTAAATGCTCCACAGAATTATTCAATATTTTCAATTACAATTGTAATTTTGACGTAGTATAAGCGGTTAAGAAACGTTCAGAGAAAAGTTGCAAAACACTTTATATTTTTGTGATTTACCTTTAAAAGGGTTTTTGTATTACTTTTCTTCCTTCCATATTTTATTGAAACCATTCAAAAATATTTTCATGTTTCACGAATAATACACGAGGTTTATAGAAAAGTATAAAAAAAATATAAAACAAAGTAAAAGAAGAAAAAAAAAACAAATTACAAAGCAAAATTTGTAAAAACCAGTGAAGGAAAAATAAATGATGGAAGATGCAAAGCAAATTAATAATGTTACAAACTCTAGACATGAATTCAAAAAATCAAAACAAAGAAGTTACAATATCAAATCAATGAAATTATAAAATAAAGAGAACTCAGCTTTACTGGCAAAAAATTGGGGAGTGTTTATTTTGAGAGCATTCAGTTTGATTTTCAATTATTTTATTTCTTTATTTAATTCAGGACAAGAAATAATATGAAGTTCAATACTTTCTTACCTCCACCATGACATTCATATAATTTAGAAGTGCACAGGTTAAATTTTGTAGAAGGGAAATTTGAAATTACCATGACCAGAAAGAAACTGAGTGACTTTAAAACTGGTATAAAATTATGAAAATCTACGTAGAATGGATGAGAAAAAGTTCATTTGCAAAACAGAATGAGCTGATTAAATGTACATATTTTCCAGAGGAAGACAACTATTTCTTCAGATGTTTTCTTATAAAAGGGTTTGAGATTACTGAAGAATCTATATCTCGTTTGTTTGTTGTCTTAGAAAAGAAATCAGCCCTTTCTTTTCCGAGAAATCCACTACGGAAGCAAAATACATAAGGATTGTTGTATCCTTAAGAACTCTGTTTCTTAACTTCGTTTATTGATTTTTTTGAATTTCTAATATAACAGTACTATAAGATGAAATATTTTCAATAGTTTCTAAGAAAGAAATCAAATATAAAGAAATCAAACTAAACAAAGGGAAAACTACTTCTTTCCAATTACTCATTTCATTACACTCTGCTTTTGAAATATGAATTCTTACAGCGATGAATTCGATCTACAATGAACTGTTCTCACGGAATAGTCCGAACTCCTTCTTAATCCTCAGCATCTGTAACTGTAGATAAAATTAAATAGAAAATAATGTTTTTCTAGAATCCTCTTATTAGATATTAGAAATATCTTTGGACGCACAAGGCAATAATTATTTCGTGAGCTTTTGTCTATTTTTATTATTCGTTACAAACAATGAAACCAAATAATAATAATAATAATATTAGACTGCAAGTAAATAAACCGATATATTATAGAAAAATAACTAAAAATAGAAGATTGACCATAAAGCTCCAAACAACGAAAGAGAGAATTTTTTTTTCAAACACAAGAATAACAGCATAAAATGGTCGAATATATCTAACGGTTCCATCATAATATTCATCATAGAAAATTCATATGTTTTAAAAACATTTGTGCCAAGTTAGATCACGTGGTATCACATTGAGGAATAACTAATCTAACATTTGTGGCTTACTTATAATGACCTACTATATATAGATTGAAGAGAATTATTAATACCTATCAGATATATATTTTCTATAAATAATACTTTAAGACATTCATGGGCAACCTAAAATATTATACTTTTGATACAAGAAAAAATTAATTAATTTTTTATATTAAGGAATTTAGAGTTAAGATTCATCTCCAAAATATTTACAAAAAATATTATACTGGATTTAAAATGTACTTACACAGTTAATTATAATTATAAAATTTGGTTTCCCTGAAGTTCCTAACAGGGAAATGATGGTTTTACCAAAAGAATGTTAGAGTTAATTTCAGATTAATCTTGACAGTAAATATGTAATTTATCTTCAAAACAGAATATTATAATATCCATGGCTAAATGTTGATAAATATTATTCCAGAAAAAGTTTTAAGTAAAATGATGAAAAAAATATAAAAGTAAAAATTAAACTTTTAAAGCTATTCTATAAATAAAAATTATGTGATTAATAAAAAAACATGTCTATGAATTCTAGAAATTATCTTTATTCCTTTAGACTCATGATTCTCTTATTATTAATTATTAACTTCATTAACAAGAATAAAGATAATAAATGCAATGAGATAACTGAACAAACTAGAGCCATTTTCAAAAACAAATGCCCTTATTACCTATAATAAAATTTACTACAATTATATTACATTCCAACAAGTATTATGGTTAGTACTTAAAAATAAAAGTAAGGATTTCTTATTAGACATCTATGAAACGTTAAGCTGAAACTGGTTGCTTACTTTGTATTATATTTTTTTAACAGAAATGTTTAAAATGTACAAGCACTCATTTAAAAATGTCAATTATTTTCATGATAATTAATTTTTTTATAATAGTTAACTTTTTATACTAAAATAAAAATTGAGTAAAATTCATTATATATGTTTATCATAAAAATCAATGTTAATGCTACAGATTTTGTAATTAAAGTATTGTAATTAACATAATCGAAAAATACGTGTTTTCGCTCACACATTAACTATTAAAAATTTGGTTAGAAAATTTTAATTTTTTTTAATTTAAGCAATCATGTGAAATTCTGTTTTCAAGAGATAGAAAGTAATACGTGGCAACTAGAGACATTTTTTTTCATAATACTATTCAAGACACTATTGCATTAAAATTTTAAAAGATTTCCGAAAAAAGTTGTATGTAATTACATTAAACACGTTATAACCGGTTTTACAAATCAAGTGTTTTAAAGTTTTAATGTCACTTAGATTTCTATTTTAATCTGATACCTTTTATTATCAACAAAAAAGTGATCAATAAAAACGTTTTTTGTTGTAATCTCATTAAAGCTTTAAAATCCGCCTTTTCATAAAAAGAAATTATAAATCTGGGGAAAATAAAGAAAGAATCCGAGTGAGCAATTAATCATTCCAATAAAAATAAATGAAAACATAAAAAGGAATTTCCAAATTTTATCTCAGATATTTTGTTACTAATATTTCTTTTGAATACAAAAGTTTTACTCCCACAGTAGTTTTATGCATTTAAAATTAGAGGAATATAAAATATATTTGTATTTCAAAATTCTGAATTAAAGAAAATTCTCAATATATTAAACAATTCTTGTTCATCTTAATATTAACATTTACTCTTTAAAATGTGTGATTACAGTTCTTTGAATGTGTTAATTAATAATTTGTTGTTTTTTGAAAAAAACACAACTTGGATCAGCAATTTCGAATGTACCTTCTGTTTAGGGAAAAGAAATGCATAATTTTACTATTGTATCTCTTAATTTAGTTATTATTGTTATTAAATTAAAAATAAGTTTTAGTTACTGAACTGAAATTAACATCATAATTCTAAATTGTTTTCGATTTTAAAAATATATTAATTTACACCTATTTTTCATCGAAATAATTTTAACTAATGAAGAGAAAATATTTTTAAATATGTTTTTTTTTAAGAAATTGAACATGTAAATTTACATTTATGTAATAAAGACAATCTGAAATATTTATTTTTGTATCAATACAGAATGTCTCTTGACAAGTTTGGATGATTATTTTATAAATTTTACTCATCAGTGTCTTAAGATAACAGATATAATCATAAAATTCATCATATCATCATATCGTGTAAAATGACGCCTTAAAAATTGTAAATATGTCTAATGTTTGGTTCTTTTCTGAATAATCAACATGAATAATAATCACATTTTTCTCTCTTTTTCGATTGTTTTTTTTTTTTTTTTTTGGTTTACAGATATTTAGAAGAGTTTAATATATAGTTAAAAGTATAAAAAAAACTTTTATTGAAGATAGCAGTTTGCATGCTTTTTAAAACATTTAGAATTCGTATGTTTTATTTATATTTTCCAAATGCTTTAGCAACATGTGAAACCTTAGGATATACGTACCCTTCGTCTCATCTAAACACAGGGGTTTTTCTTTTAAAGCCATTTTAGCGACTTAGCTTCCATCATCATCCCTGAAATGCGTTTTCATTAAATGATCTTCACAAATTAAGCTCTCATTATTTTTTTACCTTTTCTACCTTGACATTTTCAATTTCTCCAAAACTCTTCAAAGTTGCGTCTGAATTTTCCGTAATTAACCCACAATGAACAGAAGTTTCCTTTTCTATTAAAATATTCCTAGTAGCAATGAACCCAAACACTGTATTTTGCAAAATAATATTTGTCCCAGGGGCCTTATCTGATCAAATTTTAAGAGTTCGTAAAATACTTGTACACCCAACAAAATATCCACAACACTTGGTTTATTGAAAGTGATATATTCTAATTTTAAATTATCTAACTCAAACGTATTAATATCAAATTGCTTAGCAAGTGTGTAATCTGTAATACTCCTGCATAAGAGACTATCAAATGCTCTACTCCATTTTCGAAAGTTCCACTTAGGTTCGCAATTCTTGTTTTGACAACAGAGTTTATAACAGACAAGCACTTATTCAAACTTGAAACTAATAGATTTATTTTTTCTTTCTTTAAATTAAGTTTATCAGTGCAGTGATTTGAAATAAAAGATGACTGACTTCCACAGTCTAGCAAAGCGCGCACTTCATGAAACATTACCAAGTTATCCTCGATCAGTAATTTTGCTGTACTCAGCAAAACCATTCGAGATTTATTAGTAATAATACTTGATGTAAGAGAAACGATTATCTATTTCCCGATAACAAACGATCGCCTGACATTGGATTCTTAAGAACAAATTCATCACACATGAGGTCTAATCCCATCGCGGCCCCAGTATTTGATTGCGTTCTGATTCTTTTCCTCATGCATTAGACCTTCCTTAATTTTTTTCTCAATGTATAATTATGTGTGATGTCACTTTTTGTAAATAGAACAGTTTGACTTAGAATAACAGTTATTGACCTTATGGTGATTGAGGCAGTAGAAACATAATTGATAAATTTTAATGATCTCAATTCTTTCATTCACATCCATTTTTCTTAAAAAATGGGACAAAAATTGGGATAATGATTCCCGTTCCATTTGAAAATAATACATTTCGAAGTCTTAACTTCTGACATAAGTGATTTAGAAATATTTTGTACACTGTATTCATTTCGTTATTTTGGTGAATTGTTTCTAAACTGCGGGTATGAAATCACATTAGTTTAGGTTTTACATTTATTTTTTGATGAAAAATAAATATCACAACATCTCGATAACTCTCGTGGTACAAACCGAGATTCACCCTGCTTTACAAGTAAGAGTATTTGAAATTCACGATCTATTGAGTTAAACATTTTATCGGAAACTATTAAAATACACACTCCCTTGAAATCGCTTACATTTCTTAATTTGCAATACTAATCAAATGTTGCGCTTAATCTGAATGCAAACTGAATGTAGCTTTCATTTGGAAGTTTTTGTGTCCTACAAAAGTTATTCATTACCTATTGTGGAGTGGATTGAAATTCCTTTAACACAATTGCTTTCAGTTTGTCATAATTACTTAGGTCATCCTCACTGAAATATACCATTAAATTTGTAGCCTAAGATATTTAGTAAAATTTCTGCTTTAAATTCATATGGAACATTTTTATTTGTTTTGAAAGATCTTTCAAGTGACGAGAAGAAATGATTATACGACTCTGCGCATGAAGGAACTGGAATGGTTAATGTTTTAATAATTTTAATTAAATTTTACAAATTGCAATTTGATAACTCATAATCGCTGTATGTTGTTGTTTCCCTTTTTCGCGGTGTTCCTTCTCAAAATTAGCGAGTTCTAATTGTTTTTCTCTAACTGAGCTAAATTAATTTTTTCTACTTCTAATTTTGCTCCTCTGTCTATACTCTACTGCACTTCCAGTTTTTCGTTGTCTATTTTCTTTTGAATAACTGACTCAACAGCAACTACAAAACTTCATAATTAGTTTTGTAAACATCACTATTCTCAATTAACGTTCTTAAATGGACGACTGTAACATTCTTAGTTCTTCTTATGTCAAGTTCTTCAGCGACCTCAATTAATTCGTTCTTATTTAACTTATTTAAGACCGATATAATTATAATCGAGAAGAGAACCTGAGCATTTATAAACCAAAATTATTAAAACCGAAAGTATATTCTCAAAACCGAAGGTATATTCTCAAAACCGAAAGTATATTCTCAAAACCGAAAGTATATTCTCAAAACCGAAAGTATATTCTCAAAACCGAAAGTATATTTACACAAACGAAAGTGAAAACATTATTTCAATATATTACCGAAACCGAAAGTTACTCACAGTTACCAATTGTAACCAATTTTGGAACTCCTTTGTGTTCGACTTGACCAATTGTAGAGGCATATAGACACATGAAGAGGCATATAGAACGCAATAATCACTTCTTTTCACAAACGGGATTTATTGGGGGACGGCATTCCTACTTCTCGTTTCAGTTTTCTCTCTCTCTCTCTCTGATACAAATAAAAAACATGAAATTGTTTCGACAAAAGAAAGGGCCCCCTAGTGGCGTGTACAGAGCAGTTCTTAAACTACCAAATAATTGAACACATTTTAGATCAATCGATTTTGTATGCTAGTCTAAAAGAGATCATGATTTTGTTATTGGTTCTGAAGATCTGAAATTATTTTTCGCTATATTATTTACTAGTGTATTCAATGTTCTTCCAAGAAGACGAATGCACTTGGAAAAATCGAGTGAAGTAAAAAAATAATGTGATTTCAAAAACCATGCTATGGTGTAGAATTGAGAAAATAATACAATATCTGCACTTAGCTGACAACAGCAATTTAAATAAAAAAGAGATTGCTAAGTTACGTCCGCTTTTTAATCATTTGAATGAAATATTCTTAATATATTTTCCAAATGAGCAGTATTTATCTGTTGACAAGAGTATGGTCCCATATTTTGAACATCGTGGGTATAAATATCTTATAGATGGATATTCTATCAGATTGGAGTCCAAAGTTTGGTGTCTAAATACTGAGCTTTGTAATTTATTACTTGACTTATTTGAAAATTTAATATACTTTGAACTGTACAGAGTTGCGGGAACTGTTTTGGATGAATATCGAAACGGTATAGGAGATGCATTTGTTCTGGATCTAATTTCCAAATTACTAGACAATAAACAACATCTTAGTTTTTGATATTTTTACATCACTTGATTTGATCAATAAGTTAATAAAAGAAAAGAATGAGAGCAACTGGCACTGTACAAGCTAATAGAACTGAAAATTGTCTACTTGAAGATATTAAGTCTGTTAAAAAGAAGAATAGAGGAAGTTTTGATTTTCAGAACAGCAAAAATTTAAAAACGATTCGGTGGAACGACAACAGTTTCATTATTTTGCGTCTAACCATTATGGTTTTGAACCTGTAGCTCAGCCGAAACTCTGGTTGGATATTGATAAATGATTTTTAGAGATTTACTAACCTTATATTGTATCTCAATATAGTAAATTTATGGGAGGTACTGATTGTATGGATCAAAACATTTCCCAGTACCGGTGTTCCATTTAATCTGAAAAATGGTGGTGGTCACTGAGCTTAGAAGTATCAATTCAAAATGCGTGGTTACCCTATAGATTATGCCCTTCAAATGACTGTAACAAAATGAATCTCCTCCACTTTACTAGAGTAATATTTCAAACTAACTACAGTTAGAGACCAATAACAGTCTAGCTACAGGGAAACAAAAAAAAAATCTTTCCAAAAGAGTTTCTGATAATTTTCGAATTGTTGTGAATGTTAGGTAGATAAAATGCACCTTCTATGACAAAAGCTCTACAAGAAAATGCAATAAATAAATGTTTAGTTGGATTTCCTGATAAATACTTTGGGATGTTTCACCCTAAATAGATTGTTTATAAAATGTGTAAAATAATTATAAATACATTTTTTTGTATTTTATTAACCCTTTTTATATGCAAATTTAAATATAAGGTGTTTAAAATTTATCATAAGACTTGTAATTTGTCTAAATATGTGCCTTTCTAAAAGTTTCTATTTTTTTAATTTTAGCTTCTTAAATTGTTATTTCATACAAATAATTAAAATACAATTAAAACCTCTTGTGTTGATTTATTTATGAGTTTGTTCACAGAGTTGCATTTATTTCACATGTTTATTCATCAAAATAAGGTGAAAATTGGAACAGTCTTAGAAAATCTAAGGCGTATTTTATATTCGACTCATAGTATAATTTTGGTGGATCAGTAACCCTGAAACAAGGTAGTAACTTTTCTGTAATTATGTTTCTAGTGCCTTTTTTTCCTTATAGAATTGGACATTTTTTTCAAACAAAAAAAATTCCCCCAATAAACGGATGTTTAACCCGTTTAATTTTTGTTAACATATATATAAACAAAAAAAGGTAAGTAAAATATTTATTATCAAAAGTATAAACTAAGCAATTAATGTGACATAAACATGTTAATGAAACGTAGGATTGTTTTGTGGCATATATGCGTAGTAGAAAGTTAGTAATTGATTGTTTATTATCTTCGCATCTAAAAATAACATGTGATTGACGTCGCCCCTCTAAATTCTTATCTACGGTAAACTCACGAGGACGACACCTGAGTCGGACAATCCTCACCAAACTACCCCACCACACGAATTGTGGGATTTGAAGCCTCGACAGATTTACCGTATATCAGTCCCGTTACAAAGCATGCATTTAATGGCAACAGTATTTGAACCCGCGATTCCATGGGTACAACACCGACCGTAAGCCGGTGAACACGATCTCTATTTATCCGCGGCTTCTATAGGTATTTAAATCAAGCGTTGAAATAAAAAGGACATGTAAAATAAAATACCCTGTTTAAATGAATATATGAATAAATGAATATAACCTAAGATAAGTTTTATAACATAAGTGATCATGCTTATAATTTTCATGTAAGCCAAATATACTTGTAATATATAGAGCTAAAACTTATTACAGAAATTGAAAAACATACCTTAAAAGAAAAACCTCTTTTTTTAATTAAGAATAACTAATAGTTTTTTTCATATAAATTAAACTTCAAAAAACGAATATTGCATGATATCTTCTCTGTGAGTAAAATTTACTCTGAAACAATATATGTATTTTCGAAATATAATTCATTTTTTTTCAATTCCGGTCTGATGATCCAAAAATTCAATGAAAAAAGCATTGTGGAATATTTCGAATTCCACGTAATTAAACTGCACGAAATGATCATTGCTAAGACTTTGGCTTTTTTTTACATATTCAGTAATATATACATATACAATGGTCACAAGCTAAAATAATGCTTAATTTTTAGATCGATATTTATTTTATTCTATCTAAAATTTTAATATAAATGTGTCTTTTAGAATCCACTTCCTAAAATATGAAAGTAACTTTACTACAAAACCATTCCAAAATCATAAATTTTGAATGCATAAGAAAAAGTTTTATGTTCAAAAGACTAAATGATTTTTTTTGGCTGGAGATTCTTTCAAGCGTTGAGAAAGTAAGTGAAGTGGGACATTCTTTCATAAACAGCTCCTTGAAAGGCTTTCTTTAAAATTCAGATCTTATGCCTCAAAGAATATTCGGCTTTCCTAAAAGCTATGTAGATTTTGTCTGAAGGCTAGAACGAAATATTTTTCAATATTTTACATAAAAAAGCAGTCTGAAAACAAAAGTGCCTTAAAAATTCTTCTTTAATTTTGTTATTATGTGTTCAACGTCATTTTTGCTTATAGACCTCTAAAAATAGATTTTGATCGGTATCTCATGAGTTGAAATAATATATTAAAGATAGGATCTTAAATTTAACATATTCAAAACTTTGAATTCATTCACAACCTATTTTTTATATGTGTATTTGTTTCGACAGTAGAAAAACAAACTCGTGACGAAATAGCTTGTTAATCAAATGCTAATTTTTCAAAACTTTGAGAATTATTTATTTACAGGACAGGTAGCTTTTAATAACATTCCTGTCCCGTTTTCATAAATAGTATCTTTTAAGTGAAGTTGTGCGTTTATGTATCTGTGTAGCGTGTGATAAAACAAGTGAAGAGGTTGAAGTTAAGTGACAAGTGTTCGAGTGAAGAGGATAACACCTGAGCTGGCACCTCTCTTTCCAAACTTCCACGCCTTTACGACTGGGGAGAGGGAATGAGGAATTGAACAGATCTGAACCAGCCCTGCTACATAACAATGATTTTAGTGGCATCAGTGCTCAAACCCGTGACTCGACGAAAACAATGCCTTCAACGAGTCGGTAGCCATGAACATTAGGCTACTGCGGCCTGCAAAAAATATACATTTAAAATAAATCATACGCGTTGAATAAAATCATGGATTCAATCAATGAAGCCTATGCATATTTCACGGAATTAGCATCAGTACGAATATATTTCAGTTAAATTAAATTTGACATTTCATTTTTTTTTCAATTGATCAATAAAAACCGAGACATAAAATGATTGTTTGATCATTCTATTTTTCCAATTGAAATATAAATCAGCAAGAACGTAATCCTTTTCTAATTCAAGAAGTTGGCATCACTTTTGTTTCTACCAGTTCTTATTATTGTTACTATTGATTGCATTTCTCATATGTTTATATTCATTTTTTTTATTTCATTAGTATGTATGTTGCATAAATTATTAATCTTGTCATGTCGCAAATCAACACTATCTATCTATACTTATATATTTAGATTAGTTGTATTTTAATTATTTACTGTTATTTTTTATGTTTTTCATTTATAAATTATGTTCAATTTCTGTCTCGTCTTTATTATTATTACGTATAGTGTGAAAAATAATTATTTCTTATGCTACTCCAACGTCATCTACTCAGTATTTATCTTTTGTGCTTTGGCAAACTCCTTGTTTTCTTTGGAATGGAAACTGGGTTTGGCGGGATACATTATTAATGTACGTGTTCGTTGCACAGTAGCTATTGGCTGTTGTTAAATAAAATGTTTGCTACAAAGTTTTTTTTTTAGTCCTTGCGCCGATTAACATAGATTATAACGTTTTTAGTAGTAAATATTTAAACATAAATTTAAAAAAAAAATATTTTAATTTTTTAGTTTTTGTAATCGTAATAAAATTTAATTAACTAGTTATCAAGAAGTATCAGTAATATTTCCAAACTATATTAGAATTTTTTTTGTAAGTTTATTTCCAAAAAAAATTCAGTTTTGATAATACAAAGTTCTATCTGTATAAATTGCATGTGAAGAATTTTATGATTTAAGTGGTTAGATGAGTTATACAAAACCTTTTTTTTTTTCCATGAAATAAGATTTAGATATTTGCTTTTATCACTTTAATCATTTCATGATATCAAAAATCAAGAAAGTTAGAGTAATCCATTAAGTTTTATCTATAGCAACCGTGTGTACTTTGAAAATATATCTTTAAGCTTATTTTAATAATATTGATTAGTATCCACCATGGTAAGCATTTTTCAATTGTATTCCTGATAGAATGGTATCGGTAATTGTATTCATTTATTTTGTTTGAAAGAGTACGATGAAATTCAAAACATTCTGTTTGATTAAGTTAATAAAATATTTATGGTAATTAAAAAATATCATCCATGTTATAAAGTCAATAAAATTACTACATAAAAAGGAATTTGAATTCTCAGAGAATGGTAAAGAGAATTATATAATCAAAATGAATTAAAAATCAAATTTCTGAAAAACGAAATCAACGATTGTTAAGGAGATAAAAGAACGTCCTTGTGAAAATTAAATTGATTAAAAAACATAATTTTAGAACCAGACATTAATATTAACCATACATGAATTGTAGCCTAGAGAATAAAGTAGTTATTGGACAAATATTTTTTCATCCAGAAAATGATCATTTTCTTAATTATTACATTTTAAACCTAATTTTCATGGTCGCATATGCGAAAACTACTTTTTAATGGTAATTTTATTTTTATTATTATACTTTACATATTTCTACTTCTTAGGAATCCGAGCGATCATTCAAATTCGATACTAAACAGTTCTCTGCTGAGATATTTCTCATGAGTTGAATATGTACTTCAATTCAATGTACTTCAATTGAGCAGATATCGTTAAATAAACGAATTACATTTGTATTTTTTACAATATAATTTTATATTATCATTTGTTGGATATGAAGGTATATTTGCTTTCTCTTTCTCCAACATAAAATAGATTGTGCCGCGCAATATAAGCTCTGGCTGCGCATGCGTTTAAAGGATGACGAAGAGCTCTCCTAAGCGCTAATACGTCACTACTATTACTTCTACTACTACTGCTGTTGAATCTCCAAGCGTGAAGCTTATGCTGCCAATGTGAATGCTGTAAATGTATTAGGTTTTCGTACTTGGTTCAAGGTTGTCACTACGTTTACTTCCAACAATAGTTATGGATCCAGGAATTGAAACGATGAACCATTAGCAGCTCACATTACGAATGACTTTGTCTGAACGGCACTTGAATTGAAAGAGCTACTCATTCCTGATCCAAAAAAAGAAGGTCGAAATTGATTATGGAGCAACTCAATGCTATAAAGAAGCTGAACAAGCAAAAGCACTTTACGCGGAAACTGCAAATCGAAACTGTCTTGATAAAAACCAACCACTGGGATTATGTCAACAACAACGAGGCTAAGCCTAACAAGATACCCCGTCCAACTCCATTGAAAAGCTACGGAGATGGACTGAAATCGATCCAAAAGCTCGTGCAGACAATATATTGTCTATCTACCTAAGTGAACTGTGTTATTTAAGACTATGCGCAGATTTCTTTAAGACATTGCACATGTGTAGGAAAAGCTGAAAGCTGTATTCGAATCTAAAGGACCTGACAAAAAGGCTTCGCTACGAAAACAACTATTGTTCCGGAAAATAACCGAGAATGTTTCAACACAGAGGAAAAACTGTAAGAAAAGCAGTTTGATATTGCGGATGATCTCTTCTCCATTTTACTTCTATACAGCATTAAGGACTGTTTCCAAAAATTCCGATGTGCCTTTAAATCCAGTGACGAACTGTCGAATCCTGAAATTCTCAAAATAAAATTGCTGAAACAGTTTGAATCCAGAAAAGGAAAGAAAAATCCCTCTTCACTCAGTGTGCTCCCCCGCTTCACACAGTTATACTCTTCAATAAGAAAGAATAAGCAGTATTCAGAAATGAAATTGGAGAATTGGAATGCAAACCATAACAAAGCAGCGAATCAGAAGTCTTAATAATCTGAATTGTAATTACTGTTCAAAGTATGGATATAAAATATCCGAATGTCACAAGAAAATATTCGGCAGGATACACCCATCTCCAAATCACAAAGCGTCCATGTTAGTAAAATCTGATGAATATTCATCGTTTGCTTTATGCTATAATAAAGGCCAGAATGAAGAAAATTCAACCTCCTGGTGTTTAGATAGTTAAGCTACTTTTCATATGTGCAATGATGGAAAGCTATTAAAAAAATGATAATTTTAAGAAACAAACTGTTTCGTAAAATTAGTTGTTGAAAAAATCACTGAAGTACCTTTCACATAATTAGACACCTTTCCCATAATTTTGCTGAAGAAAGTGCGGTATACCAACACAGTATCCCGGCAAAGATTCGGTTAGGATAACTGTTCCAAATGCTAAATACTCCTGGTCAATTCTTCTGAAAAACATGTTATATGTACCAGAATTAAAATATAACTAATACCAACATCAAAAGCCTCAATGAACAATCGATATGTTATATTCTCCAAAAAAGAAGCAAAAGTAATTGAAGCCAATAGAACTGTTCTGATGTCAGAGATTCACAAAAGAAATTTATACTACGTGAAACTGAAAATTGAAACGGCAACTACCGTCAACGAATTTCAAAAAATTGGCATCAAAGAATTTGGACATTTAAATGAAAAATATCTAAAAAAATTAAAGATTGAAAGAATAGTGCCAGAATTAAATTCTGATGCAAAAGATTCCGTAAAGGACTGCACGATCTGTATCCAGTCAAAACAGACTGTTGTTCCTTTTTCAAAAGAATCTAAAATTCTAAGGTAAACATCATTTAGAACTTGTACAATCTGACGTGTGTGGACCCCTGCGAAAACAATTACTGTTCGCATTTTTTTGTTATTTTCATTGATGATAAATCAATATATGTTATAATAAATTTCTTGAAAAATAAAGATGTTGTGAAAAAAGCGTTTATAAGCTATATACCTTTAGTTGAAAATAAAAAAAAGAAGAAATTAAAATACATCGTATCAATAATGGATTAGAATATTGCGGATCAGAATTCGAAACTTTTCTTAAAGAACAAGAAATCCAAAGAGAAAAATCTGCTGTTATAATCTCTCAGTAAAACAAAGATGCAGAAAGAGCAAATCGAACTGTAATTGAAATAACCAGATGTTTCTTAATTGGTTCTGGATTAAATTCTAGCTTATGGGTGGAAGGAATAAACTGTTCCATTTACATTCATAATCGCTCGCCTTACAAAAGCATCGGGAATTCAATTCTATGCGAACTAATTTTTGGAGTCAGGCCAAGTGTGTCACACTTTTAAGTGTTTGGACAAAAAGCATATGTGTTGAATAGGCGATTGAAAGGGAAATTTGAGTCGAGATTGAACGAACATATCCTCAACAGAATCGAAAGCATATCGGCTGTAGGATAAGAAAACCTGAAAAATAACAGCAAGCCGAATTGTAAGATTTATTAAAGAATTTGAAAACAATCTCCTAGCATTTGAAATAGAATTCATTATTTTGTCTGACGAAAACAAAAATCTACTCTCAGAGGGGAAACGGCATATGAACTTGGTGATATGACAAAAAAAGAAAAAATGCTATCCAATTCCCAAACAAAAACCGAAGCTTCGGATATCTATGATGTCATACATCCGGGTAGAAGCGTTTATTTTAACGCTCCTGAAAGGCCTAAGATTTTAAGAACAGGCAAAAGAGATCGTCCAACAAAGGAATATAGACAAGTTTCTATCATTACGATTTGTTTTTAAACCAGCCAGAGCGTTCAATAGGCTCTCATTGTATAAAAAAAATAGCTTGGAAAAACACTTTGAAGGAAGAACACGATGCATTAATTAAAGGAAAGGCATGGATATTAGTTCCAAGACCCAAACATAAAAGTTTATGGCATCAAAATGGGTTCTAAAACAAAGTTAAAAGACGGTAGAACTGTTGAAAACTTAAAAGCAAAAACTATTGCAAAAGGTTGTTCTCTATTACCTGGAACAGATTTTAAAGAGAATTTTTCTCCATTTGCCAGATTTAGTTCCATCTGAGCTCTTATTGTGTAAGCAGTTGAAAATAAACTTACTGGATATCAATAAGACTTTGTGATTCAATACGTAAATGGAGATCTGAATGAAGAAAACTTTCTGGAGCAATCAGAAGAATTTCGTGTTTCTCCTGTTAAAAATCAAGTTTGCTTACTAAACTTTATGGTCTCATACCACCAAGGAGACAGTGGTGCAACAAACTAGACAATAAACTCAAATCTCTTGGGTTTGAATCTATAAAAGCGGACAAAAGGGACTATCACATGAAATTATCTTTTGCTGAAACAATCATCATTGTATATGTTGATGTCTTAATGGTGTTTACAAGCAGCAAAAACGTTTATGAAAATAATCGGGGTGAATTGGGAAAAGCTTTCAAATGAAAGACCTAGCTCTATAGCATTATTGCTAAGGAATTGAATTCAAACAATATCTCAATCAAAGTACATTGATAATATTTTCACAAGTACAAAATGCAAGATATAAAATCTGTAGCAATTCCCATGGATACCAACATTAAATTAACCAAAGAGATGTCTCCCCAGATTCAAGAAGGAAAATTGGAAATGCACAACTACCTTTCCGATCTTTAATTGGATCTCTAATGTATCTGTTTATCGCCACAAGACCAGACATTACCTACGCCGTCAATTACCTTAATTTAACAACAATCCAAGGAAGCCACATTAGATGACAGCCAAAAATTACTGAGGTTCTAGAAAGGAACTAAAAATCAAGGATTAATTTACAAACAATCTGGAAAAACATTAATAGGATATGTCGACTTTGACTGAGCTTCAGATATTAACGACAGGAAATCTTGTAAATGATATGTCTTTAGGTATGCTGGAAGAGCAATTTCTTGGGAATCAAGAAAACAACGAATTGTTGCATTATCAACCACAAGGCAGAATATATGGCTGTCTTGGTAACTACAAAAGAGACTCCTTACCTACGTAGATTTTTCAATGATCTTTTACAAAAAGAGACTGAACATTAAAACAGTGGTGTTTACTGACAATGTCATCGCTAAAACTGACGAAAAACCCAGTATATCATTCACGCTCAACACATATTGACTTTCGCCATCATTTTGTGTGAGAAGTATATGAAAATAATATATTCGATTTAAAATATTTACCATCTAATGAAATGCTTACTTATATGTTAACAAAATGTTTAAATAGTAATATGCATACCTATGTAGCAAATTAATCGGATTATTATGTACTTGTAATTAATCTGATACCTAGATATATATATTTATAAGTACTCTTGTATTATATTTAAGACATTATAATACACATTAGATAACTGCATAATTGTGTTTGTATTTCAAATAAGCATTGAGAGGGGGAATAGGATATTAATGCATATCTGCTTTCTCTTCCCTTAACATTAAATAGATTGCACCGCGCCATGTAAGCTCTTGCTGGATAGGCGTGCAAAGAAGGGCGAAAAGCTTTCTTAAGCACTAATATGTCATTACTATTACCTCTATTACTACTGCTATTGAATCTCCAAGAGTGAAGTTTACTCTGCCGCATTCTCTTTTATGTATTTTTAAAAGCTGTAAATAAACCATCTTTTCGTAATTGTGCCATAGTTCTCACAGCTTTAACTTCCAACACTCTTTGTGTCGTAAACTATATTTTTGAATAAAAAACAGTGCTTTTTGCGCTTTACGTTTGCAATGCAAAGATAATTATATAGGATGTTAGTCATTTTCCAAATAGCTATATTTACGATTTTAAATAGTTTACATAAGCACACACATCCACATTCTTACGAGTTTTTTTTTTTTTTTTTTTAATTTCTTAAATTTCTAAGACATTGGGTTTTAAGCTTAAGATAACTTTGACTGCACTTTTTTTTAAAATCACATGGTTTAAAATTCGTTGTCGATTACCTTAAGTTGCAAACAAATTCAATGAAGGAAAAAATACCTCACAATTTTTTTTTTCTCCTTATTGAACTCACTTGATTATTCATTTCTGAAAGAATGCTCAAATAACAAAGGTTAATAAATGATTTGTTCATTAGGTACATTTCGCTGGTAACAGAATTTTTTAAAGGCAAATTTCATTAAAATAAATTTTAAGTTAAAAATATTTTTGTGGAAATAAGAAATTAAATTTAATTTGGAATTCTACAAAATATAATTAGATTACAAAATATTATATAATTTGATTTTTGTAAGCTACAATATTCAAAATACCCACATATTTGTACGAATAAAATGAAAGCATAATTAACATAATAAATATTAACTAATTGTTATAAATCAAACATTTTCTGATTTTTTACAAAAATATATATTATTAAATTCTGTTTCATAATAGAAATGGAAACAATAGCTCCCTTTTGAGTCATATGAATGTTATGTCCTATGAATATGTATACTAAAATAACTGAACATTAAATATTTAAAATTATGTAATATTTGAAATTAACAGAAAATTAATGAAAAAAAATTAGTATCCGATTTAAGGTGAAAAAAATGCTTACAGTAATTTTTCCTTTGAGAAGACATTATTAATTAAATATCCATACTTTAAAGCAGTTGTATATTAATTTTTTAGATTTCATGAATTCAGTAAATATGTATGTAAAAAATTACTTTTGTTGAGTAAAAAGTAGTGTTTTTCCGCTGCATATATCTTGAAGATTTGTTAATCATTTGCAAATCAAATTTCTTATTAAACTGATGGGAAGCATATTTATAATTTTAAAATTAAAAGAATAAATTACAGTTGATTTGGTGAATTTTAAAAATGAAGATTTCTACATTTATAAATTTTGAAAGAGAAACGAAAATTTATTTTTTTCATAATATTTCCAGAACACTTGAATCAGTAATTTTCTTTCATTAAAGGGGATTTCATGTTATGTAAAAACATCTGCATAATCCCTTTTGCTTCCGCAGATGGCCGATTAAATATATTTTTCTTTAGCGAAGAAGATCCATTTTCAAAAGAGATCTAAAATTGTTAAAATTATGTCCAGTTCGACTCCCAAAAACACTTGCTTTTAAAAAAATACAAGAAAAAAAACAAAAACCACAGCAAAACATTATTGGCTTTACATATAATGTGTACGATAAGATAAAAAAAATTAAATTATTCAGGTGGTTTGTCTGGTGCAGTTGAGAACCATTCATTTATTATTACATTATAGAAAACTTTGTTAATGACTGGGGTGTACGGGTTGGACTTCCTTATGTCCTATATTTAAATTCAGTGAGACCATGAGAAATAGTTAGCACATAAGAAGTAAATATATATCATAACATAGCATTTAAATTACAGTTAAGCACACACACATGCACACACACATACACATATATATGTTTGTTTGTATGTGTAATGTATGTAATAATTTAACTTTAATTTAATATTTTTCCATAATAATAATTTAATTTACTAATTTTTCCATTCTCTAATTCAAAAGTAAAGAGCTCATTTCGATTTCCTGATCCAATGCCAAAATACCTTTTTATTTATTAGATCACGAGCTCATTAAATTTGTTTAATCCATTTTCTCATGGAAGTAAGTCTGTCAGAAGTAATTCCTACTGACTTTCTGTCTGAGCTAAAGTCCCTAGAAATCCTTAAACCAAGATCAGGTGAGATCATAAGACTGAAAAAAATGTTATTGGAAAATTCCTACTAAAAAAACTCAATACACGGCAAAAAAGCTCTCTCCCTCTGCTTAGTCCAGCTGACTGACATGGCGTTAATATATTCTAAAACGTATGAGTCATTTTATGCTCTTCTGAGATATTCTCAGTTCTTATATTGTTCATCAAATGACGAAGATGTATACCCAGCCTTTTGGATATGATCTCTCTCTCTCTCAGTTTTAGTAAAATAAACAACAATCGTTAAACTGGAACTTGGATTTGCTTTTTTTTTAAGATCTTGATTTAAAAGAATGGTGAAATATATTTCCTATATATATCTATTTATATATATATATATATATATCATTCTTAATACATATTAGAATTATGAACGCATTTGTATATGATATTGAGAATGCTAACATTCCTCATAAAGAAGTTCAATTAAAATTTTATAGTACATGGCAGATAGAAAGTTATTTCATTTTAAATATATATGATAATAACAAACACATATACAGAAAATCTGAAAATTTGTTAACCAATGAAACCGTGTCAAATTTTAAAAAATTCCGTCAATTTCTTTTGGATTTTTTTAAAAATGATAGTGAATATAATTGAAAATTGAGATAATACTGTAGCGATTAGATGTTGCTTTCCTCTCACAATCCTAATTGACATTTCCTGGACGCTACTGGATTCCAACAACTTAACTAGAAAATATGCAAAGCAAAGTCAACATATAAATTGAAGAGTAATGAGAAAGATAGGAGAATTGAGAATAATTGAAGTTATGCTAATGACCAGAGAATTAGTATGATGGGCGCGTGGAAGTAATTTGGTGTGTATAGTAGATTTGGACGAATGAGGATTCAACACTGTCAGGACAATCGCAGGAAGTACTCGCATCTTATTCCGGTAAAAAGATTCTGCGATAGATTTCAGAAATTTATACTACTCGCGAGGAAAGGATATTAACTATGCAGAGCATCTCGCTTATTTGAGGAGTAAATAAAGGTTATTTGGATGAAACTAACTCTATATTTTAATTAATTATTCTGTGATTGAAATAAAGTAAAACAATTAGGTTATCTGCTCAAATTCAAGATGATAGACGAAATGGGTAGTAGAATACCATTACAATATTATAAACTTCATAAGAAAATATTCTATTGCGATTTCTTAAATAATACGTTACATTTTATAAAAATTAATACATAAAATGTATAAATGATGCTACCGATAATCGAACAATCATTACATCATCACATGTAATTCAGTCATAATTTTAGTGAATATTTTAAATTATAAATGAATATTAATGATTTTAAGGTAATAAAGCGGTTAGTGAATTTTGATAAGCATTTGACTATAACTGAATTCAACCTCATAAGAAAAAAATTAAGTTTTTATTATTTTATCTTCATAAAAATTAAAGGCCTTTATGCTTACCATAACACAAAATTACTATTGTAAATAAATATTTTATCCTATTTATTTATGTAACAATTTTTGTTTAACTAGTAATTTGTATATTCATTTAATTATTTATTTTTAAGAGATTTGAAGAATTTTTATTAGCTGTAAACAAAACAGTTGTTGTGATTTATCATCCAAAAAGTAGGTTCAGCTTATTTTTGTTAATCAGATTATTGGAAAACATTTACACACGAACAAATTAAGATGATTCATATGTTTCTTCAATGTAAAAGTTCTGAAAATCATATGTTTCCTCAATAAAAGCTTAACTTTCCTTTTTAAAGGATTTTTTTATTTTTTATGGTTTGGTAACATTATCATATGAAAAAGTAATGAATGAGAAGCTTCAAACTTATAATAGAAACATTTTTTCAACTTAATATGTATTTGTATGTGCAGAAATCTATATTAACTTCATGCCATGATTTTTTGATTATATTAGCCATATTTTATTGAAAATGCACTTACTAGATTAAATAAATGTTTGCTACCATTTTGTTCAGTTATTTTAAACGCAATTTTTGCTCTGGTGTCAGATCAGCATCAATAAAAAAAACATGATATCATTTCATTGAAATTTACTGAAGATCACTTCTTACCTTCTGAATAATTATTTACATTCCGAGCATATTTGTAGTTGTTAGACCTGATTGACGTGATGTATTACAAATTTCCTGGAGATGGCGCAGTAGCGACTGACGTAAATACAAGGAAGGCTTAAAAAAATAATTCACCATTCAAATAAATTTTTCGATCGCTATTTTGGGCCTCAGAAATAAAATGGATTACGAAATGTCCCACAACCTCTGTATAACATGCCAATCTTATTTTTACACAAGCAACTATTTAATTTAATTGTGTTTTCTCAAAGCTACTGGGTAGACTTTTATTGAAAACAGTTTCGAAAAGTGCGTACATAAATATATTTTAATGAAAAGCAAAATCTTCGTATTTCAAATATTTTTATTATCTGCACTTTACGTTAAAAAAGATTTCGCACGTGTTTTTGCAGTATAAATGTAAAGCTGGTAATTGCTTTATTGATTGCTATAATTTTTTTCAGGTTTAATTTTACAAATTTTTGCATTATTTAGATTTTTAATTTGAACCTAATTTCTATTAAAAACATGTGACTAAAATTATCCATGATATACATATGAGCTTCATTATTGGATCGGAATTCCGAAAAAAAATTTATTTTATCATAAGGCAAACTTTCCAAATACTCATTTAAAAGCTTGACTAAAAAGTAAATTATGCAATGTAAGCAACTCAAGTAAATGTAAACAATTCAATGTATTTATAACACAGTGATTCCCAAAGTGGGTTCCACTAGACAAAATTTATTTGATTAAAAAAATAAGAATGATAATTAATATCTTCACACATTTTCCTCGGTAAGCTTACGATCGACTCCAAAATTTATGTAATTTGTTTTTGTGCGATACACCAGTGTATGGATGTTTAACCGAGATCAAACTTTCGATCATACCAATACATAGCCATATTGGCAGATTCTAAACTTCTTTTCCTGTATACTGCTTTAGCGATTGTCTATCCGAGATGGCTAGACAATCGTCTAGCCAAGGGACATTGTCCCTTGGGTTCTTCTAACAACAACACCTGTTGATCCATGCAAAGCACATTTTTTTCTGTTTTCATCATAATCACTGTATTACATATTCTTAAAAGACAACGATTAAATGGAAAAGGGAAAAAAATAATAAAAGTAATGTATAAGAAAATAAAAAACCGTGGACTATTGAAAAACCCTAAACAAAAGCGGAGCCTTTTCACACCATTTCCGATAGAAATGCATGGATATGCATGGAAATGCAAAGATACACCGGAAGGCTAGTATTAGGAGGACTAGTTTGTTCGTGAATAAAGTCGGTTAACTATCCATTTAAGCCAATGCTATTGTGCCCTTGTATTATAAAATGTAACTGTAATTCGAATCGTGTATTCAAATTTTGTAATATCTAAAACTTAAAAATTGCCCTTTTAATGGATAGTTAGTTAGAAAATGGGTGGTTAAAGAAAACTGACGTTGTTTGTAGTGATGCAGAAATTGCAGAATCTGAAGATACGCCTATTCCGGAATGCGCAATGGAATCTACTTCCAGTTCCGTACAGCTACAACCACATCTTCAAACTCTACCATCTTACAATTTCGGATAAATGGTATCAACGAAAAGACATAAATACGATACTAGTAACCTGTCGTTTGGATTTACTAGTACTGGTAACGAGGAGGTTCCAGATGCGGTTTGTTTGCTTTGCAACAAACAAAAATTTGTTTGATTTGTAACAAAAAAAAAAAAACAGCTCCTTAGCACCGACAAAACTAATGAGGCGTTTGGAAAAAATCACCCAACAGATAAAGGCAAAGATGTTTCTTTTTTTTAAAGAAAACTTTAAAGTCATAATAAAAGCCGGAGTTTTATGGAAATAAATTCAAATCAAATAATCAAAAGATAACGAAAGTGTCGTATAAAGTATCTTATCGTATTGCTCTAGCAGGCGGGGCACATGTTATTGGTTAATCACTTATTAAACCTTGTGTTTAAGATATTGTTTCTTGTGTATTGGGCAAAAGTTATAGTAAATAAGTTGAAAGTATGTCTCTTTCTAACAATATTGTAGAAAAGCGTATTAACGATAATGCCGATGACATTGAATTAGAAGTTTTTCACAATTGTAGGCGTGTAACGCTTATGCATTACAACTAAATGAGTCCAAAGATGTTGCTGGATTAGCAATTTTTCTTGTTTTCGTTCGGTATGATTTTAATAAAAAAAAAATAAAGAAGATTTGCTTTTATGTGAAAGTGTGAGCATTAACCCCAAGGGGAGAATATATTTAATTTCATTAATAATTTTATGACAACACATAAAATTAACTGTGGAAAATATATTAAAGTATGCAGGGATTGAACAGAAGCAATGACAGGAAAAATGAGTGGTGTTGTTGCACGGATTAAAATGTTGCAAAAAACTGTAACAGTACTCATTGCATTCTACACAGATATGCATTAGTTACAAAAAGGATTTCGGTGACATTTAATTCTGTTCTAGACGAAGCAGTGAAGATTATTAATTTTATCAAAAGCAAACCATTGCAATTACATATTTTCAAAGCCATGTGCGAGGATATGGTAAGTCTTCACACCATTTTTCGTCTTCATACAGATGTTAGATGGTTATCGCGTGGTAAAATGCTTGTGCGAATATTAGAATTGCGAAAGGAACTGGTGGCTTATTTTATTGGTCATAAACTTGAATTATCAAGTAGATTAAATAATATGGCTTGGTTATCTACACTTGCATATCTTGCTGATATACTTGGAAAATGGAGCGAATTATTTTTGGCTCTGCAAGGAAAACAAGTCAATATATTGCAAACAAAAAGATAAATTGGTTGCCTTTTCAAGGAAAATAACACATCAATCAATAACTCCCGAGACTAACCCAGAGATGGCGCTCGTAGTAAACCAGTAACCAGGTCTTTCTAGAGTACTAACCTTTGCTTGAAACGTGTCAAAATTTTAAGTCGATCGGACCAGGAAAAAGGTTTTTTGAAGTGAAGTGAAAAAGGTTTTTTCCAAGTGGGTGCCGCGATTGCTTTCGATGGAACAAAAACAGCAACGAGTCGATGATTCAGAAAGCTGTTTATCGCTATTTACTCGCAACAAAAAAAATTTCTTGAGAAAAAAAAAAAAAAAGAAAGAAAGAAAAAAAATTTTTTGGGGGAAAAAAAAAAGAAGATTTGGAAAAGCGTTGGAACGATTGTATCACCCTAAAAGGTGAATAACAAAAGGTGTTATGTTGATGAATAAAAAAAAAATGCAAAAAAAATGTTGTTTTCAATGTTAGACTCGGGAGTTATTGATCGATGTGTTACAATATTGGATTTCAGCTGTGGAGCAAAACAACTTCGAGTGTTTCCAGACGCTTAATAGTCCTTAAAGGTATAAAAACATATCTGTACAGTTTACAGCAATCACTCAGTGATTTTTTTCCAAAACTAGGGAATCAAGATAATTACTGGGTACAAAATCATTTTAGAATAAAAGAAAAACCAAAAGGTTTTCATTTCATGGGTTTTGAAAATTTAATTGAATAGAGTTCGAATGCAGGTTTAGAAATCATATTTAGAACAGGTTCATTAACAATATTCTGGTCAGAGGTATTCGATGAATATCCAAATTTAGCAAAATAGGCTATTAGAATTCTATTGCCGCTTGCAACCACTTATTTGTGAGAGGTTGGATTTTCAAAATATGTTGCGACAAAAACCAAATATCGTAATGAATTTGATGCTACCCCAGATATGCGATTTCAGTTATCAAAACTAATGCCTAATTTTAAGAGAATCATGGAATCAAAGAAACCGGTGCGTCCTTCACTTTAAAGATTTTCCATTTATTTTAGTTAATGTTTTGCATTTTTTTAAATTATTTCTATGTTTTTTAATTATTTCCATTGATTTTCTTTTGAGTTTTGCTTAATTCAAAACAATCTGAAATACCAAAATAACACTTGTTTTATTTAATATCAGATATTAATTTTGAAATGTCGTTATTTAAAAAATATTCAGAGTTCCGCGATCATTGGAAATAAAATATGGGGTACCATGACCAAAATAGTTAGGGAACCACTGGTTTAACAGATCCACACAAGGAAAACGTGTTTCAAATTAGTAGAAGAATAACGGTTGGCATATATATGCTACTATAATAGTTAAATATTATATCTATTTTATTATGTATGTTCATTTGTTTTCGTTTTGATAAAATTATTTAGCTAGTATAATATTTATTTCTTATGTAATTTGCTTTTATAAAAGATATATAAATCTGAATTGAATTCAATGGCTAGTGTATTCATAAAATATGCTTAACGAAGAGTTTGCGTAGATTTCTAAATAATACAGGTGATAAAATAACTGAAGAAAAAAGAAACATGTATATGATTTAATTTCATATTCTGAACGCATGTGTTCAAAAAAACAATTATTGATTAAAAATTTTGAAATAAAGACATAAAAAATTGCTTATAATTTAAGTTCTTTGAATGAGAGAAAATGAGTTCTTGGAAAACTAAAAAAAATTGAAAGTATTCATAATTAAATTAATTTTATTTATTTACTTATTAGAAAATGTGTGAATATAACAAAATGTATCAATATCTTAATAAACAACCAGAATTAAATAATAAAAATAAAATCATTGATAAAAATTCAAACATATAAATATATAATTTCAAATTTGTTGGCATTTTGCCGTACCATATTATAAATATACCACACGGATCAGTAGAACAAGATGATGCAATGTGGTCTTCTGGCTAGATTAAAAATCCCACAAATTTTATCCACATATTAGAATTAAACCTTTCACAACATCCAATTCATCTGGTTATAAGTTAGATCACTCTATTTTATATCAGAAATAAAACGGGAAGCAATAAAATTAATAATTTTAATATAAAATGGTTCATTTCCTCGAATGTGTAGGAAGAATTAAGAAGAACAGAAGCAAGTCTTAACACAAAACAATTACTTTACACCTAAAAAAGAAATCACCTTTAGTGACATATCATAAACCATTTTTTTTTCAGAAATAAAACTTTCCTTGGATTAAAACCTGTTTTTATGGTTCATAAAGAATGTGTTAACATAAGACAGAACCCCATCGAAAATCATTTTAAACACGAAACAGCAATCGTTCTAAGGAAAATGCAGTTTTGGAACTGCCATAAAATAAATCTGTCAAATTCCTTTACAGTTAAAACTGCACTTAAGGTTCATAAGTTTAATCATGAAAGTCAACACAAATTTGAAAGATATTTCATTAGTACAACTATGCAGACTAATTGCGCTGGGAATTTTTTTTTAAATAAAGTTTATAATTTCTAAGCGAATCCTATGTCCGGAATGGTTTTGGGATGTACAAGTATTTTAACTATTGCTAAAAATCAGATATTATCTCCAAACGAGGTGAAATGCTTTGTAAAAAGTAGTTTATACTTAAACTGGATGATCATAATAGGATTAAGTTATTTATCATAATTAACAAGATTCTACTCAATAGTATAAACGCTAAAATTTTCATATTTATTTATGTCTAGTATGCTTAAATAGAACCATAATAACGAATGAAAATAAATTCAAAATAAAACTATAATCATCCAATGATGTTGTCGAAGAGTTTCTTTAAGTTAATGATTGAAAATTTACATATATATTCACCTAATTTTGTTTTGTATGGGATAGAGACGTTCCTAAGAATAAGCGTACAAATGCGTTGCATCTATGGAAAAGTATAAGAATGGTTCCAGTCTAAAGGAATTAGCGAAAATTACACCAGATGACAAGAGGATTCCAGTTCGGGTCTTAACCCTTTTTTTATAAGATTGAAATAGGATTGAAAAAGACAAGTCACTTATTCACGAAGACAAAAATTAGGGAAAATTACAAGAGTTACTCATAATTTTTTTTATTCTTTTTTATTTCTCTCAATAAACGCATAAGTTTACATAACACTGCAGCATTACTTTGATCACTAGAAGCGACTTGCTCCTCATGTTCTATTGGTGAATTTCTTTCTGTAATCTTTTGAACAAAAATTCAGATTTATCTCTTGTAGCACTGATATTTCAGTTGATTTAAGAATGAGTTCAAAAACTAAGCCAAAACAATTATTATAGTTACTTTCATTTTGAGAACTTAACTGAAAATACGGACATTGCAGATGAAATTCAATTTTGTGATCATAAGAATTGGAGAATTCTCACGAATGACAGCTTGAATCCATGCCCGAATTGGACCAATGTCTTATCAACTTCCTCCTATTATAACGGCTACACTATGGAGTAAATTAGTCAATTGTTCTGAAATTTTAATTCTGAGTCTTCCTATGAATGTCCTGCTAATCCAACATAATTTTTTATGACAATCGGGCAACGCGTCGTTTTTGTTTAAGAAAATTGTGAAATACGTTGTATGTGTGTGTGGTATTATACCTATGTTAACATTTTAATTTTGATTACATGTATCTGTTTTCTTTCTTATCCTACAAAAATTATTTCAACTAAAATTAATTATTTCAATATAGTTTGCAAAGTATTATAAAAACATAATTTTTATAATGTTTTACATACTTGATGAAAAACATCAAAAAATTGTTTGTAGATTTCGGAATTTGAATCTAAGAATCAATTTATAGATCTATAAATGTAAATCTAATTAATGATATTAGTGCTATAAATTGAATGAAATATGTTGAACAATTATGTTTGTTAGCTGCAAAAGATTCGTTTCATCAAATATTTTAAAAAAGATGCAAAATAAATGGATCACGAAGTTTTCTGACAAAGTCTCTAAATAAAACCTGATATTCTGTTCAGGTAACTTAAGCCAGAAATGTTTCAATTAAGTTAAAGGTACTTTGTAATCATGTATTTTATAGGTTAAAATTTTTATGTGAGGTTATATAAGTCAATATTATATCCTTCAAACGCACCAGCAAGTCAATATAATAATCACTGTTGATCGATTTATCTTTTTCGAGGTAGTCAATGAAAATCACGCCATGTGTATCCCAAAAAACTGACGCCATGACTTTGCCAGCTGACTGCTGCGTTTTCGGACGCTTCGGACGGCTTTCGCCACCTGTGCGCCACTCAGATGACTGCCGCTTCAAATCTGGTGTGTAGTGATGTATCCATGTTTCGTCCATGGTCACGTAACGACGTAAGAAATCTTTTTTGTTGCGAGTAAATAGCGATAAACAGCTTTCTGAATCATCGACTCGTTGCTGTTTTTGTTCCATCGAAAGCAATCGCGGCACCCACTTGGAAAAAACCTTTTCCATGCTCAATTTTTCATGAAGGATAGTAAATAAATTTTCATATGATATCTGCGTCATCTCAGCAATCTCACGGAGCTTCACTTTACGATCTTTCATTACAATTTTTGTCACTTCACTCACATTTTCCGGTGTAGCGGCTTCCACAGGTCTACCCGAGCGTTCCGCGTCATTTGTGTCGGTACGACCACGTTTAAACTTGGCAAACCACCGACAAATCGTTGCTTTTGATGGACAAGAGTAAGGGTAACATTTTTCAATCCATTGTTTCGCTTGCACGGTGTTTTTTACCCATTAAAAAACAATGTTTTATCAGAACACGAAACTCGGTTTTTTCCATTTTTTAAAAAACTACAAAACGACTTTACTCCAACCTCGATAACTCAGCTGTTTCTTGTCCGATCAACTTAAAATTTTGACACGTTTCAAGCAAAGGTTAGTACTCTAGAAAGACCTGGTTACTGGTTTACTACGAGCGCCATCTCTGGGTTAGTCTCGGGAGTTATTGATTGATGTGTTATATATATAACAGGTACATTGAAAAGTCCCCGGCTTACCATATTAAAACATATTTTTTTGGAAAAATCAGTTTTATTTATTCAACAAATTCCCCTTCAAGGGTGATTCACGGATTATAGCGACCCTCCATTTTTTCGATACCATTTTTGTACTACGATTTGTCCTTTACTTCAAAAAAGGCCACAGTTTCGGCGATCACCTCTTCATTCGACGAAAATTTCTTCTCAGCGAGCATTCTTTTGAGATCTGAGAACAGGAAATAGTCGCTGGGGGCCAGATCAGGAGAATACGGTGGATGAGGAAACAATTCGAAGGCCAATTCATGGACTTTTGCCATCGTTTTCACTGACTTGTGACCCGGTGCATTACCTTGGTGAAGTAGCACTTTCTTTTTCTTCAAATGCGGCCGTTTTTCGGCGATTTCGTCCTTCAAACGGTCCAATAACGCTATGTAATAGTTGCTGTTGATGGTCCTTCCTTTTTCAAGGTAGTCAATGAAGATTATTCCATGCGCATCCCAAAATACAGACGCCATAACCTTGCCAGCCGACTGTTGCGTTTTCCCAAGCTTTGGAGCGGGTTCATCGTGTACAGTCCACTCGGATGACTGTCGATTGGACTTCGGAGTGAAATGATGGAGCCATTTTTCATCCATTGTCACATATCGATGCAAACACTCGGGTTTATTACGCTTGATCATCTTCAAACACTGCTCCGAATCATCAACTCGTCGTTGAATTGAGTCAAAAGTGAGCTCGCGCTTCACCCACTTTGCACAGAGTTTTCACATACACAAATATTCGTGAATGATATGATGTACACATTCAGTTGATATCTTTAGAGTGTCTGCTATTTTATTCAATTTCAATTGACGGTCATTCAAAATAATTTTGTGGACTTTTTTCAATGTTTTCGTCGGTAACAACCTCTTTTGGGCGTCCTTTGCATTCACCGTCTTCGGTGCTCATTTCACCACGTCTAAACTTAGCATACCAATCCTTGATGGTTGATTTTCTTGGGGCAGTGTCCGGAAACTCGACATCAAGCCATGTTTTTGTTTCAACTGTATTTTTTCACTTCAAAAAGCAATATTTTATCAGCACGCGAAATTCCTTTTTATCCATTTTTTTCACAATAACAAAAGTTGCTTCACTCAAAATGCTGTAATTCACAAAATTATGATCCGACAGCTGTCAAATTTATACACGCAACTTTTAAGGGTTAGGGCTAACTAAATTACATATGGATTTAATTCCAGTAGCGCCATCTATGTGTCAGGCAGGGGACTTTTCAATTGACCTGATATATATATATATATATATATATATATATATATATATATATATATATGAAGGTGGTTTTTGTGGGGGGAGTGTGTAAGATGTTGCATATTAATATTCTAGTTAGAGAAAGAGACAGCTCTGTAACTCATCGCAGTGTGATATCTACGCTAAAAGTAAAACTAAGGTGCTCACTTAATTAAAGTGATAAAATTAATAAGATTTAAAGAAATTGTTAATATTTACTACTTTTCTTATATTTTCATCTAATTTAAAGCCGAAATGTAATAAAATGTCGATGTAGGACTACAAATTGAAAAAACTGAAGAAAAGGAGTTTGTTTTACACATCAAGCGCGATATCGCAACCATTCACCAAGGAACACTTACGTTATCTCCCAAGCATTGTATTGAGAATTGACTGAGAAAAAACAGGTACGAACAAATAAAAAATTAATAATAGTTGGTTCCCTTTCTATATGTGCTCGGAAGTATTTTTTTCTCTTCAGAATCAACTGTAAGTGACCAGGTGGGTAAGCATAGTCCCTCTGTAGCTCACGCCTGTCGAAAGAGGCGACTTAAATGAGATCCCAGGATCTGGAATTATAGCTGGGCACTCTTCTCCTGGGGATTATATCAAGGTACCTCAGAGGATTACCTGCTTTATGTAGGTGCAGACATCATTACCCAGAGGCCTTCTATTGAGTTTTCTCCATATGATTTATTGTCTATAGTAAACATGAGTGACGCTTCTTCGGGATAACCTAGCAATCCATCTCCAGTTTTAACACTCCTTGTCAACCAATTTCAAACATTTTCAATTTTTTTAAGCATCTAGATCACAGATTTACTTCCTTCCGTGCAGCATGGTGCACATCTGGCTCTTGCGCTAATTAACTTCACTTACAATCATTCATTCAATTTTCTTTTGAATAACTGAATTATATTGAAATAATTTTAAATACATCATTACTCGTAAAATCAATATGATTGAACTTGTATAGGAATTCGGTGAAAATGTCCCTTCACACATTGTTTTTTAAAATAAGAGCAATCATTATTGTCAGCGAATATTATGCAGATTTCGCGAAACAAATTTTTGAGTAGATAATTTAAGACAGGACTGAAAGGAAGCTAAAACAGAGACAGGAAACGGAAGGAAGGAAAAAGAAAAACTAACAAGAAAGGGAACAAAGAGATAAGCAATGACAACAAAATAGGATAAAAGAAATTCTGTCAGAGAATTTGAACTGGAGAAATTAAGACCTGAAATCGATAGTAAAACTAAGTCCCAAATGTAAGTTGAAAGCGGCATTATAGTTTCGGAAATAAACAAGAGCTTTTTTGAACAGAAGTATCTCTTACAAAAATTGCATTTAAAAGCCGGAGACATATCTTCATTTTTAATTTTATTCGAAAGCCAACCAAATGGTTTGGGATTACGGAAGGAGTTTATGTCAGTCACATGTTAGGATTCTTATCCTTTTAAATATCTCAACTAATCATCAGGGAAACAGAATAAGAAGCGAATAAATATGGATTTGTTAAGAATTTACATTAAATGGGAACGTATTTTCTGACACGCTTAGGTAAATATTCATTAATCCTGCTAGATATTCAAAGGAAATATGGAAACTTTTCATTTTCGAAGTAGTAATAATATTTTAACGACTTATTAATAGGGTCAAAAGTGAACGAATGAATAGTTACAAATAAGTTGAAAAAACAGGTTCAAAATTTTATTTCTGACCATGTTATTCATTCAAGGCCAAAATTATAAAAGAAAGTGAATTAGCCCGAAAAATTGATGAATACGAAAACATTCACATTGTCATCCAAACTGGAAGTCACGGAAATAAAATCATGAATCCTACAAATTATTGCTATGATCCTAGAAGTTATTAGCAAATGATTTCGAAGTCATGTAATCCTAAATTTAGCGTAATATGAAGCTCAACTAGGCATACAGTAATTCTAGAACTTTTAATTTAGCAACTAGTAATGAAAAAGGAGAATTGAATTTTTTTCTTGTAATAATATTGGTCAAGTAGCAAGAGATTGTACATTTTAGAGATAGTCAGGACACTGCAATAAATATTACACATAAAAATAAAATTGACCCGTAGCTCTTAAAGTTTGTGACTGTCAGTCGTCCGCACTTCATACATACCTGAAACTTGGACTTATTAATTAGAATAAGGTCACTGCGCTAATTGAAACGGAATCTTTAAGCTACTTACTAAAGAAATCAATAGTACCAACTTTACAACACCTAAAAAAAACCTTTAAAAACCTTTTAAAAAACCCTTTACTTTTTAACTAAAAAACCCCGATAACATGATAGAAAAAGAAAATAAGATAGGGTCTGATGACTGCAAATAGGTGCTATTATACCTCCACTGTCACTACCATTCGAAGACTGAAGGTAACAAGTGGCTTTCTGTGATTCGAATTTGTGCTTGAATTTTAAAGGGATAGTGGAGAAAAAAAAGCCATAAAAAGATCTTTCAATCGAGGTAACCAGATGATTCCTGAGTGAGTTGAAAAAAAATTCAAAAAGAGAGAAAGTTCATTTTAATTTAATTTTTTTTTCACACAGACTAAGGCATATGAACCTCAGAATTCTACATTTGATGAAACTTTTGAAACTTTTTTGACTTGGTATGAAAATTTTAATATGTATAAGCCTTTATGAATTCATCAATCCTTTATTTATCTGAAATTGATTTTAAGGGTTATCGATTTTAAGGATTAAACTTTATTTTGTTTAAGTGTTACCAAATGATTATTTTCTGAATAACTGATGTCTTATTTTTTTAAGTTTACTAAGGTTGTTAATCATGTAATAATTGAATAATTCAAGTGTTATTGTATGATTTTATCTTAAAGATTTTTATTAATTACGTAATGAATTATTGACTATTTACTTCTTATGGAGCATTTAAAATAAGAAATAATTTATTTCCCTAGTATTTATCTAAAAGTAGCATTTTTTATCCTTAAAATTGATTTAATAAAACTCTCAGAATTATTTTAAATATTGTTTTATGTTAAAGAAACTTTTATAATTTGTGAAATCCGTTTTAAGAGTTCGTAGCAATCAGATTCTTTTATTTTTAATTGTATTGTCTCTGAGTAATTTCGAATTTTGATGCCTTATCCTGTATGTCAGCAGATCTCATATAATTTTCTTTCCATGTACAATACACTTGCTTTCCAACAAAACATTATGCTGACATTAAATATGTATTATGAAACCGAAGAACAGTATGTTAGTGAATTAAAATTTATTTAGATCTTCTCTCCTAATAGTTATAAAAATATAAATTTAAGGATATTCTATTTAGAAATACCCCAAGTGGTTTGAATTAAAGCATTGCCGTATGGTTATTTGAAAGCATAGCTTTCTTTCTGCATTAAAAATTATACAATAAGATAAATCTAATTTACACAATGTGGATCAGTTCATAATTAAGACAAAATATCAATTATGTATTAATTTGAAAGTACTTTTAATTTTTATAATGTCTTATATTGCAGATAAGTTTCGGAATATAGCATAACAAAAATGCTTGAAATTAATTATTGTGTTTCATTTTGCAAATAGATTTTCTCATTTTGTACTTTCTGTTCAGTAAATTCTGATCTAAAAATAGAATTGTAAAATTTATCAGAAATTACTCTCTCAGAAAGATTAATTACCAACAAAAACATTTATTGTAAGCCTGCCTAGTTCAAGACATGTATGCCATTTTAAAATTGAATATAAAAATAAAACTAAATATATTCCAAATTGAAAAACAGTACCTTTACTATTTGTCTATAAATATGTGCTTTTGGAGCAAAAATATTTTTCTCGGAGAAATTACAGTTATTGGTTAGTCACCCTTAAAAGCAGAATATTAAATTATACGATTTTAGCAGTTAGATATACGTCTTGTTATACATAAACTTTTTCAATTTTATTATGATCTATATTATGTTTTACTGTACCAGCCACTGCCATAATGTTTTGGTGTTCTTAGTGTTTGCACACTTTACTTACAGTTGAGTTCATTTATGATCTGAATGAATCAATTAGTAAGACTTATTAGGTATCTACGTAATTTACATTAAACTTATGACACTTTTTTTTAAAAATTAATCCACTAAAATAAGGTAAATATATTTATCACATTCAGCATATCATTAAACTGATCGTAAATCATATACAGGGTATAATTAATAATTTAACCAAATTAGAATTTTTTGTGATATTAAAAAAACAAAGCCCTTGCTTTCGAATATTCTTCTCGTTTCGAATCTTTTAACTTTTTTTTACTAAGTCTATAATGCCCTTGTACAAAAATGCTTACTGAAGAATTTTGAAGGGATTCTGAATCGTAATACGTACTCATTTTAATATTCATGTGTCCTTCCACGAGTAGCGAGATAAATACGAAATGTTGTTCGTAATATTTAAGCGAAATATATATATGATTTTGAATCTCAATTTTTATAATACGTAGCCCCAGTATATAACAGAACTTTTGTAGTATTTAATATCTATGATAGTTTTTGAGAGTGCAGATTTATTGTTTTTTTTTTTTTTATTTTGAATACATGGATTGTTTTACATTCGATAAATACATACGTTCAAATCTGATACAAACATTCTTTTTTCAAAAACATTTGTCTGAGTATTAATTTTCAAGTATTTTTTTTTTCTCCGTACATATATTACAATAATAAATCCTTATAAATATACTTCTTCAAAATTTATTTTAATCATCACATTAACTTTGAAATTTTAAATCAAGCTATAAAATATTATTTTTATGTATACACATGTAATATTTTTACTGACATAAAAATGTGGAATTAATTACAATTGTTTAAATCTAATTTTAATAAATAATACTTTTTTGTTTGTATAGAATTCAAATAATAGTCTATTAATAACAAATTTTAATCCAGTTTTTTTTTTTTTATTAAATTAAATGTTCAGTTTTTGATTACAGAGATGTAATGAAAAGCATTTCAAATAGTAGCTATTTAATTGATGATATTTAGTTTTATTTAACCATTCAGTGAGCACACGTATCTGAGAGATTCATTAGATATCAATTTCGTTTTATATCTTTATTCCATGTAATACTACTAGCTCCTTTCCTTAGGTATTCTTCTCGCTCCTTTGACCTATTTTTAGTCATTGTTTGGATTTCGAGGCGTTAATAGTACACTGCAAATCTGCTTTTTGTATTTTAGAAATACTCCCGTCCTTTAAGGTAAGTGTTTGTTATATCTTTTTTTTTTTTTTTTTTTTTTTTTTTTTTTTGGTGTTTTAAAATATCTTTATTGTTTTAGACTTAAACATTATGATTTGATGTGATTTTTGTGTTTAATGGCTTTTAGTGTTAGAATAGAGACACTGTATTTGTCACATACGTGCGAATGATCATGATATCTAATTTATTCTATTTTTTTAGTTATGTTGAGTAAAAACAAAATATTCAACAAGAAGAATCCCAATGACATTTAGACTACAAAAAGCATGCATTTATGTGACAGTGATGAGGAGGAGGACATAGTTTTAGATAAAAGTGATACAGATGAAGAACACCATAAAGAGAAGAAAATTTCATAAAGAGAAGATGATTCGTAGTCAAAACGAATGCAGCAAGCATTTCAGAAGATGAGGATAATGACGATAAATCTACTGATGCCTAAATAGCTCACCTTAAGAAAAACAGAAGCATCATCGAAGCAAGGAAAGGGAAAAAAATCCATTCAAGAAAACTAAATAAGGAACTCGCAATATATGTGTCCATGTCCCTGCAGCAATCGGGTGAGCCAAAGATTTAACAGATATTTTGGATAAATGTAAATGTTTCATTATCGATCACAAAACCTAAAGCTTAGTTGAAAAGACTAATAAGAATATTTTTTCCGTGAAAACTAATTACTGTCATTCAAGGGATGCCAGCGATAATGACGGACCAGAACTAGATGCTCTTTTGGTCTTGCTTTATTTGGATAGTGTTTACCATGGAAATAAAATTAACCTATAAGAATAGTGGATAATGGACTGAATATAATGAAATGACTATGAAACTGATTTTCCAACCTTTTTTTTAAGTATAAATTGAGTTTAATTTTTAAAAAAAATTCATATTACCCTTAAGTGTTTATGTAAGAAATGTAAATATTTCAATCGAAATATCACCAATTTCATTTATTTTAATTTCATGTAATTTCAATAATATCTGGCCATTTTGTAGAGCTCACATGTTTTATGTTTACATAATTTCCAATTATTTGTAAGTAAATATCATTTAATTAAAATATACTTATTAATCTTTAACTACATGCAACTAAATTTTACCATTAACACTTTTAAATACTTTAGCGTATCTATGAAAAACACGCGACCTTTCACGATAGTACAGAGAGCACTCCCACTGGAAGATTAAATTTTTACATTTATTATTATTAATAAAATGTTATGCTGCAGAATTTAAATAAAAATAATAAAGGATAAACATCACATAAAAAGTAATTTAAGGATATAATCCGGCATGGTAGAAAAGATTCAATTATTCTCAAGTGAAATTAAGATTTAATTTGAAATTTAAATGATGTTTTCAAAATTACTATGAAAAGATTTAATAGTAATGGAAGCAAAAATTGAGTTTTATTAACAAAATAGAATAAAGTGAACATTCATTTCTATAACGAAAATACAAAAAAAATATATTTCTGCAATTTTATACCATTTTGTTTCTCACCCTTGAAGCATTTTAACTTGATTGATTTATTTGCGTAATGAATTATTAATTTCTAATCTTGATGGAATATGATACAAAAATATATGAAACAATAAATAATATATTATTGAATGATTCAGAATGGAGTGGATGGCTTAAAACATAATTCCACTAAAAATTGGAAATGGGGTAATAGATGGTAAATTAGGATAGGGTAATTCAATTAAAAATAATCAATTGATTGGATTTCGTTTTCCAAGAAAGGCCTGAAGTATGACTCCCTGTGGTTCACAAATTATAATCACCTTAAAATTTCTGGGCGTAGAAGGTGTCATCGTCTTTTTTGGAGCAGGTACATCGAAAGTCACTAGTTGATTTAATTATTCATCTTTTCCTCTGCTTAACGATGTATCTTGATCTTAAGACAGTGTCCACTTGAAGAGGCAGAAATAACGTTTTGATTTGATAAAAAAATGCGTACTACATCAAATTTAATTCATGAAATAAACTCAAATTAATTTTTATCTCCATTTACCAATGAGAAACGACAATGATAACATCGATTTTCCAACAATTTTGAAATTGATGGAATTTTTTAATAAACCTGCTGAGTTTCATAAGTACATTTTTAATTGAACGGTGTGTTATGATGTTAATTTTCTTTCTTTCTAAAAATGTAAATTGAAAGATTAATTTTTTTAAAAAAAAAATATGTGTTTATTTTTCTCAATTAAAGCCGTCGTTTATTTAAAAGTAAAATACAACAACTTTTAGATAAGAGCTGCAAACAATAAAGAAGCACAGAGTTCAATAAAGAGCAGCAAACAATTGCGCTAATTTACCTTCACACATAATTGATTACGAAAATGCAGTAAATAGCCAAACACTTTCAAATCTCAGTGGTTCTAACTTTGTGAATATTAATACTCGAAGAATATGTACCTTTGGATACTAATTGAATCTGGGTTTATATGAATAAGTGATTTGCAATTTACTAAGACATGCTTGATTAATTTCCTTAATTAAAGATTAACTTTAGATAATTAAATTTGCTTCGGATATCATAATTCAATGATTATGAAAACAATACCGGCGAACACAGGTTCTCAGAACTAAAATGTATATCACCGATCATTGATCACTAATTGCGTTAGGGGTAAATCTTTTGATAACTGAATTAAAGGACGGGGTTATTAACTAATGAAGGGAAATTATGATAGCAAATGCAAACACATGCTATTAGTTTATTTTATATCTTCAAATTAGTTACTTTTCAAATTATGGATGCATCAAGATACTGTAACGTTCGCGGGAAATTAACTCCATTCGGATTATGAAACAAATTGCTAAAAAATATTCTTAAAAATAAATAACATTTTCATCTAGATGATACGGTTATTACATATTTTGTTTTGCAATTATCCATGAGATGTCTGTGTATATTTTGAAATAAAACAAGAAAATAAATTTTATATTTTATTATTATATCTATTAATGAATAATTAAGAAAATGATCAAATTCTTTTTTATAAATATATTTTGAACATTTTGAATGGAAGACTACTTTCTTTTAACCTCGTGAGATTAAACTTATTTACTTAAAGACAATGGGAAAATTGAGTAAAAAAGGTAAGCGAAAAAGTTTGGTACAATAATGGAACAAAAATTAGTTAATCAATTAAAATTCTCTTTAAATGGGTTCTTGGGAATTCAATTTGTATAAAATGGGCTTTTTATTTCCGAAGAAGGCTTTTTATTTCCAAAATACTTTTCAAAATGTAATAATACAATATCTATCTTTGTCAAAATAAAAATATTTTAGATATGATTATTTAATTTAAAGTATTATTTATAAAATAAAAAAAAGTACGTCTAAAATATATATAGTAATATATTCTTCAAAATATTTTTCTTACTAATGTATTTTGTATATTTATTTAATGATAAATGTATGAATAACATTTATAAAAAACCATTGAGGCAAAAATGCAAAGATATGTTAATCCCTATTGAAAAATGTAAACCAGAGATCTTTCTCTAACTTATTTGAGAAAGTGAAATGAATGCAAACTACTTTTATATATATATATATATATATATATATATATATATATATATATATATTTAAGAGTATTGATTTCTTTTATGCCTTTGGTAGGGCAAACGATTATTAATATTATCGTTGAACAAGCTGAGTCGCTTATTACATTCTTAAAGTAAAAAGAATTTTTTTCTTCAAAGAAGGAAATAACAATGTTGCAAAAATTAAATTTAATACTTTGCATTAACCATTGAATTTTCAATAAAAGTTATATAAAGTAATTCTGTTGAATTGAAAAACATGGGAATATAATTAAATTAAAAATGTAGAAAAATTTGTTGGAAAGTTAAATCGTAAAAATTAAAATTGTGTATTTTCAAACAATCAAATTAAATTCGAATTTGTGTTGCGTTTATGTGCGTAGAATACAGATAAGAAATAATTAGCCATATTACATTACAATTTGATGTGTGTTATAGATTTAATGAAAATTAAACGTAATTTATTCACATAATTCTTATCCAAACACTTTAATTATTCGTTTGATTTAATTGAAATATTTTCTTATAGATATAGTTTCAAGATACACGCATTATTCAGTCAAATAATGCGGAACTAGTTTCTAATATCAAATGAACATTATCATTTATTTTTCTTAAGTCCTGAGGACTTGCAAAGGAATGTGCATCAAAATGACAACTATTTTTATTGTTAAAATATTACTTATTCGTCATGGGATTGTAATTATGCTTATATGTGATATGCCACTGAAAGAGGACATAACTCTTTGATAATTAAACTATTTGGTTCATAATTTTAAAGGAAAGAAAGTCGAAATATCGAATTAAACTATTTTGCTTCAGTGTCGTAAAGGGAAGTCAATTTTGATTTTTTGCTAAAAATTCTTGAACGAGATTATAATATTTATCATCAAAATTAACTTTTCAAAACTTTTGTGAAATTCATTTAATTTGACATATAATTTATAATAAAATGTAAGTTTATATACGATCGGATATTGTAAGCTTTCAATAATTACTAAGACATAACTTACTATCTGGATAAAAAAAAAATTCCTATTTATTATTTGATTCTTAAAGGTATACATTACAAATTACAGCAGTTACGTTGATTTATATAGTTTCAGTTGTAGGTTGAAGTACCTACAGTAACGGGAAGTTATTATCTCGGTGTATCATGAATTTTCAATTATTATTACAAAATTATCGATTAGAAACTGAATTTTTATTTATTATTCTTAAAATTTCTCTACATAGTCACCACTCAGAGTTATGTATTTCTCCCAGAGTTTTTTTTCTTTCCTAGGTTATCGTAGTAAAACACACCAGTTTGAACTCCATCTACTCCATATTGCAGGTTCGTCAATCATATCTCAAGAACAGAAGATTACAAAATAAGCGAATCAAATATTATACCCACAGCACTAGAAAAGCAGTTTATTTCTGTGATATCTGGAAAATATGTATGAAAAATTGACAATTCCTTTCCACTTTTTCGAGTACATAAAAGAAATTTTTTAAATCTCTAGAGACATTAAAGTTTAACATTAAAGTTTGAAGCTTTTTCAATATATAGATATAGTTAGTATATATATATAGACAGAACTATAGATTTTTAAGGCAATAAAATGGAACAAACCAAGTTTTCTCTGTAGAATAGATCAATACAAAAGGAGAAAACTCAAACAAAATTAACAAGAAGGATCCAAAGAGAAATAAAATAAAATAATAAATAAAAATTATTAAAAAGAAATGTTTTTGTCCAGTTTGAAACGATAAAGTAGCGCAACTCTTTACATATAAACCTGCTCACTAAACATATCCTTTTTTAAAAATTAAATACGAATTACATAAAAGTATTAAAAGTTCCGCAAACCCTTATTATTTCGCAGCGAAGACGTGTATCTCTTTGATTTTAAACTCTGCAAATTTAGTAAAATAGTTCTCTTAGTACTGCAGTTAAAATTATTTATTACGATTGCATTATTTGAGTAAAGTATATAACTTTTATTATATAAATAATACTATTTTAATACTCTCAATTGTAAAGCATTCGTCATGATTCACGAATTTGCTACATTTTCTTAATGATAATTTTAAATTTTACACGTTAAGAATTTATTTCATTATTTTCTTCAATTTAAGGCATTACACTTAATAACAGATTTTTAACTCATTAATCTTCAAATTCCGTGAGAAAGAAAGGGCTTTCTTTCTTTAAAATTGTGAAGATATTTTTATTATACATTTTATAACTTTTCAGTATTACAATTACTTTTCGTCCTTAATGAAACGGAAATATTTATTATTTAGATTCTTGCAGACTGGGAATTTTTGAACCTAAGCTATTGTGCATTATGTGGATATAAATGAACTTAGAAAATCCATATATATATATATATATATATATATATAATATGCATTAAAAACACTTTTTATTGTATCCTTGTTTATTATCTCTGAATCCTTAGCTATTTTAAGCAAAATTTGCAACAATCTCGAGTAAACCATTGGTCATTTCAACTATTACATCCAAAAGTGATTTCGAGAAGATATAAACTTCGAATTATGATAGGCAACATTGAGGAGATTTGTCCCCCAACGGACTCTGAATCAGAAAAGATTTGAAGTATCACACTTGAGTAGATAGGCAACCACACATTATAACAATAATAATAATTTATTAAAAGCATTTAAGAGAATTTTAAAAGATGGAGTACTTATACTGTCAACTTGATGAGCTAACACACTATAAAGTTGAAGAATATCAGAAATGAAGAAGAGAACCAAGTAATCTCCAGAGCAATTCCTCTCTCTCTGCTTTCTTGCTTTCCAGTACTACCGTAAATAGCGCTAGCAGAAGGATATCAATTTCCAGAAGCTTCAATCCATTTTGTATGGCTTGCTTTGCCAGAACAACAGATTCATTCTTATAGTGACCGAGTAACAGCAAGCTTGAATGATACGCGATAACAAGTCGCTTTTGTACTTCCTTTGCAGTCACGAAGACATTAGAAAAGGACTACAAGACAGGAATGTCTTCCATATCTAGTAATGACATCATGAGAAGGAAAAACAGAAGAGGTCTCAATGTTAATTTCGTCCGGAAGAGATGATCTAGCTTCAAACGGTGGATAGAAACACTATGTGACTTACCATTTACCTCCAATGTAAATACTCTAGGAGTCTATAATACTACCTTAAAGTGGTCGGCGTAGGGTGATTCCAGCGGCTTACGAACTCGATCAATTCGAAGGAAAATGCAAAATGAACGAAAGAGATCCTTGATAATTAATGCAGTACAAGGAGAATGGTGCGATGTAATGTTTTGTTTTGATTTTAAATTACGAACATGGAATCTCAAGGAATGCAAATTTTGGAAAATTCACATTGACCAAAGAACTGGTTTACATTAAAAGTTGCCGCATTATTGTCAAATTCTTTAAATTCCAGCCAAATAATGAAGAATTATATACTTTTAGCTCCATTTCTAAACTAAAAATATTATTTGTAATGCAAAATATTTTACGTTTTTTTTTTCAACTATAATTTAACGTAAGAACACTTTTTTTATGTTATTCATACTTATATTTATTATAATTTACTACTCTTTAAGAAGTGTTCTAAAGTATTTCATTAATTTTGTACGTTGTGCAAAACTTCCATGACATTTTGAAGATAACTTACTCTTTGATATAATTATTATTCTTAGAATTTCTATCTAAATTTTTGTAATATAATAAACGTAAAAATATTAATAATAATTGCTTAAATTAAGAAAGTGGTCTAAGAAGGAATAAAATAGATCTTTAGTATTAATCACCTGTTTCTCTTTAAGATTACAAAGGTAGAAAAGATAAGAACCACTTACTACAGTCAATCATATATCTTTTCTAAACACTAAACACAGTAAACCTTTCCTATTATTCATTTCTTGATTCAAAACTTTATATCAACTAGAATTTACGTATTCCGTGATGTAAAAAAATAAAAACTAATAGTTTTAGGTTTTATATACACTCATTGACAAAAAATTAGTGCACCAAGAATGAGTCGTCAAAATAAAACGAAATTTTACATACGTATTGACTACTTTGCTACAAGTAAATTATTGGAAAATCGAAGAAAAGTGATCATTTGTTTCAGAGAAGAAAGGCAAAAGAATGGAGGATTTAATACCCTGTTGAACCCCCTGTAGCGCGAATGCACGATGTGATACGATCGGGCATTGTGGCATACAAGTTCTGTATAATTCTTGAGACATTTCCTTCCATATTTGCTGTAATCTTGCCTCTAGTTCGTTCAAACTCGTGAGATACCCAACTCGCCGTCCCAAATGATCCCAGATATGTTCAATTGGTTACAAATCAGGAGATCGGGCAGGACAGGGCAGGGTAGTAACAGTGCGGAGACAGTCTTGAGATACCCTTGCAGAGTGAGGCCGAACATTGTCTTGAAGAAAAATGGCTCCTGGGAGCTGTTGCATGAGTGGCAACACATGTGGTTGTAGGATGTCATTGACATACCACTGGGCTGCCATGGTGCCACGGATCAATACTAGGGGTGACCATGTATTGTAAGCAATGGCACCCCATACTATCACACCAGCTGTGGGAGCGGTGTGTCGCTGTAAAGCAAAGGCAGGATTGAGGCGTTCAGCACGGGGTCACCACACACGAACACAATTCGCTAAAGACGACCTGGTTCCATTTTGCTGCAATCTAGTTTCCTCGTGCTTGGCACCATTCCAAACGGAGGCGTCGATGGGTGGGTGTCAAGGGCAGCACATGTAGTGGGGGTCAAGGACAGCTCACGTAGTGCACGCCGCGTTCCCAAATGTCCTTCAGCCAGGTGCCTTCGTATGGTTCGAGAAACAGCGGCCCCTAGCAAAGGTCATACCTGTGTCTAAATGGCGGCCGATGAAGCAGTTGGCTGTACGCGTGCATTTCTTACGATGTGGTGGTCTTCTCGACGACTGGTCTGTCCCGGGGCGTCCTGAGCCTGGTCTTCGTGTAAATGACATCTCTCGGATCCACTTGTCCCAACACCTCCTCACAAAACAATCAGAGCAAAACAATCATATTGTCTTCGAAATTGTCATAATGTTATGTCTACCTCAGCTCTTCCTTTGTAAACGATTCAGTACACTCAAACAAGCTTCGGTTACCTGTTTTATATTCCACGGAAAACGACGTACGTACCGGCTATACGTAATGCACAATCATTCTGCATTTCTAATCATTTGCATATCTCCCCGACATGTACCTTCATGCCAAATTTCGTTACTATCCCGCAGTTATTATTTGGTGAGCTATTTTTTTGTCCTTGAATGTATATGGATAGTATTATTATTTAAATCCAGAAGTGGAAATTATAAAAGGTAAAGTATGAGGATCAAACTCATTGATCAAACTCATTTTAATGATTTTTGTGTCTATTAAAAGTTATACAAATTGTTTGGTTGAGAATAGTTGTTTCAAATTATATGCTTGCATAAAATTTAAATATCTATACTGATATTTCAAATAATATATATTAATACATTTTTAATTTAACTGTACTAAATGAAGCAGTAACGTAATTTGTCTAATTATAAACAGCATGTTGATCATTACTTACTAAAGTCACGCTTGGAAGTAATAAGAAAAAATTTGGCAGAGTGTCCAAGGGGAGTGAACTGGTCCAAAGTTTTTATAGCTACAAACTGGCCCCTCAGGAAACAATCATCCCTCACTCCTCATTAATTGGCAAAACTGTGAATCATCCCCACTATACGGCGTCCATTTGTGGTATCAGGGCTTTAAATCAAGACTCAATGAAAGCAAAGTTGGACCTGAATCTTCAACCATAACCGATAGCTTACCATGGCCATAGTTGTAGGGGGAAACGAGGGATTGAGTATTGTAAAATTAATTCAAAATAATGATGTCTCTGATGACAGATAAAAACTTTAGTAATGTGAACTACATACTTCGTATAACATATTGAATGTTGCTCATGTGACACAGAAGACTATTTATTTTTTATGTTTCATACATATTTTCAATACATGAATGAAAATTATTAAAGTAATTCTTGTTGAAGTGTCCGTAGTTTCAAACTAAATATTACTCATTGTATAAAAAAGTCATTTTTGTAAAAATATTTTCTAAAAACAATACATTTATGTACTAACCAAAAAAACATAATACAAATATCTAATAGATATATATTAATTTTGATAGGTCAATACATATTTTACTTTTTTTATAAACTACAATTTTATTTGAGTTTTTAAAATGTTTTGTTTATTATTAATATAAAAATTAGACATCAGGTCCCATCGTCCGTATTTTATGAAGCAATCAGAGAAATCCTAGCAGAAATAGGGAAAAGTTTCAAGAATCAAAATCTCCATCCCAGTTTGCTTACTCTCTAGGACCCGAGTGAGTTGATTAGAAATGATATAAAATAATAATTTAATATTTAGTTCAAACGCGTGAAGGCAGATTAACTACAAATAAACATTATCTATTGAGCTTTAAATGTTCAAAAATGAGAATAATAAACTCAATTCTCCTTTTTGTGGATTGTGTATTTTCTTGATTAACCGATCAAGCTTAATAATGTAAGAGGAACCAATTAAAAACCATCAATAGTTACATCAGCAGCTCATCAAAAATTGCTCACAATATTAAATCGGAATATAATCTTTTTTGTATTCTTACATAGCAACATTCGAATTTCCTTTCTAATTAATGTTTTTTTTTCCAAATAAATAGTTTATTGGATTCATTCTGAACAAAGCATTCTCTCAGATTCCATTTTATTCACATCGTGTGTTTGAAGTAGTCCCGTCTCTATGTCTTTAATCATAGAACTAAAATTTCAGGTTAATGCTAGTAGTTTTTCTGATTTTTCATTTAATTTCTTAAATGAAAAGCAGAAAAATCTTAAGTTAAAATATTAAAAAAATTAAAAAAACTAAAGGATCGTTCAATAAGTCCTTAAAAAGTACAAGAGATGACGATCGTAGCATCGAAAATGGTTCATTTTTAGTAAGCATTATTGTTCCCTAGACAACTGCCTAAATCCAACTTACTCGTATACGTAATTACGACGACTTTCATACCTCAAAATTTCTTAGTCATCACGGTTTTGGCCGATGAGATGACCTAGCTTTCTTTAGAACATATTCATCAGAATCTACAAATTATTTTATTATTTGGTTTCCGGTGTATAATGTTGAATCTCTGTATCATCGCTTGACCCAAAATGACGTCGACAACTCGACGTGGTTGTAATCAAATCTTAATATTGCAGCAAATAACTACCAAATCACAACTACCTTACGAATTAATATCAAATTGGTTTCGGATATGTATAACTGGTGGCATCACTCAACGATAATAACAATTTATATTATTGTTGCAATCTGTCTACAAATGCAAGTACATTTTGAATTATTTTCGTATTTATTATATATGTGTAAAATAGATTATTAGAAAATCTGAATTTCTTCCAAAAATCGAATTCACTCTAAATGATATGCCTCAAATCTTAAATAATAAGTCTATTTGAAATCCTAGTTGCTTTTCGAATTTCTTATAGAATAAAAATATCTGACTCATCTAAGATTATCCTATTCATATTAATCATTTAATGATCAAAATCATTTCAAGTAGCAAAAATATTAACCTCTTACTGTAAGAGCATATAATGTAAAACACGTCATTTTACTTTATTACTCAATATAATATATCAAACTTAAATATTTTGAATTGTTTAAATTACTCCAGTTTCATTCACAGCATTTCTTCAAATAGCTACAAAAAGGCACTCATGAGATTTGCAGTCACATAGTTAAAACTTTAAGTATTAGAGGGCAAACCCACACAAACTAATTTAATCTAAACAGAATTTTAATATAACTTTGAATAATGAGTTATCCAAAGCTTTGTAAAATGATTGATGATTTTAAGCCAAAAGGCTCCTAAATATAATAAGTTTAAAGAGTATTATAATTCCCTGTCCAAAATATTGCATCTCTTAAAAATTCATCAATCATCAAGAACATGTTAGTAAAAAAACCATAGGCAGCAATATATATAAGCAATAAGTAGTAATTTCAGAGAAATAGGGACTAAAATTAAGGTATCCGTACACCTGCAGATAATAATTTTTTTGAAATACATTGATATTTGCTATCAAAATATTTTTAATGCTAAAATATAACCAAAAACAACGAAAAACACATTTGACAATCTGCTTATAATAAAAAAAAATGGAGTGGAAAACATGGTGAAAACAGTACATAAATTGACTATCAGAATAACGCTTATAACTCAAATATATCATTTTTCTGTAAATTTTATTTTATTCATCTTAACATTTTTTGGGGCTGATGCTACTTTTATGACGAAAATCATATTACTACTGTTTTTATTGTGTTTCGAAGTCAAATAAAAATGAAAAATCCAAAAAAAAGTTATAACAGTACATGATGTACACATTTGTTATTAAAAACATATCAAATTTACAACTATAAAAGTAGTAGGATTTCTTACAAACTATGTAAGGAAGGTACTTGCAAAATTTAAATTAATTTGGTTCATAATGTTTCTGATATCTACGTTACTGTAAGTAAATAAGTCGAGAAAACAAAAAAAACTACCAAAAGAGCAATTAAAGATTAGCTACAGAGTTAAATTTAAATCTCTGTAATTTTAGTTCTAAATAAGGTAATTCAAACACTATTAGAAAGAGAAAAAATATGTAAATTTTAAACTGACTTAAAAATTAGAAAATCAAAAATTTTGACAAAAAAAAGAACGTTTTGAAGGTGTACGGATACCTTAATAATGTGTGGAAGAAAATTGGTCAAAATATAAAAATTCTTCATATTTTTTACACGTGAATTTCATAAGAATATTATACAATTTCATTCAATAATTAATGGTATGACAATAGCTGGCAAAATGTTATAAAATGTATTATAAAATCCTACGAGAAAATATAGTACATCATGCATTATTAAAAAATAATGATATTGTTAATTATTTAAAAAATAAAGAAATTTTCTTCATCAAATATTACGACTTGAAAGACTTATATGTTTTGTATATTTCATAAAAAATTTTAAATTTAAACTTAAGAAATCCATTGTGCATACGTTTATTTCGTATGAACAATTATGCTTCACAAATATATTAATTAGTGCCAGAGCAGAAAGTTATGTTATATTTAATAATAAGAAATACTAATCGATAAAAGGCATACCATAATGTGGTTCTTCTAGTAAAAAAATTTAATACATATTTATAGCTTTCAGAAGTGATTTGTTTGGTTATATTTATTGCTTTTTAATTTATTTCAAAAAATTCTACTGTTTGCCTTATTTCACTGTTCATTTTATTTTTGGTTTGTACTACTATTTTATAAAATAATTGTGAAAGCATTAAATTAATTTAAATTGAATCTTTTCATTTTTTTTTTCTCTTTGTGTACTTTATTTTCTTGAATTTTTTTTCTTTATCAATAGTTCTTCTTTTACTGATAACTTTAAATTCTCTTTCTTTTTCAATATATTTGTGTTTTAACACGTACAAACACATAAATATATATATATATATATATATATATATATATATATATATATATATGTGTGTGTGTGTGTGTGTGTAAACACAAATAGAAAATATTATAATAGAAAACTATCAAAGAATATTCAATACTGAATAATTACTTTTAATAGAAAAAACTTAATATTTAAGGGAATCTTTAAAAATTATATTAATATTTTTAAATCAGATAAAAATTTACTTATATGACTAATTAATCTGAAATTTAAAACTAAAAAGTAAAACAAATTATACTAAAGAACCAAACAAATTAACAGAAAAGCAAAATTTAGAATCATCGAATTAATGCAATTAATACTGTTCCGCACTTTGGAATGGGATAAAGTGTATTACACTAGTAATTTTCGGTCAAGATATTAAAATGTTAGAGAATTACATTATAAAAAAATATGGAAATGAAACATCAGTAAATTCAGAACACCAACCGCGGAAAAAAGAGTAAATGTCGAAATCATCTTCAAATTTACTGCAAACATCCAATTTTCACTTAACTAATCTTATAAAATATTGTAACACCAATAAAAATCTAAATAAAATGTGAAATATCAATAAAATCTTAAATTACTAAGAAAAAGCAAGCATTCTAAAACAAAATGTAATATAAAACATTTACTAATGACATGTTAATAGAATAAAATGTTGAAATTTTTTCAAGACGGCGAAAGAAATAGCAGAGAGAAAGTAAATATCGAATCCTATGATAAATTCTTATAAATTATAAAAAAAATACATAAAACAGGCATTTCTCTAACAGAATTTTAAACACATACAAAACACTACACAAATTTTACCCAGAAATTATATTTATTGAAGACAGTATGAGATGTGTATACTCTCTTGTCTCTCTTACCAACCCTACTTTATGAAAGAATTCGCCTAAAATATAAAAACTGACCGGTTGATTTAAACTAAACCACGCAAGTAAATTGATTGATATAAAGAAACCAAAAATATCTTATTTGTTCAAAATTACCGACAAAAAAATATAGAAAAGATATCGGAAAAACATAATTAAGAAACGAAATATGAACAGAAAAATAACATCTTTTAAAAAGAGAAAATATTAATCGAAAACAAAATTCAAAATTTATCACCGTTTAGTTTGAAGGAAACCTATTTATTAATTAAAAGAAAAATCTATAAAAATAAACACAATTTTTAAATATGCAACGAGAGAACTATACAATATGACGGATAAGTAAAGAACCAATAAATATATATATATAAAATCTACACATATACACACACAAATACATATATATATATATATATATATATACACGCTCTAAGTATTTACATTCACACCAAGAAGGATTTGCCCGATTGTAATGACAATTTGTACACAAACACTTTTAAACCGAATGAAAAAAATTTGGAGTCTATAGAATGAATAGTGAGAGTTACAGCGCATCGGAACTGCGCACTCATCAGGGGTATATAAGAAGTGATTCTCTATCTTATGGTCAAATTTTCTGTTGTATTCCAATTTAGAATAACTTTCAACGACTGAAAAAATGTCTCTTTTCAGGATTCCAGCTCATTACGAGCAACTGTCAGATTTTGAAGATGTCATATTATTGGACTGGAAGAGGCAATTTGTCAAATTGGAGAATCGCTTATCATATGGATCGAAACCATGCAGCGAATAGAAGATACTGTCAAGAATAGGTGGATAGTGGCAGATTTCGGCTTCATGATGGTAGCGGTTGACTTAGGGCCATAGCAGATTGGGAGGACAGAATGATTGTCACATCAGCGGTCACAGCACCTGATCAACCATAAAACGTGCGCTCCGCACACGAGTGTCCACCATGACCATTCACAGGCGGCTGATAGAGCGAAATCTACGCACATACCGACCGCTACGCTACTTGTCACTTACTCCTGCACACTGTCTAGCCCAATTGCAGCGGTGTTCAGGTTGGAATTATGCTGACACTGAACGTAAGGTGTTTAGCGACGCATCCCGTTTCCAAATGTGTTCTGACGATCATCGAGACGTGTTTGGGGGCACCCAGGGCTTCTTGCCGATCCTGCTTTTATTGTTGCACACCACATAGGCCTTTAACCAGGAGTTGTGTTCTGGGGTGCTATTTCGCTTGATAAGCTTTACCCCTTTGGTTTTCATTAGAGCACATCTACAATACAGCGGAACCTCGACGATATTCCAAGATCTATTTTGATACCGGTCTTTTATAGTATCACGGCCTTTTTTTTTTCAGGAAGATAATACCAGACCACATACAGCATATATTGCGATGATTGACCGGATGCCATTAGGCGAACAATGATGTTCTTGGATATATTAGCATCAGGAGATTCCAGCACTTATAAAATTTAGCCGACGGTCCTTTATGCTTTTTTACCCATCGCTTTATTTAATTCATGTAATTTCAATTATTAGATTATACATACTTGTATTACGATCACAATCTACATAAACACATTGTGCTATTGATGATAAAATGATTAATATTGAATTACAAGTTGAATGTGATACTTGAAATAGTATATCTTTTACTTAGCGTTACTAAAACATTTTACCCTAAGACATAAAATAAACTACTAAATTACTGTCCTCTCCTCACACCACGAGCGCATAATTCAAGAAATGTCATTTCAAAAACTCCAACGGAAATTTGAGATTCTTTCAATTTAAACGTACAAGAATATTCTTTTGTCCACTACAATGGTGTCTTGGTGAATTATGATTAAAATGCCACTTAAGTATTTAAATAATTCCATATACTTTTAAAATTAGCTAATAATTTAAATATATATATATATATATATATATATATATATATATATATATATATATATATAAATTTAAAGTGTTATTTGGTAATTCAAAATATGTAATATCATTCTACGTGGTATTTTTTTAAAATATAATTTGTACTTCTAGGAAAAGACATAATTTTACTTATTTTTTAGCGGCGATTATAGAAAATGCTGGCAAGAATGTGTTGACAATGGCAGATTTTAGCGTCATATTGGTAGCGGTCGACCCAGTGTCACAGAAGATTAGGAGGATAGAGTGATTGTCAGATCAAATGTCAAAGATCCTGATTTATCGTTATCATCCATCAGAAGTGCGACACGCTCACATGGCCATTCACAGACGGCTGATAGAGCAAAATCTACGCTCGTACCGACCGCTCCACCACCTGCCACTCACGCCTGCACGCTGTCCAGCCAGATTATAGTTTTGCTTGGCTCGATCAGATTGGAATGATGCTGACTGTGAATGTAGTGCTTAGCGACGCATTCCGCTTTCTACTCAGTCCAGATGATAATCGAAGACGTGTCTGGAGATACCCAGGGCAGTGTGAGATCCTGCTTTCACTATCGCACTTCACACAGGCTCTCAACCAGGAGTTATGGTCCTTTGTGCCTTTTCTCAAGATAGCCGGATCACTTTGCTCGTCATTAGAGGCATATTTACAGCACAACGGTGCGTCGACGACATTGTGAGACCAGTTTTGCTATCTTTCCTTTTGTAATACCGTGGCCTTTCTTTCAGCAAGATAATGCAGGACCACATACGACACGTGTTTCTATAAACTGTCTTACAGTTTCCAAACACTTCCCTGGTCAGATAGATCTCTATCCAATCGAACATATCTGGGATATGATGGGAAGACGACTGCATCTACCAGGGAATGTTGATGATCTCGTCCGACAATTGCAGCATGTTTGGCAAGAAATACCGCATGAGCCCATCAGGGAGCTTTATCACTCTGTGCCACGTCGTGTGGCTGATTTATTCCAGGCTAAAGGTGGGTCAACACCTTATTCAGCTCGTTTATTTGTAACTATGTTTCTCTGAACTAAATCAATCATTTCTTCTGAAATTTTAAACATTTTTCATTGTGTACATATTTTTCTTGTTTGCTAATTTTTGTCTCCATTGGACAACTCCATCTTTGTGCGTAGTTGT
>BMAW01129143.1:152431-245201 GCA_019974015.1 Nephila pilipes | reverse complement strand
ACTTCCGATCTGGTAGAGGCATTACTGACAACACGAAGAGATGGAACAGTAAACGTCATGAAATATTCTGTTTGATATGAGATCATTTACATTCAATGACTGCTCTCAATTCAGCTACGATTGCAGGTTTCACAAATTACATTTTGGCTTTTTAGTCTTTCCATAACGGTATGAGGTCTGGTGAACGCACAATTATTCTTCGTGTTCATGGATATGTTTGATACACCCTCCTAAACTGTCTTTGCACGACCACTGCATTTTCATATTTTCAATAGCATTTTAGAAATAATTTCTTTTGCTTAAAATTTAATTTGATTTCTATTATTAATTTTAGTGGGTACACACACACACACACACACACACACATATATATATATATATATATATATATATATATATAACTTGTGAATAAAGAAGTATCGATTGAATTTTAAAGAATTTTATTTTTAGCAAGTTAGGACATAATAGATGATTCGAAACAAATATTTAAAGAGGTGACAGAGGAATTTTAGATATACTTAGCAATATTCTGAATGAATGTTGGTATCAATTCGATTCAGTGTTATTTATATTTGATTTGACCTTTTAAATGGTTAAGTTTAGAAGTATTGTTGTAGCATTTAGGTTTCTCACGCGTATTAGCCTTTAACTAACCTATTGGAAGTTATAATATGACATTATTTGATTAGAGAACCTTTTCTCGTGAATGAGTTGTTACTTATGTAAATGAGAACAAAAATATCAAAGCGAGGTGATTAAGATTGTTAAGATTGGATTTATAAACTACCGGGAATTGTGAAAAAGAGTGAGATATTAAAAGATTAAATCGTGTGCTTCTGCTGGCAAGAAGAAATAGATTATGTAATTTGATACAGTGTAGAGTAACTACATGTGAAAGTACGTGCAGTAGGATCCAGCTTTCAAGTTTAGTACTGACCCAGGTCCGGTTAGGCAGTACCAGATCAGTAAACAATTTTATTTTAATCTTAAGATTCGGACTTATGAAGTGACCTGTTCATCAGGCGTAAAAATAAACCAATTGTGTTTTATTTACTTTAAGAAGAAGAATAAATTAAGTTAAGGGTTTGTGTCTGTTGGACTAATTTTGAATGACGCTTTCCTGGCTGAATTTTACTAACTATTCCTGGCACAGTTAAATGAGGGAAGTGAATCACATAATATAATCTTTTTAATCCATTTTTTAGAAGCCGGGAGAAATTGATATGATTTATAGTGAATTGAAAGTAATCTCAAGTTTCCTTTGCAACAGTTTTCTCCATCTTGTTTAAAGTGAAAATAAACAGTTTCTAAATAAACAGTTTCCAAACATAACCTGCTTAATTACTGCTCATAATCTACATCCGAGTGAATCAAAATGATACAGAACTGCTACGCCTAATTCAATAACTTAACCTTTTAGACACAAATTGATAATACATTGCCAATTACCTCGATAACCCAAACATTACTTTTATGGAAAATAAAATTAAGTTAAAAATTTTACTTAAATGTTTTATCGAAGTAATGTTACTCAAATATGAATTCCTTATAGGGCCTTCATATTTGATACACATAAATGCATTAAAACTTTATTAGTTAATTAAAATTATAATTTTTGTCTCGAGGGAAAAAAATCCAAGAATATTTTTTACGAAAGTATTTTATCCTATTTTCGAGTAAAACCTGTTTTCTTAAGTTCTGTTACATGTCGATCGGAATACTACCGCATGTATTTAAAAGAACTACTTTCTAACATATTTATAATTCATCAATGTCAAATCAAATTGAGAATAACAGTGCTCAGATTCTAGTAAGCGATGCGCTTAAAATTTTTCAGAATATTATTATTTCAGAGAGCGGCGATAAACTTTACAGTGATTTCTTAAGTGTTAATATATCGACCTGAATTTATCGTCTTTATTTAAATATAATATAATTACTCAGTAATTTCGAGGACTGCTTAGAAAAACTGTTTAAATAGCCTCAAATGGTTCCTTTTTTCTCTTGTGTTTTAAATGGTTCATTGTTCATTAAAATGAATTAATTTTGTTATCAACTCGATAATCCCATGGAGATAAATGGTATTTAATTCGGAATGAGGAATTTTATTCTCCAGAGGTAAAAGACATCGCAAATAGTTTTTTTTTTTCAAAATTTTCATGTTTCAATAAGTCAATAAATAACATTTATTTCACCATTGTTAATTCATTTGAAGTACTTAATCCAAACGAAGCGCATAATTACATCTCTGCGCAACAGAAAAAAATAGATTAAATGGGTTCCAACATATCCAGCTCTTTTATCATTCAGCCTTTTAAAAACAAAACTAGATCTCTGTTGTATTGATATAAGTGAAATGCCCCTTTGACAGTAGTAGAGTTAGTTAATTGCACAACTTCATTTTTTTTTTATCTAAGCTACTTTATCGTTGACATTTTTCTTTTTTCTTTTTTGCAACTGGAAGGATAATACTCTAGAGGTTACTTTGTGGAGAATTTGGTGTTTTTAATTCGTATAATCGATCAACCATTTTACTTTCTTTCTAAATAAAAGCCATTTAATCAACGTAACTATTATACTTACTTCGGAAAGGGGAAGTTTAGTTTTTCTCGTTGTATATTTTTTATGCTACTTAGATAGCAAATCATACAATGTTTATATTTCAGATATCCATATATGTGTTGAATGAATTTTCTTTTAATTTCTTAACTGTAAATTAATAAATTAAAATAGCTGGTTTGATAATCATATAAATATTTTGCTGTATATTTCGGTACGTAAAATATATATTCATGCTATAAACAACATTTCATCAAAAGTAAAAGACAATACATTTTTGAATAGTTTTTAATTTTATTTATAAAGAAAGAAATACTATTTTTAAAGTCTGAAAACATATTCGAATAATTCATTGAATATCCAGAAAATGCAACAAACAGTGAAATACAGCCAATACAGATCACAATTTTCCTAAAAAAAAATGACTTTCAAAATGCTCCACAATATGCACTTTTCTATGCATTTGAGGATATATAATATAAAATTGCTTTTATAAAACTGACGCAGGAAAATAAACTATTTTGAATTCGTTTCTTTTAAACAAAAATAAATCTATATTTCCCCTTTACCTAATACGATCAGTATAATTGTTAATTTTTTTCTATAAAAAGTTTCAAAACTATGATTCGATAAAATAACGAGATAATACATATATATATATTAGGTGAAACTGAGGAATTTAAACCAAATGTTTCGTTTTACCCTAATTATCTCAAATTATTAAAAGCTAATCTTAATTCTAATACAGTAGAATTTCTAGATCTTGATTTGCAAATTGTTGACAATAGACTAATTAGTAATATTTATGATAAAAGAGAGAGATTCGAATTCCATGTAATTAAAATTCCTTTTTGGAACAGTAATCTACACATATCTATTTATAGGAATATTTTATTAGGCTTTTTATTACGTAATAACAAATTAACCACACATAAAATAGACAAGTTTAAAAACATTAAAACATTCTTCAACAACTGTTTAGATCATGATTATCCAATAAATTTCTTAAATATTTATGTACATCACAAATATATTAAACATCTTTGCGAATCGCGATTCAGTTTCAAATCCACCACACAACAATAGGTCCACAAAGTCGGCTTGTTAGTGGTCTAGCCGTAAAGAATTTATTTATTTATACTCACTCTGTGGACCATTATACTCCTTTACCATACAACTTATTACCAACCAATTGTTTGCATTCTTTTACATTTTATTACCAATCAAACAATGATTTAAATCTTTTTTCAATTTATATGGTGATGATGTGTTATATTTTTTTCATTTTGAGTATGTGATATACATATTGAAGCTTAAAGAAAATTCAGTCTTACTACTCACATATTTGAATCTTCATTTCTTTGAATTTTGTAAGTAATTTTTATATTTTGATTTGTTGATAATTTTTAGAATTATAGATTTTATTTTTGTAAATTTTATCGTTGAAAAATTTTTTGCATTTCTTAATCATTTAACTCCTTTGTAATTTGAATTTCCCAATTCAGCCTACCAGGAATTATAGATTTTATTTTTGTAGATTTTATCACTGAATTTGTTTGCATCTTTTAATCATGAACTCTTTTGCAATTTGGATTTCCTAATTCAGCCTACCAAGTCGCAAAGGGGGAAGGTTGGTACCATTAAATTAGTTTAACCCCGCTTAATCGGTCCTCAGCCCGATATTGCTTTTTGACTTGCTGGGTTCCATATTTTCATTTATTTTTCTTTCATTTTTACATTTCTTTCTGGATTTTTGTCTTTTTAAATATTTGAAATTATTCTTTCATAAATTTTCTGTATATATATATATATATAAAGTAAATAACCATAAAAATAAGCATGAAATAAAAAAAAAGAACACATTTAATTCCAAAATAGATAAAAAAATAAAGTACTAAATTAAACATAAATCATATTTAGATAAAAGACCTTACAAATAGCAAAGAAAAAAAAAAGAAACTTTATTGAGTACGCAAATGAACAAAAAACTATATAATAATTGTAAAATCCATGCCAATATAGGAATAATATAATAAGAATTGACTAGGTCAAAAGATTTTCTTATAAATTAATTGAATAATTTTATAAATTAATTTTTATATAAATTAAATTAAAAATTTTAAAAGTTAAAACAAAAGTTCAAGAAGTAAACAATTAAAGCACATAAATTTATAATGAGGGGCCCCAAAAGTAACGAACAAAATACTGAAGGAAAGAAAACAGGAAAATCACTAAATTAAATAATTGTAAAATATTGGAATGTAAGATATTAAAGCTTAAATAGAGATTTCAGACTTTTTTGTAGGGTTTTTCTATATTTACCGGATTAAGTATGTTACGAGCCTAAATATTCATTATATGTTATACAAAACCATTATAAGCAAATAAACAAATTGAACAAGTAAACCAAAAAATTAGAAAAGTAAGAAGTCCAAAAAAAATGCATTTTTAATTTTAAAAACAATGAAGAGAAAAAAAACTAAGAGAAATCAATGGTTAATATATTAAAAAGAAGATCAAAAAAGATTAAAAGTATAAAAATAAATTTATATAACAATTCAATTAATGAATAAATGCGAATTCTCGCATATCGTGAAAAGTGAAAGAAAAAATTAGCAACGACCTCTATAATCTAAATTTGAAACTGAAGGTCAAAACTAATTGTAAAATCTTAAATAATTAAGAAATAAAACATATAAATATGGGGAAAAAATAATTAATAAGAAAAAAAGAAAAGAATAAAAGAACTAAATTGACAAAGATTTTGCTTAATTTTAAGAAAAAAGAAAAGATGAATGATTATCACAAAGAAAAACTATTAATCTTTTAATAATTATTGTATTTTAATTTGATTTTAGTAAAATTTAAAGGATATTCAGTTAGAAGACACTTTCTTAACAATATTGTACATTTTGTGAACTTTATCTGAAATATTATAAATATGAGACCACTTACTAAAAAAAAACAAGTGTTATGTTATATAAAATATAGTTATAAATGTTTTTGAAATGTAGATAGTCTTACACAGCTATTCTAATAAGTGATGTAGTGAATCATAAAAAAAAAAGATATCAATCTTATCCTAAAACTTACAATAAATTTTATTACTTTCAATTTTTAAATTAATATTTATGTATTCCGATTCAAGTTCATTATTATTAATTTGGAATAATTATTAATAAGTTAGATAAAATATAAGTATATTTTGTCTTCTTCATTAACATTATTTTGAAAAATTATCGGATCATCAGTATATCTGAACGTAATAAAAAATTATATTCAATACAATTACATATATAAGAATGCAAATAGGTATTTCAAAACTATTACAAGCTCATACATCTTGTGGTAACCATTAATTTGCTTATACATTTATTATTTTAATAATATAGTTTTCTTTAAAACTTAATAAAATAATAAAATAAATTTCATAATTAATGTGTATTTTAATAATAAATTTCTTATAATTTTCGTACAAAACTTTAACTGAATCAACAACATCTATTGAGTAAAAAATATTTTCAAAATAATTATGTATCAAAAAAATATCTTTATTTTCAACATATTTAGCAAATCTATATTATTTTTTTAAAATGCTGTTTTACTAAAATAATCAATAACATTTTGCAAAATTTCTCTTTTGTAAGATTTTATAGCTAAAAAAACATACTTCTTAGATCCATTCGTAATAAGTTAGAAATTTTATCAGATTCTTATGAAATTTTGGTGTTAAAAAGTTTGAGGGATTTAACATTATTTATGATACAGCCTATTACCCTATATAAAGTAGTAATTCTGTTAAATTTCTTTATTACTATTGCTAACATATATTTATATGGTATATGGGTTATGTAACATATTCATTTAGAAGGAGGATACTACAGAAAGAGACATATTCATATATTATTGATAGAGTGAGTATAGCAGAGAGATATATATGGTATGGCATATATATGAGAGGTATATATATATATATATATATTATGCTCTTTATCTATCCATTATATTATATAATATATAGATATATATAGAGAAGATTGAGATGCATAGTCCCATCCCTGTACAGAATTTATGATATTTTTGGTATAGGTGAGTAGTTGCCACAACATTTCAATATTTTAATTTTAAGAAATTTATTAAGTTATCTCAATAATCAAAAATAAATAAATAAGTAAGTAAAACAATGCGTAAGAAATCATTGCTATACCACTGAATAAAATGATGTTCACCAGTCTATAAAAATATATAGATAAAACATTGTAAACAAAGAAAGTGAATAAAAAAATAAAAATTTAATTGCAATAGAAAAACATTATATACAACTGAAATTTCCAAAAGAAAATACAATGAATGAAAAATTAAACTGACAACCACTGAAATTGTCACAAATACATAAACAAATTGAAAAACTTTAAGAAACCAAAATTTGAAGAAAGTAATAGTAAGGAGTATAGAATATTTGATGTTGTTGCAGGCCTTTGTCTGTTAGGCTGGGATTTTCCAGGATTATTGGCCAAATTATCCTAATCACATAAACATATTATAAAAATATGGTTATTAAATCAAAAATACGGTTGAACAGATATCAAAAACAATAAAATTCATTACAGTATCGTTTAAGAAGTCAATCAACGAAATCCAGAAAAATCCAAAATATCTAATCATAATATAACTGAAAGAACTAAAGATATCGCTGAAAACACAAAATATACACCAATCTAAAATAAGCTAAATGACCTTAGCAAAAAGTGAAAATATTTTGCAAATATGTTGAACCAATTACCCGTTATTAACGTGAAAAGATAGAAAAGATAGTTATAAGTAAAAAGATAGTAACGCCAACTACCAAACAGTTTCAGAACTAAATAAAACTTGATTATAAATATTGCAAAAAATAAAAACTGCTTAAAGAAGGAGAAAAAGCCACTGAATTGAAAATATATTTAAAAACAATTTTAAAGAAATACTATTTAGCAGATATTAAATAATATAATGAATATTTTTAAGAACCTATACTAGATTATAATTTAAAATTTAATCTGTTCCAAATTTCTTAATTTTTAATAATAAAAGGCTTACAGAAAAGGCCTCATTATTGTTCGATTATCGATATGCATCCGAATCTTTTGAATAAAACATTTAATTTCTCTGAAACTTGAATCGTTTCTTTCATTGAGCATAGACTGGGTTTCTCTCTATTCAACTGGTATGAGAATATAAATGTTTACTAACATCGCAATGAGAAGCAAGCCGAGGGCTATTGGTGACGGACCTCGTAGCATTTAACCTCGGTCAAGGGACAAAAACGACACGAGAAGGAGCCTCCTTTTCCAAAGGTCCTCGACCAGATTCAACGTACATCAGCCCTGCTACACGGAGAGCCTTTAGTGACATCAGTGTTTGAACCCACGACTCGAAGAAAACAAAGCCGTACGCGAGAATGACTATAAGACCATAGCGGTCTATGCAACTATTATTTCTTTCATTTTCCATTAATAATTATTAAAATATTAACTAATTAACAGTTCAATGAATAAAATGTCATGCATTAATGATAACATCATTATTTTATTTAGATCTATAAATGATCAAAGTTCAATTCTCAGCTTTTTAATCTTTGGATACGCCTTATACGATTTAGAATCTAACTCGTTTAAAATAGTAACATTACTGACCTGATCCGAACCAATCGGGTTAGAGTTCTCAGTATATTTAGAAATTAGGATCCTATTCAGACCTTTTGTAGATCTTTTCTATGATCGGAACAACTATAACTTCCGAATTAAAATCCTTCCTTCTTATGAATGTAATTCTTCAAATATGTTCGTTACAATAATGTTTAATCTATATAATCAAGCATCATTTACTGCAAAATAATTTTTATTCAAACAACAAAACACACAAAAAATACTTAAGTGTTAGTTTAAAGGAAAATTGAGATACAGCCTCGTTACAAATATTTTGTTTAATCCTTCATGTCTTCTATTTCGGTTGTGTAGATTTAAAATATTTTAATATCTTACCAATTTAATGGAACAAAATATCTCAAATAACAGCAAAAAAAGGTTTCAGAAGATTTTTTAAGTAAAGGTCAATACATTCTGTATAGAAAGAGAAAAATAAAGCAAAATGAAAACAAAAATTATTCTATTTTTGCTTTTCAAAAGTAAGAAATCTACATGATCTAAATTTTCTTTGTACAAGAACTTAGTGTATAAAGGAAGTATCAAAAAGGGCTATTACATTCAAGTAATTTTAATTATTTAACAATCTGGAAAAACAGCAAAGTTAACTGTAATGGTGACTATTTATCAATATGTAATACTGTCATATTTATAAGAACTATTCAGAAGTTTTTGAAATTTTGGATTTATTCAATACGATTTATTCTTATGAGACAGGTAAAATCAGAGTTTAACATATATCATGTGAAAATAAAAATTACATAATTTCATATTGTTCTAATAGAAAAACTTTATCATTGACTTATTCACCATAAGACTTCATCTAAAAGTACAATATTAGAACTTTATTACTTTTAATACAATGAAAAATTCATTTAAATTTCTGAGACTTCTTTTAACAAACTTTAAATACAAATTATTGTATTTTGTTTTAAAATGCAATAGATGCTCCATAAGATATTAAATTAACAGCTTCCTTCTGAATGCAAATGTTTCGTTTAATTTCCATGAAACAGAATTATTTAATTACTGCATACCTGAGGGGAAACGTCCTATATTAATGCGAATCTTAATTATTTACCTGAATCACAAACTGCATAGTTTTCAATGCTTTGTGAGATATTATCGATCTTGGTCATTAATTATTTTGTATTTATTTAAATGTAGATGCATATTCATGTATTTGTATTTGAACGTAAATGCTCGAATTTAATGTAAAAATTGTGATTATTTGTTTCAGAGTCTTAAGAATTAATTAAGAAATTACTAAGAGTTTACTTATTCATTATCTGTATGTTTTTACTAAGAATTATATATCCAAGAGTTTTGTAGAACTTTAAGAACTTCATACTTTTCACATAATTAAATTATTCGGAAAATAAGATAAATTTAATTTTCATCCTTGAGCTGTAAATTCGAACTCTTATGGATATATAATGATATTAATCGCTTGGAAATTGGTTTTCTCTTTCTATAACATAGTTTATTGTTACTTTAATCAAAATATTCTGTTATTCTTTTACACAATTTAAGAAAATATAGATAAGTGGATGATTATATTTTGTGTCACAATATATGAGCCTTCTTTGTTCAAAAATTGAAATAATATCGATTAGTACTGAAACGTCTAACATGTTAATTGCATTTATTTACTGAGTTCATTATTAGTTTAAGGCTGAATAAATACATAAAAACTTCTTAATTTTTCAAAAAAAAAATAAAAATTTTTGAAAACTATTGGTAAATATTTACTTCCTTAAAATTCAAATATTAAGCAAAAATTTCATTTTTCTCCAATATATGCGTTTCAGGACAAAATCAGTCATTCGGTAAATTATAAAACTACATCAAATTCTTTTTCAATTAAATGAAACCATGCCTGTTAATTCGTTTGGATTTAGTAATTCTTGTATTCCCTTTATAAAGTTTATTTATTATAGTGTTATATCTTATTATTCTATCAGTTTCAATTATTAGTAATGGGATCTCGTAATTATAGAAATATGAGCAAAACCGTTATTAAATAACAATGATGTTTAGAAAGTATCAGAATTTAACCACAGAAAAACAGGGCAGAAATAACTACATTTTGAGGGGAGGGGAAACAACATTTAATATAATTGTAAATATGCATTTCAGTAAAAATGTTAATCATTTTTTTTTCTTGTCCCATTTTCCGTGTAAAATCAAATATGAAGAGATAAAATATTAAGCAACATTTTAAAAATAGCACAAATAAATTGAATAATAAATATAAACAGGTATGAAATGGGAGAAGAGGTAATTATTAAATAGCACTTTTATCAAATATATATATTATTTACATTTTGTCTCTCTCTCTCCCTTTCTATCTCTGATACCCTTTCAATGTATTTCTTAAAGTAAAACTTAGAAAAAAAATTATTCATTTTTGAATTTTCCGTTAAATATATTGAAATTTATCTTCTTTTTTTAGATTGAAGCACATTAATATCACATGATTGAAGTGCATATTTCCCTCTTAAATGATATTATTTAAAGGGACACTGTACACAGAAATGAATATTTTTTAAATTTGTCGTTTATGAGAAAAATGCTCATATTCGTAATATTTTTATTCATATAAAATATGCAGTTTAGAAAAAAAATTCAAACAAACTATTTTTTAAAATTTTAATTTGTTTTTCAAATTATTACAATATTTTAAAATTCCTATTATTTCTACAAATTTTAATATTTTAAACATTTTTTATTCTTAATTTCTCAGAGGTCTTTGTCCCAATTCTATGCATAAGTTTGTTTGTACTAGAATAACTTACGATTTAAATAGTTTTTTTTTTATCAGAGATTACGAAAAACTGCAAAAAAAAGGACTATTTCTGATTTTTTTCGATTATTTTGAAAGTCACGATTTTTCTAAATCATTATTTTATGAATGAAATTATCAAAACAATTTGTTCAATAAGCGGAAAAAATTTCAAAACATTATACAAATTACAAATTAAGTCTTAGCATTTTTTTAACATAAAAAAACAGAAAAAAAGCTAAGAAAAGTTTCAAAGGTTATGACGTTAGTCCATCCTTATTCGGCTCTTGTATCATATTTCAATTTAATATATTAACAAAAACTATGAAATTCTAAATGAGGATACACAAAACTAAACTAGCGAAATTATTTATTATTACTACAGAATATCCAAAGTACCTCTCTCCAGATCTCAAACCTAACTCTCTGTCCTAATTTATGATTTGAACAAGAAATCTATCTTTTTCCAGTTTACTCGTTATTGATTTCACGACCTTTTTAGACAGTAACCACGTAGATAAATGCTTTTAGTGGACTTATACTTCAATCCACAAAACTTACGGAACAATTTCAAGATTAGCAACAATTCTCTGATTTGCCAATCCTTATCCTCTATCTTCCTTTATTTTCTATTAGTTTCATATAATTTACATATCATTATATCAAAATCACTTCACTTCATTTCATTTCTTATCTTCATTTAATTTACCTATTCACGTTTCTTTTTGGTTGAGGAGAAACTGTGATTGAATGCAATTCAAATTGTAAAAAGTCTCCCAGGTTAATGAAGAGAAATAGGGAATATTCCAACGTTATAAGTTCAATAAAATAATTTCGCACTCTCTTACAGAAATCTTAAATAACACAATGAATATTGTATCTAGAGCTGTGAAAGATATCTATGATATTAAGAGGTTTTCCACATTTTGGTCATTTTTAGGATACTTTGGTCCCTTAAACATATAAAAAGTAATTGATTATAAATTTAAAAATATTTCTTTATATTCGTAGCAATAAGTTAAGAAACGTATCGTCTATTATTAATGTTTAGTTTTAAAATTGAATCTTTAGAGATTTAATTTATATTTAAAAAAATACAAACTCCTCTACAAAATACTCTCTTTTTGACTTCTAACATTTTTTTGTTATATTTGTCGAAGAACAAATGGAAACTATTTTTAGGCAAGACGTCGGAAAACCTTTTCTATTCTCTTCCGTTAAGTTCCGAAAAATGCTTTTGTTTCCTCTTTTTTTTTTTTTTTTTTTTTTTTTTAATATTTGAGAAATAAAACTGCCATAAACAGAGGGCGCTACTTGAGAAACCTTATACTGACACATTGTCATTTCTCCAAGGCATGCAAAGAGTAGATTTACCTTTTCTGAAACACATTTTTACCGTTTTGATAAGTAATTAAATTTTTGCAACTGCTTGAAATTGAATATTTTCAAATTTAAAAAAAAACATTTTGTAACAAAAAAAATTAGTTTAATTAAGTTATTTGATATTATTAACATACTCCCTCTTGAATTGTCTAGTTTCTGCTCAATAAAAATGGACTAAAATAGTTTCATTATAAAAGATTATTTGAATACGTCTTCGAAAGAAACCTTACACGCATTCTTGAGTTTTGTAAATGAAAAAAGTTTAAAACTCTAAACTTTATTTTCTTCTCAAGTATTAAAATGCGTGCGAACAAGTTTTATAAAGCTGAAAACTAATTTCCAAATTTCTGAAGTTTATTTAGAATTTATTAAAAATTTCATTAAAAATGAAAAAAAAAAAGCTTTTGTAAGGCAACAACTTGAAACGTGAATTGCAATTTAAATTTCTTCATAGTATAGTCTTCAATAATAAAAAGACTTTTTTTTCATTTTTCTATCTTGGTTTTTATTTATAATTGTTTATTCACAAGCTTATGTTTCAGTTTGCAAAAGTTTTGCTTATGTTTCAGTTTGCAAAAGATTTGCTTATGTTTCAGATAATACAAATTCTAATGACACTAGGATCACACACTATTGCAAGAACAAATGTATTTACTAGTATAGAGAAGAACTATTAGCACCCGAAGGTCACTTGTTCATGACCACGTAATTAATGGAACACGAAGAGTTATCGTAAAGATTTAATTATCGTTAAAATTAATTGAGATAGAAACGTAATTCATATATTGTATTTTTTAGATTTTTCTACATAGGCACCATCCAGAGTTATATATTTCTCCCAGTGTTTCTTGACATTTCGAAGGCCGTCATACTATAACTCAGCAAACTGAACTCCAGATTGCGAGTTATTTCAATCAATATCCACCTGAAACGAAAAAAATCAACATTAATAGCTACAATCTACAACGTTATGTATATTGGGATTTATTAATATGAAAAATAAATTGTACCCAAATTACTATTTTTAATAATAGTTAAGCCTTTCCGATCCCCATATGTACATAAAATAAAATTTAGTATATTGGTATTGGAGAAAATGTCACGATTCTCTTTCATTAGAGTAGATTCGATAATGAATCGTTTATTTTATTTGGATATTTCGTGAATATATTCAATATTATCAGTTATTATCTGCAAAGAACCCATTATGAAATTCCCTGTATATTATATTTTTTTATATATTATAATACTGATTATTTTTTAACAGTATCAGTCATATGGCCTCCCTCGTGTTCTTCGTAAGAAATTAACTTTATTTGCAAGGGTTAACTCTTTTAAAGATCTCAGTCCATGACTTAGAAGAAATACATTTATCTAATAACATAAAGTGACATTCATACGACTATTTCTACACACATATATTTGGAAATATTTTAACAGTACTTAAAACTACATATTGAACTCATGGCAATGTATTTACAAATGCAATGGGGAAGGAAAGCCCGAGCTATAGTAAATATCATCAATGTTTATTACATAAATTGATTGCAAATCCTTACTGAAGGAAAAACTATCGCTTCCCAGACATAGATGATTTCATGAGACATAATATTAAAAAGTTGACACTTTCTCCTATATGTAAGATATTGTGAATACTATTTTTAATAATATAACACCAATATATAAAAAGTATGGGACTCAGCCAGTACCTAGTTTATTGGTAATTTGGAGAAATTGTTGTCATTACCAGGGATAATGGTATAGTTTTAACTATTACTAAGAAATAACAGAGATATTTGAATAAAATTCATTCATTTTATTTAATTTATTCTTATTTACATGTAGCATTATAAATTATAACTATTGATGTTTGTTTCAGGAAGCCGCAGATTGAAGTGACCCTGATATATATATATATATATATATATATATATATATATATATATCTCCAACATGTGAATGTGGTAAAGGAAAAATAAATAAAAAAAAAATTTATGATATCAGCATATCCATTTTTTCTGAAAAAAAACTACTTCCTTTGCGATTATTTTTAAATGAGAAATAATTTTTGTCGTTTAAGATGTAATAATTTTTTCTTCCCACTTTATAACTTACATTCACCTCTTTCTCCCGAATTTATTTTTGCTCTTTTTTTCTTTTCATTTCCTAAATTAACTACAGGTTAATGAATTACTACCCTAATGAATTATTTACGTAAACCAAACATCTCATTACCAAACAATTATGAGAAGAATATCGAGCAATCTACATTTATTGATTTTCTCAGTACGAGTACCACTTAACATATAATGTTTCTGAAGCAATTTAATAATTCTCTTGAGTGTTCATTAAGATCAGAAAATTTCTCTCTGGAATTCCTTGCCGCTTTTGATATCACTTTGGCTCATATATATAATTAATGACAAAGACGCATTTGGTTGTATATAGTCATTCGAATAATTTAAAAATAGTAGAAAAATATCTTATTAAATATTACAATCACGCACTTTACAATCCGGATATATTTAAAATTGTTATTTGATACTGCGTTACAGACACGAGATTGAAATATTGTTGTTTTATCAACGTGTTTTAAGTATTTTCTTTTTTTTTTTTCAATTCGTCTTTTTCTAAATCATTTTCTGAATATAATAGTATGGTCATGTTATGTGTACATAGAAGAGCTTCAACATACACAAAAGCAAACTGTGTAAGAAAATAGTCAGTAAATGCAAAAACAATTGTTTAGTCTATTTGGTACAAAAGATATGAAAAAATAAGTCTGTTTGTGATAATAATCTTTACATAAACCCCATCTTTAATACTTTTCAATAGCCGTTGTAGCTTAATGGTCGTGGTCATGGAATTGCGACCGGTGATTTTCGTCGATTCGTGGGTTTAAACCTTGATGTCAAAAAAGACCCACCGTGTAGCTGGGGCTGATACTCGTTAAATATGTCGAGTCTCGAAGTCCTTCCTTGGCATGATGTGGAAGTTAGAAGAGGGATGTGCCAGCTCAGGTGTCCTCCTTGTCATTTGCTGAGATTCAAAATTACGAGTGCAATCGCCAATAACACTGGTGTTGCTTCTATTGCTACTTTAATAAAACTATTTAATACTTCCCAGGAATATTGTGACAGCATCTTATTACTCGTCTCGTCAAATGTTATTCTAATTATAAGATCTGAATTTCACTTTAAGTTCAAGCACAGAAAATTAATTAAAATAGTCAATTTTTACAAAATATCTTTATTTACTTCAAAAACAAGGGAGATGTACTCCAAGGTCATATCTTCCTCCTCTCAGAGTATTGTAATTTCTATAATGTATCAAGGAATGCTCTTACTGAAATAAGATGAGAGAACCTCTTACAGTTACTTCGACAACGTTGAGTCCTTCTCTCACCAAATCTGATATACGCACCAAGATACTAAAACACTAACATCTTTCTTTTCCATAACGTTAATTCTCTATTCACATCTTTTATATTTCCGTCTCTCTCTCCTCCCCTCTAATTCTCACTACACATAAATTTATACATGGAATTTGCTTTTCATACTTGGAAATTACGTTGCATGATTCAAGAAGGGTCCAGTAAGAGTCTATGAGGATAATAGAAGGGAAATATGTCTCACATATAGCTGCAATATATATACATCTAAATGCATTACTGTGCACAATAGTCACACTTTTCTTAACTGGTATACTTAGGGGTATCTACATTACTCAAATATGAAGAATTTGAACAAAAATAATTTTATACAGCAAATCATCTATGGAGATAAACGAGAAAAATCGTACATCAAACATTTTATTATCAAAAAAGGATATAAGGATATGTTCTGAAAAGGGATATGTTCTACAGCAACATGAATTTTTCAAATTTCCTTTCCATTGGATTCGTCGAATAACAGTCTCAACTGGTCTATTGGGAACTGCAGAAAGCCTATTCTTGAGCCCGACATTCGTTATAAATGGATATAAAAACTTCTCTCTCTCTCTCTCTTTTTTTTTTATAAAATAACTGACGTTGGATTATTATGTCATTTCAATTAAACTTCTGAAATTTGTAGTCCATTTTACAGAAAGCACATTTAAGAGACTCTAATCCAGAAATATTTAGTTTCACATACAACAAAAGAAAATCTTATTTTCTTATGAGCAGACTAATTAAAAGTTACTGTATATTGAGATTAGAACTCGACGAAAAAAATGAAGAAATTGATAACTTTATTTTAACCTGTGTTAACGTTTCTTTCCTCTGAAGATCTCAACGAAGTTGAATTATTCAAATCTAATATTAATAAGAGAAAAGCGAGTGTATTTCTGATCCCCAGACTCCACTGAAGTAATTACTATGAAGAAAAGATATGCCTTTTTGAAATTCTTCATGCAGTTTTATTTTCATAAGCAAAACATTCCAAAGTACAAAAACGTAGCTAAAGTTAACAATAAAAAAAGAATAAAAATAGACAATTCTGCATAAAAATAAATTATTAAATTATTTTTTTTTAAAAAAAGCAAACTATAAATTATTAACGTAGACAATATTATTTTGTTCGGATACTAAAATAAAATCAGACGATAAAATAATAAATTAATTTTGTCTGAGCAATGTAAATATATACTTCAGGCTAACAAAAATGTAATTAGTATAATAATAATATATTGCATTGTCATTCTTTTGAACCTAACTTCGTGTATCTCGAATTTTATTCTATTGCATGTTTTTTGTTTTGTACAAGAATGATGGTTCAAATCATTCTCACTATAGGAAAAAAAACCCTATCTTACAACATTTGAAGCATGAAAGACATGCAGCATCGGCCGATAAAATTGTGTGAGTAATGCTTCAAATAAAATAAATCAAAGGAAGATAATGGAATAGAGAGACATTTAGCAGAAATCTCTTCCCACTGAGTCAGAACACGGATGAACCTTGCTTATAAATATCAACAATAATGTCAGAAAAACTATAAACAATTGAAAATGAAATTTAAGGATATTTTTAGTATAAAAATACATGACATACCGCCACTTCCACATGACACATTATATTTAATTGATTTAATTTTTGCTCAAAGAGACAAAATTAATAATGAATGTTTGCTCAAACTACTTTAAACAATATAAGCAAAATTGACTAAAGATTATTTGTATTAGTGGATTTATCAGAGTAAAGATGATTGAAAAGGTATTTGAGACACACACATACATACACTCATATATATATATATATATATATATATATATATATATTAATAGATTAATTTATAGATTAACATTCATTCTTCAAAGTTATAGGTGAATTAAACATATATTTCTAGAAAAATGTACTTAATAATTTATGTTAGTTGTATTCTACAATATTTTAATGTAATGTTTCTTTTTCACATATTTATATAATAAAGGTGTGCATGTAGTTATGGAAATATTTTCCCAAGTTTAATTACTATTTTTATAATTCCTTGTAAAACTTAGTACGTATCGTTTTCAACGTATTTTTACTCAATATATTCAGTCTAGTTCACTAATAACTTTTGATGAACGAGGCTGGTTAACAAGTAGCATACGTTCAACAGGTAGCATTCATACAAGAGTTGCCCAGATAGTAAAAATTGTGAGACTCTGACACTCAAATAGAATTTCCAGAAAATTGTAAGCAGCTTTGCATATTGAAAGAGAAAACACCGATTGTGTCAGTACTACAAGTACATACTTTCACATTTTACTAATTTTTAATATGTAATTTTTCGCATTTATAGGAATAAAGGTATTTAAGCATTTTTCGTCAAACATGATGGACCGATATATTGTTTTTTTAAAATGATAATTATAAGCAAATTGACGTTACTCGTTACTTAATTAATGAAAATTTAGTTTCCTTTTTGCCTTTCGTCACCGAAGCAAAAATTAAAGCATTTGTTAAATCGGATTAAATTTTTTCACATCTTCACTTTATTAAAATCATTTACACCAATGAGTTATAAATATAAATCAAAACAAACTGCATGTTATATTGCTTTGATATTGTGGAGTAGTTACAACCAGTTTTCATCTTTTATGATCTCTGGTACAATCCATTAAAAACAACAAATGATACAGTTAAATGTAATTAAAATATTAATAAGTGCAAGTATTCTTAAGTGCTCGGAATATATTGCAAATATTTTGAAAACTTAATATTTCCAATATCTCGATTCTGATTATTAACGTGTGCTAACATGTTGCTGTTTGAGACAATGGCTTCAACAAAAATGCATGGGCATAATACAAAGATACATGATGTAGGAGCAAAAGATTGACATTCTAACATTTTATGATTAGAATAAATGCATTTAATTTACTAAGGAAAATATACATTGGTAAGATATATTTAATTTCATATTTTATCGTCTGCTTTTTTTTTAATATCCGAACAAAATATTATTGTTTACTTTAATTATTTACTCTTATTTCAATATTCAGTTTAATAATCGGTGTTAATGGTGGAATGGTCTGTTTTTATTTTATTTGCTGTTGACATTGGCAACGTTTTTGTGCAGAATGTTTGCTTGTGAAAATGCATTAGGAATTTATAGAAAGTATTTCCTTTTCTTAATTATCACTGCTTCTGTGGAGTCTAGGTCTCGGAATTTGCTTACTTCAAGCTAATTATTATTCATTTTGGATAATCGGTAGTATAAATTAGTAAGGTGAAAGGCTACCCAATGGAAAAACACGGAACTTTCAGCATCGAATGAGCACGCTACCAAAAGTGAAGGCCTTTTATAACCCGAATAGATCTTTTAAAAAATTCATAGAAAAAGCTAAAATGAATTTAGCTAAGATAGTTTCAATTCCCCTCCTCTTCTTCTAAATGAGCAAAAACATAAAGAAAATTAAGATTGATTTATTCTATCGTAAGTAGTTTAGATAGGAAAAAATCCTGAAGATGTAGATTCATAGAAATAAATCATAAGAAAATAGCTACATACGATTGAATTTTTTTAAAGAAAAAAACAAAAATATTTTGCATCTAAATTACTCATAATTTGAGAAAAAATATCTCAAATTATAATCGAGAAAAATCATCACACGCCGTTTTTTTCCCTTGTAATACGAATGTTTATAATCTAAATACAACGTTTTAACCATTTACTTAAGACAATTACTATTTAACAATGATATTTTTTAAAAAAAGTATCTGCTTCCAAAACTGAAGTATATTATTTTACTTTTTTCCTCTGTTTTATGATTTTTATAATGAAAATAGGAATTTTTTGGGAAGCAAATGTTTTCATTTTTTAACCTCGAATGTACAAGTTTACTTCAAAAGCGGTATAAGTACAATTGATAAGTATTGTTACCTTTTTAAATGTATAAATGTAGAATAAAAACGGGACATATATATAAAACAATGTTCTATTGAGTGTTTTCTTAAAAATCTGATTAACAATTTCTAGATTTCGCCTATATATTTTCCTTAAAAATTTACTTCTTTAAAAACAAAAATCCAGTAAAAAAGAACCGAAAGGGAAACATTTTTATCGAATGGAAAGATAATTACATTTGTTGTTTTTTTTTTAATTCTGAAAGGTTATTACGCTCCTGATATATTTTGTAAAATACCACTGGAATTTTAAAAAAATTTTCAAAATTCCTTCATATATTGGAAAACAAAGAAATAAAGAGTATTTTTTTTACATAAAGGTGGGGATTGAATATTATTTATTAGATGTTTTACGTTTCTCAGCTAAGGACGTTTCAACACCAATATATTTTTTCTAATTTACAAATTAATTATTTATTAATGTAGTCCAGACGCTAAAAGATAAAATCTATTTCACATTACTAATATGAAAATAATCCTTAAAAAAAAAAAAACTGTATGTGCAAGGTTTTGCGAAGAATATGTTTAACCCACAAAGGGATGCTAACTCTTTAAATATTTATTAAATTGTTCATTTCAATATTATAATTAATGAAAACAATAAAATATTGAAGTGGACAATAATATTCTTATCAGATATTAATATTAAAACAAGCGATAAATAATTAAGTCGAAAACATTCAAAGCTAAATGTAATTATTATGACATATTTTTGAAAATTAAGTTCATTACTGGTAAAAGCAGGCATCCAACATACACGAAAAGACAAAAGAAATTCTGAAAAGTGATCAGATACGATATCTTATGGTTAACTAAAACAATTGCTTCTTTGGTGAATAAATAAACACATCTAATTATACTTGAAGAAGCCTTTTGAGCAAAATGATTAAAATAATTTGCCATAGATTTACAACTGATGACCAAGGTATAGCACAAAACTTTTTGAAAGCTATTAATTTATTATAGATATTATAACGAACATGAAGGCGTTTACGACATAAAATGCGCGTGAAGTTATTTCGAACGATTTTAACATTAAAAATGAATTATCATTTGCCCTCTCATAACGTATGTGACTTCAACAAACATATTTATTGATTTTGAGAAAAAGTAAGACATTTCCTTTGTTTTCAAATCTAACTTTTAACAACCTAAGTTGGAAGAATAAATTTAAATCATTTTGCGAAAAATCCAAAGCTCGACTTCATTTCCGAGAATTCTAAAAACTTATGATTCATGAATTGTTTTTTCATATTATTAACGAGAAACTAATTTTTCATTTATTGTAATTGGAATTCATAATTTATTTGAATGATTTATATCTATGTTATTTTTAATTTTTGTCTAATCAAAACAAGAAATGTCTTTCAAAATGTAAGGATCAATAATAAATCACTTTTGCATTCTCTATTCTTAGAATTTAGATGATTATAAATCTAAATATTTTTTCAAACTTTTAGTAATTATTCCAAAACTTTAACTTTGTTAAGAAGGCTATTAAGACAAATTTTTCTCAAACAATTATTGATATGTTTATGTTTGTTTTTAAAGTGCATTTAAGAGTGGGGGAATTGTTATACTACATTGTTTTTAAACATCATTAAAATTGTTTTTAATTTATTTATTATAATTTCATGATTTATTGGTAATAAATGACAACAAATGGGGATGTTGCCATTTCAGAATAACATAGTTTTTAAATAGCATTATGGTTCCTATTTGTGGAAAGATAACAAGTAAATAATAGAGCCATTAACGGAAAAGAAGCTTTCAATCTTCTTATTGCTTCGAATCACACTCGATCGAACAGCAGACGACTTTTAGAATGTTTTTATCCCCCATCCCTTCCCCAAACCATCTTCTCCTCGGGAACGATTATACATTCATCACTTCACTCTTTTAATGGCACCTCTTTATAGCTTTACGTGATAAGTCGGAACGGGCTCTTGACACGGTTACGGATAAGCTACTGAAAAGGGCGCGAATATTTAACGAGTTTTGGAATTACATAATATAAATTCGTTTCTGTGTGTGTATGTGTGGCTGATATTTCGCGACTCGATTTCGAGTAAAGATGTTTATTTAAATTATCGTTTGCAGCAAGTTTATACATTGGATGAAAATTATATTTTTCGATAACTGATACGGCGAACTGGCAGTAATAATGCGGATGCAATCTTTTCCGTTCCACTCTGAATAAGTTATAGGAATACTGATAAGTTAATATTCATTCTTCAAAAATTGGAATGTGATTTACATTGTAAATGCGAAGATATTTGACAGTTAATTTCGATCATTTTGAATGCGCAGAAATATATTTTACTCCTTTTTTAATGGTAACAGGGTTATTTTCGTTCTGAGTTTTGTAAAGTTGATACAAAATAGCAAAAGATTATACAAAATTGAAAAATATTCTAAACTTTTTTTCTAGAATTTTTGTAATGCATTTTAGCTGACAACTTCTTCTCTTTAACTCCAAAACTTTGAAATATTTCTCACCACAAAAATTTTATTCTTGGAAAATATATATTTAAAAAGATGAAATTTCTATCTATTGAATATAAAGGTCAGTAGTGTGAAGGAATAGGAGTAAACTTGTCGAATAATATAAATGTGAAATAAAGTAGTGGCTAGATATTTCAATCATAAAATTTATAAAATATTGTCATTTAACTCGATAATACACTCATCGTCAAAAAACAAGTTACACCTAGAATAAATAGCCAGATTGAAATCATATTTCAAAAGAAAGTTAGCTCTCGCTACTAACAAGAAATTATTAAGAACTAAGCATTATTGGTCAAATCTTAAAAGCATTATGAATCACGATAGGATTTTGGGCCGTTATTATTTCTAATTCATTCCGCCACACGTCGTAGCATAAAATCGTAGACGCTCTTAATGGTATCTTAACTCAACTCATAGGATGCAGATTGAATTTTGCATACATATCTTACAAATTTTGTGTCACCAGGGAATTCTGAGCAGAACGGCCTATTTTTATATATACTAGCCTTATATGAATGGAAACTCATGAAACTATCTTATAAGGTTTCTATAAACAACAATTCTGTAGATGCTGTTAAACAGTTCATAGAATCTATAACTGCTAGGCAAGCTCTTGAGACAGAAGAGGTATGAACACGTGTGTTGCCTCGTTGAAATAGAATACTGGGATGGGCGCTCACAAAAGGATACACCACCGTTGATAGAACCTCACGAACGCATCTTTGGGCTGTCAAAATAGCTGTGATGAAGACAAACATGATAGGGAATCTTACTAAATCACACCCCATCACACCCATGTTATCTGGTTCAGCGACAGCAAATTATCCATCGTTGAGCCGACTGCTTTGCTTCCACACATTGGTGCGATCATCATCCTCAACAAGATAAAAAACGAGCCTCGTCATTGAAGATAACCCGATACCATTCCGAATGGTCCGATACTGTTCTTACTTGGCATCATTGTAGTCTCTGGTGACGTTGTTGTAGTGTTTGGGACAATTTTAGTAATGGTCTCCGTGCAAAAATTCCAGAAACATGCAGCCGACTGCTAATGATCTGTCACTTACAGGATAATGCAGAGAGAACATTACTGTTCGCATAATGTCCGGAATTATGGTAGTTGGTGAGTGTGGCGCTTGCCGGATAATTCTTTGATTTTCTTTAATTATAGTTCGTGTGGTTCTTTGTAAACCTACTTGTCGCAAATGATATTTTTCTTGTACCCGATTCCGCGAACAGCGTGAAACTGTTACAACTGGGCGATCTATATGTTGTTCTATCCGGCGGAATGATCACCCTCCTTCATGCGACCCTTCTAAAAAGCGCCCAACTGTTCAAATGGTTGTCGTTTCCTTATCAAAGGCGTTCTAAACTTTAAAGCGATAAATTAATCCCAAATACATGACTAGTGATGTTTCGGCTACGGTGCACGTGTCAGCGAGACTCACCACACAACTAGAGACAATCGGCAATTCTACAGGGAGAGGATGTGTATAAAGCGTCCTTCTCAACAAATATCATTCACAATGTTTTCTCTTGAACTTATCACGTTGAAACTGGAGAGTGAGTATGCGGTGGTTCTCTTCAGCAACGTCAGAAGTTAAAACATCATAATAACTGGCCCGACAGGGACATCTCTTTTGATCTGGTTGATAAAGACGCAGCACAAACAAAACAAAAAAACCACCGGTAAACCTTTCTACGGACCCTGTAGTGGAGGGTTCAAAACGTCGCCGGCACTCCAAGGTCAACTGTCCTTCCCCTCCACGGAATCATTTCAATAATTCCAGAAGTTGCGACCGGACCACTAGTTTTTGGATTCAATGGTCCAGAGTACGAAACACCGCCTGACACCAGGTAAATCTCTTTATTCTCCATCACGGGGTTTGAAACATTTAACGCCGAAATCTCCAATACAGCTGTAAAAACTGAATGAATATGAACGAAAATAGAATTTCAAAACCTTTATTATGTTTGCTCATGCGCAGTATATTTGTTTCCGATCTTAACTCAAATCTTTTAAAGATATATATTTTTTTATTTTCAATATTAAGCAACAATTTTTGCTCTATATCAAAAAATTATTGTACAAAGTTTGAAAGTCAGAATTATTTCAGATATGTCATTGCACTTTGTGCTTAACTCTTATAATCGTATCTCATTTAGTAATCTATTATCGATTCTTTAACTCTTTCGCTACCGGAGGGAGAAAAAAGAAGTACTTCTCTGGGCAAGCGCCTTCTTACCGCGGAGTGTTACGCTGTGCCCAGACGATTTTAGATATTAAGCCTAATTCGTGAAAAAAATTCCTCTAAAATCGGCTATTCATTAAAATATTTTGGTAGTTACATATATTATTTAAAATGCATTAAACTTAATATATATCAAAGAAAAAAAGATTTAATCGAAAATTCAATGTTTTATACATAAAATTACATAAAAAATCATACTTTTAAGAAAATACAAAATATATTTACATATGTCACATAAATTTCATGTTGTAGTGATGTACCATTATATGGACCATTATATAGATACAGAAGATAAATCTTATTTTGCTTCTATACTTCTATCTTATTTTGCTGTATGGTATATTTATGAAAAAAAATCAATGCATAGTACAACGTCACATGTCTTACACACATATTTTGACGTTTCATGCAAGATTTTGAGCAAAGAGCACATCGTTGTCCATTTTTTATTTTACTTTAATATCTATGTACAGATTTGAATTATTTTCACTAACATTACTGTCAGCTTCATTCATTATTTCGAAAATCTCAGTATCAGATAAATACTTTCTTTTCGCCATGACTATCGCTACAAATAAAAACCGACCCAATGAAACGAGCAGCTGAGAACATCTGCTACCAAACGCCCTAACCCTCATAAAGGGTCAGAAATTCTCCTTCGAACTTCTAAGAAGCAAGCAAGAAAGAAAAAAAGCAAACCGAAAGCAAGTGCACCCTTTAAATCATGTCATTATGTTTAATGAGCCGCTTCGCAGCACGTGCTTTTAATGATTACTCCCCCCCCACACACACCTGGTAGCCAGAAGTGAAATCCAAGTCCATATCACCAAGGTCAATACTCCAAATAACCTATCTATATAGATTTCGTGGTATTGTAACGCCATATAGTAACATTAAAAAAATCAAATAAAACATTCTAATCGAGCGTATTTCTATTGATACGCTGGGCTGTAGAAGACACTCACGAATCTTATCCCCCGTGATGTGCTGGGCACTGGAGAACCAACACAAGCGTATCGCCTGTGATACGCTGGGAGCGAACGGGTTAATATTATTTTCCTGTTCCAAATATGATTAAAATTTATTCCTCATCACTGAGAGTCGCAAAGGAGTACCAACATATATATTTTTACGAAAGTAACAAAACATAAAAAAAGAAAGAGTTGAAAATATACACTAAATAAATCCTTGTTTCCCAAAACAATGTACATATCATTATGAAGAACTCACAGAAATAACTCATTTTTAAATTCCCGATCGTATACTGCTATAATCAGTCGAAATGCTTGCTAACTCAATTCAATTTTGTTTATGAGAAAAGAAAATTTCGAAATTCTCAAGAATTAAAGTGAGCATGACTTTAAGAACATTTTATTTAAGAAATGTGACAATTACATTTCGAGAATTTGTAAAAATTATAAAAAATGTGATAAACATCCATTGAAACAAATGTAAAATATTTTTAATTTTTCAAACATTAATATTGAGCCTAAAAAATGCATGAAAATGTTAAATTCTTCTCGCAAATATACAGATACTTAATTATTACTCTACGGGAAGGAGCGAATGGACTCTATTAAATAATGTGTTAATTACTACTTTATATTGAAAATTATGTATAGAAATAAGTTTGAAACTTTTTCTTAACTATTTTAAAGAAGTTTTATATGTTGATTTAAAAATCTTGATTGAAATTGCAATTAAAAATTAAATTATTATTATAATTTTAATTTTAATGAAGTATTAAATCTATATTAATGCAATGAATCTACTTATCTATTTAAGAATATTTGAAATATTTTATGCAGACAGTTAAGAAAATTAAATATAAAATGAGTTAGGAATGATTTATTACGTAAAAATTAAACTTCATTTATTGCTCCAAAGGTTTTAAAGCTTAGCATTCAAGTATAAATAATATATTAAAATTTCAACTCAAGGTTAACACTGTTCCTCTATTTTAAATTAAAAATGTTTTTAAACATAATATTCAAGTCAATCAATTATTATCACAAATGCTTGTAACGAGGTAATTTAAGTAAGTATTTAAAGAAGAATGCTTATATTGTAAGACAGCAATCCTTTTAGCATTTACAAAGACTTCAATGTTTCCAAATTAAAAACTTTTTCACAAGTCTTAAGATTTAAACTACATTTTTATCTTACAGTTTCAATCACGCAAACTCGATGTGATGTTAACGACAGAAATTTTAGAAAAAAAAAATCAATTTTAAACCGTGACAGGGAATATGTCATTATATACGATAACGAATAGACACCTTTCGTAATCTCAAAAGGAGATGCAGAGTGAATTATGCTTTTTTGAAATATATTTAAAATTGAAGTGATTGTATGAATTACGTTCAGAAATTTATTATGGATATTTTTTAGTTTTCAAAAAGATGATGCTTTTAAATAGCTTATTCCTTTTTCCATTTCATAATCCTATCACACAACAGTGAATTCCCGATTAATTTGATTTTAAAAACTAATTTAAAATTTCTCGATATTACTTCGAATGGCTTAAAAGTGAACGAAAGAAAGTATATTATTGAACAGAAAGTCCTTTTTTTTAATTTTTTGAATCGTCGTTTAATTTTTATTTCTTTCAACAATTCAAGATAAAGACGTGATCCGCTTTTAATTTTACACCAATTTCTCAATTTCTTCAGTTAAGTGTATTACTGATTGCATTTCCCAAATAATTAGGACTTATTATTTCGACGGAATTGAAATTAAATAGAGATGAAATTCTTTGATAGATAATAGCATTTAGCATGCATTTCGTAATCCTCCCATTTCCTTTTATTTTATATTTTAAAAGGATACTTTCTTTTGGTAGAATATAATTTATTTCAGTGATTGAATGCTTGCAGATCTTTTAAGAATAGCCATTTTTTTTAGAAAAATTGTAATATAATATTTTCTAGAAACTGCTTTAAAAAGTTTTTTGGAGTTGTTATGTTAATTTTCTATTCTTCACACACCTCTTTTTTGTTTCAAAATTATTATTAATACTGTTACAGTTTAAAAAATACAAAATAAAAAAATAAATTTGCAACTGCTAATTTCACTTTAACATGTCCCTAGCTTTTCTTTTTCTCATAATTTCTCCATAAGTAAGAATTATGCAAAGAATATTAATCAGCATAAAGTAAGTGTACTTCGTGCCCCAAGGTTCCTAGTACCAATTACTATCAGAAAAGAAAAAATACCTCATACCAAATCTAACTCATTTTTATTTTTCACAAACAAAGCATTCAAAATACAACCATTTGACAGTAACTACAAAAAGAATAATAACAAACAATTCTACTATAAAAAAATCAATTATTAAATTAAATATAAAAATAAAAGCTAATAATAAATTATTCAAGTAGACAATAACGTTCTGTTCGGATATTAAAATAAAAGCAGGCGCGATAAAGTATTAAATTAAATGTATCTTAATAGTGTAAATATACCTCAATCAAAATAAATGTAATTATTATAATCATTATAATGTGTATCTTTTGAACCTAACATTGTGTATTTTGTATTTTATTCTATTGCGGGCTTTTTTATTAGCATATGTTACCTATGTTAGCACGCTCAAGCATTTTAGTAGATGTCATTTTTTCAAAACAATATGTTAATAATGATACTTGTGTATGAAAAAGATGTGTATACTATTTGTATATATATGAAACTTATTTGAAAAGTAAAGCGTCTTTGACCCTAACTTCTTTCTTTAAAACCCTATGACACCCTCGTATTACTTCCTTCCCCTGCTATTATTAATGTTATTCAGAGAACCACTAATCAACCACTTTGCTAAATAATTCTAATTAGTAATTTAATTTGAGTTTTTTAGGATGTTGAAGTAATCAAAACTCAAGATAAACATTTGATACAGACTGTGGATTTCCTTTCTAAGCGTCTGAATTTAACGCTTAATATTATAACTTATTACTTATTTGGCTGTACCAATCGCATTCGAGTCTTTGACAGAACATTACATAAGGTTTGGGCTCGCTGATCCTTTGTAGGATCCTCTGTAAGTTCGTTTCTAAAACTCATTTCTCATCGTAGTTGAAGTAATTGTGTTTGCATTTGGTGACTTTTTTCTATTTCTTGCTAGTCTCCATAAAAACCCAATCATAAACAAATAACATTAACGTTTCTCCCTTCACCTTCTTTCTTGGATCGCACTTCCGCCACTCCTACTTCTCACTCATAAGTACATGTTCTCTCTACCTACATTACACGGGCAACCCTTTATGGATCAAGGAGGAGGGTTGCTACTATTTTCAAAAGCGAACATGCCCCAGATATCACAGTAGGTTGGATATAGAAGTCACCCATTGATAACTTTCTATCACTATCTTCTCCTCCAACAACACAAATTAAGCTCTTCCTGGTTCCTAAATGCACCCTTTCATTCTTAATCACTTAGATAATTCTATTCCAATCTACATAAGTCACGTTTTATTAATTGGGAGAAATTCCTCAATTCAAACAACATCACAAAAAATCTCCAAGGATTACTTGATGGAAAAAGCACGATAGAGTCCAACGGTAATTTAATTTTCAAAATTTTTGTTACACCTAAAACTATGTATGTCATCTATGTAACGCATTTGTTTCCGTTGTTCACAAATATAGATATGTGAAAAGCTAAATAAGATGATGAGACCGAAGCACATCGAAGTGAAATTGAAGTAGCATTGAGTCATTGCACCCGACCATCCCACTTGCGACTTTCATCTCTTTCCGAAGAGGTTAGAGTATCTTAAAAGATATTACTATCATTCTGACAGTGAGGCGAAAGCTTCCTTTCAGGTTTGGTGTAGACAAACATAACCAAAATATTTCTCTGACGGATTTTCCCGACTAGTCATACATTGGCGAGAATGATTGAAAAGGAATGGAGATAATGACAAAATGTTGATAATGTATTACATAGAAGATACATGTAGTTATCAGGTACAACAAAAATTGTGAAAATCAGTAAAATTTTAAAAAAAATCTATGGTTGTAGATGTATTACTTTTCAATCGGGCATCGTACATTTTTGCATTCATGTGTCATTGAGCTGTATTTATTTCAGTGGCAGTTGTTATATTTTTAAAAGACATTATATATAAAAAAAGGGAATAAAAATAAAAAGTTCTAATGTTTTTTCTTAAATTTTTCATTACAGTCCTAAAATAATTGGGTAATAAATCTTACATGCTAATTATGTTCAACATTATAGCTTTCTTTAAACTCCGGGAAATTCCGTATACTTGAGCATCATAAAGGCTTTAGTAAAATTAATTTGCTGAAGGCACAAATATGGTAACCTTGCAGTGAAAACATAATCGTAGAGGGTTGTTTTATGTAATCGGAGCAAGAAAAATTAACGTAATCGCTTGACAGATGAAATATACGAACATTACATTTAATTTGATAAAATCTGAATTTTTTTTATTAATCATCTGAGTAAAATAATTATCGTTTCATGTATTCTTTCATGTTTTTATTTTCTTGCTACTATATTACTAGATAGTATTTTCTTCCTTTTGAATCTTACAAATTCATTTAAGTAAGCAATATTTCAATGCTTGTATTGATTTAAAATAATTTTGTTCTCAGTCATATGCATTTTATATATTACATCGTTTACATTCATGGAATGTATTATTTTTTATGTATTTACAACACAAGTTACGTAACGGCAACAAATTAATGGGGGGGGGAAGAATAAATTTAATTAAATTGTTTAGTTTCTTAAAATTATTACTTTACTTTTCTTCCAAAGCTGTTTTTGTAACATAAGTTGTACATTAAATAACATTCAGTAGTTAAATAAATTAGCGAAATCAAAAGCACTGCTCTAAATTGTGCTCTAATTACAAGTGTTATTAATATTTAATTTATAAATTATTTTCAGCACTGATATAAAATACATAAATATCTTCCATATGTTGATGCATTTTCATATAAATAGTGCTTCTTCGGAAAACAAAAAAATTACTTGCGCATTTATTTCTATTCCCTTCTTTATTATAAAAAATTAAGTACATATATAATATATAAAACATTTACAATTGATACTTCAACCATATATTGGAAACGACATTTTTACATCGAGGCTGTTTTAATTGTTATCAAGTTGAATTTAATTTTTAATTAGACCTCTATCACCATGGGAATTCCAATTTTTTTTTTTTTTTTCATAATTGAATAAAAGTTCTAATAAGTTTATCCAAGAGCTATTTTGAAATTATAAACATTTTACAAGTCCCTTGAAATTTCTTATTTTTTCCTCAAACCTATGTTATTTATTTTCTTGAATGAAATAAGTACTTCCAAAGGAACAAATGTAATGATGGTTTCTGCAAAATTAGTTTTTTTCCTCCATTGTTAGAAGATATTTGTGTAATTATTTTAATGATTCATTTGTAGATTCTCAGTTATTTGAAAGTATATTTAAAAATACGTGATGGATGACACATCGGCTGATAAATTCCCGGTCAAATGAAGAAAACATAACTTTTTCAATCAAATTCAATTTTATTCATCAATATAGACTCCCTCGAAAACGGCACAATCATTCTAGCGCTTCTCTAACATTTCGATACCTTTCTTGAAGAACAATTTATCTTTGGCCTCAAAATAGGTGTTTGTTTCTGCGATCACCTCTTTATTCGAGACAAATCAATTTTTTTAGGTCTGTGAATAAGTAATAGTCGCTGAGGGCCACATATAGAGAAAAAGGTGTGTGCGAAAGTAATGAGAAGTATAATTCGTGCAATTTCGCCATCGTAGCTAGATTGTGACACGGTGCATTGTCTTGGTGAAAGAGCATTTTCTTTGCATATGGGGCCGTTTCGACGATATTTCCTCGTTCAAACGATCTGGATGGGCCATGTAGCGATTGCTATTGACTGCCTTTCCTATTTCAAGATAATTGATAAATAAAATACCATACGCATCCGAAAATACGGAAGCCATAACTTTTCCAGCTCTCTGTTTCGCTTTTGTTTGCTTTGGGCGAGGTTCATTGGCTGCTGTCCACTCAGCTGACTGCCGATTTGATTCTGGCGTACGATGGTGGATCCAAGTTTCGTTTATCGTTACGCATGAACTCAAAAAGTCTGTTTTATTTCACAGAAATAGCTTCAAACCTTGCTCGGAATCATCGAATCGTTGTTGTTTTTTGGTCTACTGTTACTTCGAAAACAGCTTTCTCATAGACAAATGTTCATGAAAAATTCAGCCTTTACGTTACTTTGATATATTTAGATAATCAGCTATCTCCTACATCTTCACTTTACGGTTCTTCAAAATGATTTTGTGAACTTTTTTGATATTTTCCGGTACAACCACCTCTTTTGGGCGATTAGAGAGTGGCGCAACATCGGTGTTCGTACGACTACGTTTAAGTTCAGCAAACTAGTCATTAATGGTCTTCTTTCCTGGTTCAGAGTCCGGATAATATTTATCAAGAAATGCTTTCGTTTAAACGGTGTTTTTTCACATCATAAAGTAATGTTTTATCAACATACGAAATTTTTTTCCCTTTGTTTTGAAAATAAAAAAATGTTGTTTCACTAAAACCATTGTAACTTTTGAGCCAAACGTCAGGTCATCATAAAACTTTACACCTAGCTTTTGAAGATTAGTACTCACTAAAGAATATTAATTTTGTATTTGGGTGGGGGGGGATATCTGTGAGTCAGACTGGGAACCTATCAGCCGATGTGTTATAATTAGTTCTTACCAGCAAAATATAGATTTAAATAAATTCAAGTATTTCCACCATATTATAAAACTATTAATTTTACTCATGCCACTGTTAGCAACTGCTGCACACTAGGCTTACAAAATAAAACTGAAAATGAATCTTTTTGTAAATTATACAAATGATTTACAAACACTGGGATGTTACATGAATGTTGTTATTTATGAAAATATTCTAAAAAAATGAGTTTGAATAAAAATATGTCACACTATTATGCAAAGGTTTAATTGATATAGTAACCTGATACGCAGATTGAAACCGGTTGTCTTAAAATTTCTCTCTCTCACGGTCCGTGATACAGCAACAAATTTAAAAATAATCAATTTTTTGGCAATGAGAAAAATCATTTCGAAAGTAAAGCAGAAAAGAATTGAAGTTACCTTTACAATAAATGTCTAAAATGTCCACCCATTTCTTGGAGGAAAAGCTGTACTCATTTGAGCATAATCTGAGAAACACTTTTCAAGAAGAAGGTAGGGTCCTCCTGAAATTTTCTGATTATCTGTTATTTGGGATTATTTTTATAAACTTTGTTTATTAAGTATCCCCACGGAAAAAAAGCCAGACAATGATCAGATAAGAGAAACGATGTAGCCAAATGTTTCTCGAAACGAGTCGATAGTCAGTCGATCATTTAAAGTACGTCCATGTATTCATTACTCATATGGGACTTTCTGCTTGAACCAATTTTCTGTTTTTTACTTTGAACCAAGAACTTTGATTTCCTGATTTGATCATTCTCTGACTTTATTCTGACAGGATATTTAAAACACAACGTTTATGAAAATAATATCCTTACTATAAATGACCGGAAAACTACCATAATATTCGATGAATTGTGAACATTCCAAACATCTTGAAACACTTTTTTTCAAAATGTACGCTAACAAGTTGAACTTTATCTCCTAGGAAGGGACGAATATTTTAAGTATTAGTTATAAATATAAGCTCATATTTATTTCCAATGTTATGTTAAAAGTACTTTTTACCATTGGCATAAAAAATAATTGTTTTGAAGTTTCTTTTTATAATAAATTCACGAATGGGCAATATCACAACTTCTAGCTCATCTGGTATTGCTTCACAAACAAGAATTAACTGGTTTTTTTTTTTTGCTTTTGTTGTTTTTTACGGATTAGTTATATACATAAATTTAATTTAATCCTTTCCTCTTCAAATAAATACATTATTTTAATAATATATTTATTCTATTTCATTTGGAGCAGCAATAACCTTACTCTAACATGAATTTCATTTCTGTGCAAGTTTTAATTCCACTACATATGCCTTGCTAAACTGTATATGTTTCCACTGATTAATCCCAATAGATTTCGAAAGGCGTGATAAGTAACTTTAAATAGTTGGATATAAAGGCGAATATATATAAGTTACGGGGATCCTATTCTAAAACGAAGAAGCTATCTTCTCATCATTTCCATTAAATTTAATTAAACATAATTTGAAGTTCCATAATTAAAATAAAATATTAATTTTTAAAAATAAATGCTCAGTATTTAAAATAAAAATTAAATTCAAAGGGAATTTTAAATTAATCTGAAATAATTTATAGAACAATGCGTCTTAAAATTGCTTTTTGTTCATTGAGAAATTCTTCATTTTAACTCTTTAAAGGTGCAACTCTTTAGTATCAACAAACTAAGGCAAGGTTGTAATGATCACCGATGCTGCTCATCTCAGTTAGGCTTAAGAGTGAGACAACCTCCTTCTCCTGATTCACAAGATTGACTCACTTCTTGCAAGCTGAAATAGGAGGGGACACTATTTGAAATAGCTAAATGGAGACTTATCTCTTCAGAAGCGTTTTGGCTTTCCCATATTAGGTCCGTATGGTATACGGATGTTCTACTATCTCCTTTTATCTAAGCAGAGAATAAAGTAAAGGTTTAATATGTTACCCCATATAATTGTTAGGCACGGTTTACCCCTTCTTACTTCATCGTTTTGCCTTGAAATGAAATGAACTAGCTTAACGAAGAGGCGGAGCCAAGGCTCATCTCATCGTGGTTGACCTATACTGGATTAAATGCCTTTCTTATCCATTGATTGTTATTCAAAATTTAAAGGATTAAAATCATTATCCTAATTTGTATATCTAGTACGATTTTAATTAAGCTAATTCAGATTAAACTCTTCATAATTTTTAAAGTTTTCCTTTTATAATAAGCACGATCTTATTGCTGAAGATTCACAAAAGAAACTGATGTGCTATGTTCACAAAAAATATTTCTCCTTCAATAAATCTTATATGGAATTTTATTGTGTTTGATCCTGCATCCATTTATCATCATTTTATTACTATTATTTATGCCTTTTTTGTACTAGTCCGTTTTAAATATGTGCTTATAGAAATTCTTGTGCAAGGTTATTTTGAAAAGTATCACGTCTGCAGTTTCGTAAATTTAAAGTGATATTTTTTATATATCAAGTACGTGATAGTGCTTAATTTATGTTCTGTACGCTTTGTTGAATATTTTATGCACAGCGAGGGGGATTTTATTTGATTTCTTGGTAAAATTCTTATTTTATAAACAAGCATTTATATATATTAAGGACATGCTTCTGTCTGCGAGAAACTCGTAAATTATATATTTTTTTAATGGCTGAAGGAATGAAAAACTATCTTTTATGAAATACATGTTTTCATTTAATTTATTATATACAAATTTTTATAATACATTCCAACTTTTGAGTCAAAATTGAATAACGGTCTCTCGCTTCAGAAGTCATAACATGCTCGATTAAATTTAGTGATAAATAGTGTCAAACAAATACATGTTTCAAAGAAATATTTCAGTAAGAAGTTTAATATCTCACGTTAGCAGAGTTTTCAGAGCCTTTTTAGAAGAATTACCCATTCGCAATAGCTATTACTTATATCTGCAAATTTATTTAAAAGATTATTATAGCACATATAGCATCATTTAATTTTAGGTTATGGTGTTGATTAGATAAGTACTTTGAAATATATCCGGGTTAGATTGAAAAACTATTTTGAAATTTTTGTAATATTTCTTAATACTTCTGTTTGAATTTCTATCTGCAAGTGCACAGATTCTTCAGAAATACAGTTTGAATTAGATAGTACAATTTTTCTATAGAAGGAATACGTTTAATTTTATCTCAAACAGTTTTCATTCCATGTTTTATCCAGATATGAGCTTCTAAATAGCTTTTCTTAATGAAATGATAATTCTTCATTTTATGATTGTTACGATACATCCCGATAGAATTCAATGCCAAATATCTGAACCAATCAAACAGGCAACCAATCTAGTATGAATTCTAATCAGAATAATATATATATTGTTACAGAAGAATGTACCAAACTTGAAGAACTACAATTACAAAATTTAAGGATTTGCAACTTCATGGGACACATAAAATTAAAAAGATCGTTTTAAAGCTAAAAAGTCACTGATGTTCAATATTACTACCACCAGAAATACGATCCCTATCTAATCGAATGTGGAACTCCTCCCACAGTTTTCTTAGCATGTTCAGCTTGTTTGAAGAATTGCTTATTAATATCGCACTTAGAAAAACAACACGAAGGCTGTTGGAGATGGCCCTCATAAATTCGGAACTTCAGTCAGGTGATGAAGATGACACATAAACTGGCATCCCACACTCGAAACATTTGCACTACGCAAACGAGAGGACTTTGACCACGTAGAAACTTACCGGGAATCAATCCCGCTAAACGTAGGGTCTTTAACGGTTTCAATACTAGAACTCATGACTCAACGATAACTACAACGGTAACGAGCTCGCGACGATGATTAATGGGCTACCAGCACGTTCAGTATTACAATTGGATTGGCTGCTGTTATCAATGTCTTAAATGTATCAATATTTGACTGTAGTTTGGGATAGACCGCATATCTCTTACTTTATCCAAAAGAAAATGATCGCAAGGAGTAAAAATATAGGGCCTCTTCAGGGATTCTGATTAAAAGCAATAACTGCAGCCATACAAATTGTAACTTAGAACTTGCTAAAAAAGTGTGGAATGAATTTCCTTATTGACCGTATATCGTTCGTGTTTCTTGGGGTAGTCACACTGAACATTTAAAATTTTATAAACTTCGAGTTGTTATATTTAATTTAATTTGTTTAAAAAGATGTAGTAACTTTTTTAGCTTTTCAACAGTACCTCTTGAAAGCAGGGATATTCCTTCGTAAACATACTGTATACATTGTGATGAAACACATAATTATACTTTTGTTTTCTTGTAATTGTTTATTATTTGGAAATACATGTAAACTTCAGTAATTCGGTTGATAGAATTTGTAATTAATAATTTGAAAGTTGAGAGTTAAAACTTTGTTGGAAAATCACTCTAAAGATCATTGCACAAAATATTGGTATCTGTCAAACATTTTATCACGATTTCCACGTCTTCACGCTTATAAGGATTTTATGCCTGAATTGCAAAGTAGCATTCATAAATCGATTCCGTCCTACAGCCATATTTTAAAACTCAGAAGTATATTGGTTGTGTTAATAAAGTATTTTATTCCAATAAACACAACACAAACTAAATAAATGTGAATGCCAAAAACCGCACTATTGTGAAATAAAATAATTTCTACCTCAAATTTAAAGGATATTTATTATCTGCAAATACTTTCAAAATATTATTTTTGCCTTTTTACGCAAGCATCCTATGAACGAAAAATGTTTGAAAAAATATTTGAATGAGAAATTCCACAATGGTATCTTCTTTTTGTTGTTATACCCTTTTGTCAATGATCGAAAGATTTTCAAAGCGTGACTAGAAACCATTTTCGGTAAGATGTTGTGGAAACATATTTCTAGATGTAGTCTGTTTCTGGCCGCATCGTTACTTTTTTCTCGTTTTTCTAACAGAATGAACTGTAAAAGTAACGGAAGATCATAAACAGAAGTGTTTAACAGATCCAACTCACGCTTTGTCAAATAGAATTTATAGTTTCCGAAATTACTTTTGGTAGAACTCTTAGAAATGTATCCTTCATTACACATCCTTTTAAAAATGAATGTGAATTTGTGGATTTTTAGTTTGTAACATCGTTACGATCTGTTCAACAATTTTCAATTTCTTTGTATTGCACTTTCATTAAAATGAAAAATACTCTTAAATGATTAAATCATGTGCTTCACAGATACTAATATTGACAGGAAATTATAAGCTCAATTAACTGAGAAATTATAAAATAGATACATTTATAAATATTTTATTCCTTATATCCTCTATCCACGAGAAAAATAAGTTCAAACTTATCAATCTGACAAAAAAGAAAATCAATCATATGATCTATGATTAATCGTCTTTCAATTTTGCAAATATAAAATCTAAAATGTATGCATCTCTTTCCCAAAATCATTTTTAATGTCTTAATAAATGCCATTTGAGGTTAAAGTTCTAAATGAATTCCAAGGTTATTATAAACTGTCAATAGATTTTTTTGGATATAGAGAACAAATGTATAGATAGTATCCTTTCCTTCACAAATATAAGTTATAGTGCTCAGAAGCTTCTCAGAAACCACTTGCATCAACTATGCCATATAATTATGCTTTCAACATACAAAACAATCAAAAATTAAAGCAAAATAGATATTTCAATTCTCTACTCTAATGTTGTTGTTTTTTACTTTTAAAAATTCTGAACCCATCTTAGACTGAACATAAATATATGTTCCTTATTAATAATCGGTGCACCGAGCAAGACAAAAAGTGGAGAATCAGTGTGAACCGATCAAATCTCTCTTCTTCATTTAAACTTAACATCACTTACTTCATTTAACAACATTATCCTAACATAAATAAATTCCTCTGCTCTGGGTTAAAATTTAATATTTAAGGAAATGGATAACTAGTGGTGAAATTTTAAAAAAATTAAACAATTTCGCTTACCTTGTTACATGTGGGTTTTTTTTACTCTAGGTAGCGGATTAGGCACTCACCTTTGAACAGATTGTGATTACAAGTTCTATTTTAACAACCTATTCATAGAATGAAAGTAAAGAAATAGGTATAGGTTTTTACAAAGCATTTCAGGTTTACCACTGGTACCAAAGAACTTTAATTGTCTTGATGAGATGACACAAACCCTTTGTAATTGGCACATCATTTCTCCAGTTTTTATGTCAACAGGATGTGTGGCTTATTAGAGAAGTATTTGCACGGGATATGCGATGTGCAATTTTAGTTAAAATTTAGCTACAATTTCTAAATTTCAAAGTTCAATAACTCGGATTCGGCAAAGGTCTTGTTAAATTGCAATGTCACATCACCCGGTTTTGGCAAGGCTCATTAGTGACCCCTTATTTAACGATTAGAGAGCATTCGCTCGACTTGTTTTTCTCCAATTTTCTAGACTAAGGAACTAGGTTCCTTCGGTGGCCGCAATGATGAGAACAAAGGAATCAGTGAAAACGATTTACATGAAGCCACCTCCTTCATTCTGATCCTCCTTTATAATAATATGCTTAATTTTATAATTCATCCAATGTCCTTATCTAAATTATTAATATTTAAATTTATTCAAATTCATGGTCAGCCTACTTGGAGCTTGGGTGCTGTAAATGGATACATTTAAATTACTGAGTAATAGACAAGTAACAGACGTTTCAGCCTACTGACGGCAGTCAAGTATTAATACGAAGAATATATCTTGGTCAGTTAATAATCTGAGAGGACTTTTCAAGGGTAACAGATTGTCTTTGAAAAAAAAAAAAGGAAAATATTCAATGAATGAATCCCAAAAAGGTTGAACTTTTTTAACATGAGTGGTTACATTATTTATTACATAGTTAAGGCCATAATAATAAATAAGATAAAATTATTTTTAAAAGACTTCTAATGGTTAAAATATAATTCAATTTTTAGATTAAGTTATCATTGTGTTCATTACTCTTAAAATTATTTGATTTTAATCATTTTTGAGTAGTAGAAATTCCATTCAAATCAGTTAGTTTACAAACATTCTAACATATCGCGCCCACTGGAGCAATAAAAATGTTTAAAGTAACCTTACACAAGTCAGAATCAAATTAGATATTTATGATAGTCTAAAGTTTTAATTTAATTGGTTTTATTACCTGGAATAATTATATTTTCGAAAATATTTCGTTAGAATGGAAGAACTTCTGGATATTATTTTATTTGGAAAGTTACATTTGATGACTCAGAAGACCTAAGAATATCACATTATAGGACACAAACGACAACAGATAGAACCTCTATTGTCCAATGAATAGAATAAGATAAAATTACAATTGTTAAGACATAGGTAACCCGAATGTCCTCCTTTTATGAGTATATATGTTCTTTGAAACCAAAAATTTTCCAATTTTGAAAGGAAGGCAAAGTGCGTTTATATTATATATCTATATTTCTGACTGTACTGGACAATATGAAGAAACTCTTTCACAGCTCAGTTCTAAATTTAGATCTATTAACTAACATTAAGATCTGAGCAATATTTCTTTAAAATGGACATTTTTCTTTATTATGTCCATAGCCATAGTAACTCTCAATGTTGAAGTGAAGTAAAATCATATTTCCTCTACATTTTCTCTTGAATTCCTGAATCAGCCAGGAAGTATACTCTACATAACAGCCCACCTAATGGACCATAACTTCCAACCAGACCACCTACTAATTTATTTATTCTACTGACGTCAGTTTTAAAGGAAATAAAAAGAAATTTTTGCTCTATAATTGTAAATACAAAAGCTCCGTCTGATGGTTTAAAAAAGTTTTTTTTTTTTTGTTTTAATAAGCATTACTTTCTAGCAACCAAGTTATTATTGGTGATAACCACTGTTTCAAATGGAAAAGATGATTATGAAATCAAATCTGGGTACAAGATGAATTTGAGTCTCATTTAACGAGTACAGCTGTCATTATTCTAAACTATAGCCCTTGGACGAAACTAGTCTTGAACGAATGATACAGCGTTCACAAAGTCTTTAATCTGACATATCTCCTATGAACTTGAAACATGAGTTATACATAGATAGATTTAATTTATCTATCACATTCAAGAGAAATATTATAAATAGGTACCGATATACATAGAAAGTAAAAAGCAGTTAAAACAGTTTTAAATTTAAAAGAAAATTTCATTCACAATTGAAATATAGTTCACTTAGTTTTCTTATTCACATAGTTTTATTGTATACTTTTGATCATGAATATTACATATAAAATAATAAAAGAGATTATTTACGTCAAGGGTTTCTTTGAAAACAAGATTGCGATTCATGCATTCATAAGAAAGCTTACAGAGTCATAATAATGTAAAATTTAGAAGTCAAAATTGCTGCTTGAAGAAGTATTGGTGAATATGAGCTTGGCTGGTTGGTTGTATAGTATTAATTGGGAATTATTGTGCCATATACAAGGTATTAAGAATACGGTAGCCTGGTTGATAAGGTAATAAATTTGTAACCGATAGGTAATAAGTTTGTTCTCTTCCTTTCAGTGAACAAAATGTATAAGGGTAGATGCATATTAAATATACCATGGCTCAAAGTCCTCCCGTTGGCATAAAGTGGAAGTTAATGAGTGAAAATGCATTCTCATTATTTGGTCGCGGCTTTAAAATTACGATGTACCACAGGAGAAAAATAATTTTTCGCTTTCTAAGCTTTTAGTTCGGAGAGAATTTTCACAGCAAACATAACGTATCCTGCGACACAGGGATTACAGAGAATACCATAAACTGAAGTTTGAAGGTAAAGAAGAATGAACTGATAATTATGAAGTTGTTATCTTTTTCTCTATTTAACTATCAAACTTACTATGCTGGTAAGTTATTTTTTTGGTCAAATTCAGTGATTTGCTATCAAAATTCCAAAACAAAATTCTTTTTCCCTGGCATTTCCTTTCACAAAATTCTTTAGATAATAATATAACGAATATCACGAGAAGTAATTAATGGCTTAATATATATTTCAAAATAAAAATAATTTATTTTTTGTGAATAAGTAACAATACACATATCGATCAAATTTAACATTTTATAAAATTCGTTTTCATTTTAGTTTCTTCTTATAACTTTTAAATCTTATATATTCATAAAAATAGATACATTGATTTTAACGAATAGTAACACATCTTCACTTTTATCGGAAAAACTGAATCAAGTATTTCTCATATATTCCTACTGTGATTTTTCACTTTTCCTAAGTTGGATCAGAAGAAATGGAAGAAGACTTGCAACAGATATTCTTTATTACCCATAATCCTAACCCAACGAAGCTTCTAGATTTTGTTTCTGCAAACTATATTTTAGCTATTTTGGGGGATAGAATTTAAGAATAGTTAAAATAGTTTTTTATGATATATATATATATATATATATATTGGAAAGGATCTAGTAATAGTTATTATAGACAATATTTTTATGTTTGACAAAACAATGAATGCTTAATTTATGCTTAAAATATTTTGGAAGCTAATGAACTTTTGAAAATATAGACAAAGAGCTTCTTTTCGATGTAAAACTATTCTTTACATGATATATTTTAATAAGTTTTTTTATAATTGGATTTTACCCAATATTCTCAACAGCTTCATTGAAACGCTTATGAGTAGGTGCAATATTATAGAAATTGCAGTTTTTTAAATTCACATAAAAACTTGGAATTTATGTCCTGCTGTGGGTAAAAACAGCAAAAGTTTCATTCAATAATTGAAATTACACACTATTAGTAAAATGTAAATTTTCCATCACAAGTGTATATATATATATATATATTATATATAATTAGGGGGTTCCGATGCAAATAGTGTCATAGAGAAGGGTTTTTCTAGTTCATTCAGGTTAAGTTTCTCCTCACCTACGCTGATGAGCCCAATGTAATTTTTGAATTATGTTCTCAATTTTTAAAACTGCATTTTTCACAACTTTTCAAAATATTAATGTATCTTTATTTATTAAAAATATCCAATGATTCTGAGAGTCCAGATATGTTTTTATTTTTATTAACTGAACAGCAATCTTTTTTTATAAATAGAAGCTTCTGAATTTGATTTTTTAATATATCGTCTGAAAAAAACATGCCCTTTTCAATTTTTTTCTCGACAAATATTAGCTGTAAATAATATTCGATAAATTGGCTTTAGAAAACATTGTATACCAGTCGCAATTTCTGAAACAGTCTACTCTTTCGATTTAAACTTCTATATTTTGCTAATTTCTTCAAAACTGATGTCAAATCTGAAAGAACATAAATACCGAAAAAAAGGGTGTATCATTTGTGATAAATGTACATATTTTGGTTATCAGTTTAGGTGATTCTTAAATAAGTTTTTATAAGTCCTATTTTAATTCTTGCAGCAAAATCTTATTTTTATTAGGAATTACAACTTTTTTAAATTAACACACACACATAATTAATAAGGAAAATTCCCGTGGCATCAACTTTTTTGGCAGAGGGGTTTATGGAGATGTAAAGATTAAAAGCTATGATTAAGTACATTATATATAGTGACATTAATTAAAACACCCATAAGAAAAATATATTGTTCCACTTCTCTACTGTACAATCCTCAAATTTAATGTCTTTTTTTTTAAATTGGCTTTTTGTTTAAAATTTGTATCAAAATTTTGGATTTCTTTTTGGACTACAAGCGCTAGTAAGAATCAGTTGATGAAAGAAAGAAAAAAAATGATTAAAATTAAGAGATATAATACAAAAACTAATAACTTCACTTAAACAAATAAGTTTTATAAGTTAGCAGTAATAAAATGATGGGGTGAATATTTAAGGAGCGAGAGAGAAATATTTCTTAAAATTTTTCCTGAATAATGACATCTGGAGAATTTATATTTATATAATGAATTAATATATTACCTTTCAGTTGGTCATACAAACAGTTTTAGGAAGTGCAAACATTAATGAAATCTGGTGAGCCATGAATTTGAAATGTATAAGAAAAACTTTTCTATACCCAGGTATGATAACTTTTTAAATTTTCCTTGGAGTGTTAGCATATTTTTTTCCTATCTACTGAGAAAAAAACTCTGAAAATCCTCAGACATTTAATCGCAAAGGAGGCAGATATGTTTTCCCCCTGGGATTTATATGCGATGGTAAATATATGCTCTCCCATTGCCCTTTTCAAAAGTCAACAATATTTTTCTCTTCTTTCTTTTTTTTTTAATTTTCCGCAAGCAAAGTGCCCGAGTTTCATAAAAATTGGAAATGGAAGCAAGATTATTTTTGTTTCTTTTTCAAGGTTGGACAATTTTTTGTCAGATCCAAGAAATTTATGAGAAAACTGAGGTAAAAAAGGTTCTCGGTTTGTTTGTATTTCGGAATGGGATGGTAGAAGAGCTTCAGTGACATCGAAATGGATTTACTTTTAGTTTGTAGAAAGTCTTTCTCCTTGTGTGGTGTTTTTGATGTTCCAAAAGGTTTGTAAAGTATGTGAGATATCAGCAGAAAGCCATGATGCACAAATATTTATTTTACATAAAAGGAAACTAAACATCACTTTTACATATTTTAGAAAGGAAAACTGTTAAAAATAAATCTAAAAGTACCCCTATTATAAAACGAATGTTTATAGTTTTCCCCACATTCAGATTAGCTAAATTAGTAAATACATATTTCTAAGGTAACAATTTTACACAAAAAGTTGTCAAAACTCATTTCAAGATTTGGAAATGGCAAAAGTGTATTTTCTTTATTATAGGTTATTTAATTCTGAAGTGGTTGCTTGTGGAATTGCGGAGTCACCTCAACCAAAGACAAGTAAAAAAAGGGGGGAAAGTAGCTGTTACCTAGTTCATATAGGAATTCTCCCTTGTTTCTGTTCATTAGACTTCATATCTGCTGATACGAAATAGAAAATTTACATGTACTGCATCACCACAACATTCTCTTCTCATAAATCCTTTTTACGTCTCTTTTCTAAAACATCCCTGTATAATTTTTCAAACCATTTGATTTTATTTCCTATAAAAATTTTAAAAATTGTTCTATAATTAAATATATTCCTTGTGGGACGTTAATCTTTTTCTTCAAAAATTCGCTGCTTGTAATAGAATGTTTTTTTCACTCAAGAGCACAACTTAGTTATCAATAGGTGTTCTTTTCTCTCAGTTCCTATCAGCAACCCATTGTACTCAATAAAATTGTTCTTCTTGCAGTACTATCTCTAAACTCAATGAATTCCAAGAAAGTTAACCAATGCAGGACTGAGCTAACCTCCACTCGGCAATTCATCTTCATACATATCAAATATGAGATTATAGATTGTGTTTAAATCCAAGAATTCACTGAACTCAACTTAACATCATCCAACCTACAGGCTTAAATAGTGATTCTGAATTCTAACTATGCATGGCAGTGCCCATCCCGGTCTAGAATTAATGTATCTCATATTATATCAGGATTTAAGATTAAATTCACATAGGCTACAAAAAAACATTAATTTTACAATTACGTGTAGTTGTACTTGTAGATAGAATAAACTACATTCCAACCGCTTATTGATGGTCGCTTGAAGTAGTGTTGACTACTCTGAACGCTTCATTAACAAACACATCCAAACTGGAATGTGCTACTTTGACTCAATAATCGGCGCGCGCACTTTCACCAGAGTTGGCGAACTTTATAAATTAATTCACGTGTGGTTGATCTGCGTATTACATGAATCCACTGGCGACATCTGTTTTACGAGCAGTATCGCCGATGCCTATTTAAATCGGTGATCTATCTTAGCTGACCATTATTTTCTTCGTGTACATTAATAACCACCTACAAGCTAACTACCATTTTGCAGTTGCTGTTGTTATGAGAGTTTAGTCTGAAACATCCATCTCCTGAATAGCAATTAGTCATTTGTCAACGGCTATACGTGTCTAATAGACCATCCATTTCAAGAGAATGTCAACGGACCATACTCAAACAACATTGAACTTAACATCACAAATACATTAATTGCAAAAATGGCTGTAAAAATAACTTTGAAATTTTGCTTGGAAAGTCCCTCTAAGGAAGACTTTGTTTCTTAGAAGAGGAATGTATAGCAGTTTTCTGAAATCAGAAGACGAGAGAATTAAGAATAGGCTACAATCTCTGGTCCAGTTGAAAATCCTTTTCTTGCTGAGTTGGTTGGAATTTATTTTTTCTTACTCTCAGCAGATTACCTATGTAATGATATGAGTCTTACTCACCTACAATTATCCTAAAGAGTATTTCCTATACGCAACTTAATTCTAACAACTAAACTTCCAGTTATAAAAAGCGAAGTTCATATATAAATTGAGATGCAGTGAGAGAGAGGAAATGTAGGCGAAAGATAGAAATAATGATAGTAATGTTACAGTAATAGGAAGGGCATCTTCAATAGGTATTAGGAAGGGGAGGATAAAAGTATTCTTGCGTGTGTAGTTGTGATTTGGTAAGATCAGGACTTAACGCTATTGGTGCAATTAAATACTAGAAGGAAGTACTCGTGTCATAATCCGGTAAGCGTATTCATTGATGAATTATAGAACTAGTTAGTGCTCGGGTATAGAGACATTAAACTGTTTTAGAGCATCATTTTATTAAGGGATCAATAAAATCTAGTTTTGGATATGTAATAGACTATTTTATTTCTTGAAATTTAAATATTGTGAATCGAGTAATTTTAAAATGGCAGACGAGACAGGTGTTAGGATGTTATCACAAACATAATAAGTCCGGAGATATGCTACAAAGAATTCGCTGTTATTCAATATAAACAAGAAAGATTATTGATATTATCAAAGTGTAAATTTGTGTTGTGATACAAATGGAAAAACTTCGGTAAGGATAAAATTTATCAGTTTGACTGTATTTTCAGAAACTTTCCAGAAAAGCAAATATTTCTATTTAACACCCATTACCTGCAAAAGGTGATGTGAGCATCAAGTCGTCCTTGGCCCTAATATATAGAACATATATGTATGGGATATGTGTGTATTGTATGGTTCATTTCTTATTACTTCAATTACCTATTAAGAAATAATTCGTAGGGGATGATTTGATTTTTTTTACTTGCGTTGGACTATAAATACAAAGCTTGCTGAAGGAGTAGAACTTTGTCATTTTGATACACAGTACCGGAGAACTTTACTTGAGATAATCGATACCTCAGTCTTCTAATTTTCAATCAAATCCTCACAAAAATGTTGAATACATATTTGAACTAATCCTAAATCGCTATTATTCTGCAAATTTGGAATATGAATTATTGGCTTTTAGTACAAAAATTAAAATGTTTCAGCAATTTCACATAATTTTGCAATCACTTTTATATTTATAATAAACAAGGTTAAATTATCAGAAAATACCAGAACATCAAATCAAAAAGTATTTATAACCGTTATTTACTTCTAATTCATGACGAGGTAACTATACAATGTTATACAAATGGTAGTCTTTTAATGAAAATAAAATTATTTTCGACAATTATAGCAGTTCAGTAGTGTCAATACATTTTTTATTATATAATAACTTTTTATACGCCGCTATTACATCATTTTGGCATTTAAACAAGTTTCATTTACAAAATAACATTTCAAAGTAAATTTGTACTTAATTTTTACTTTAAGCTTTTAAAGTTATAATTTAAGTTTAATTTTGTTTTAAATATCAACAAAATGCAATTATTGTGATTTCAGTTTGCTTCATGTAATTGTATCTTAAATTCTGGGCTTACATTTAATTCTGAATTGGAGCGAATCCGAATTTCTGTTTGGAAGGCATAATTTGAATCGGACAATTTTCTTTCTTTTTCATTGAACCGTTTTTTAGAGAAGAAATTATTATCTTTTTTTAACATATAAAATGAATATCACTTACTATTATCATTATGTATCATCTACCACAACACTGTATAGACGCATTTTACTACAAAAAATTGTGGCTAAATTGTGAAAAATTGTAAATAAAATGAAAGCAAACATTTTTTACTTAATATATAAGTTTGTAAATGCGGCTATTAATTTAAAGAAAATTTTCAAGACAATTTAGATAAAGATGTAATTATTTGCAGTAACATAAGTTATTTATATCAATATTGCTTTATACCCCTCATCAATCAAAGCCTGATGGGCGTTATAACACATTCACGGACATTTTTAAAATGTAGATGGAACTAGCAATGTCATACTTTTATCTTCTTGGTATAAATTAATTTTGTTTCGAAATATTTATAGCGCAATATCCTAGTGGGCATAACAACTACAAGAACACGTTTATGTACTTTTTTAATTTACGAGAATAGATGACACTTGTATTAATGGTGCAGTTAAATCACATATATGCTAATAATAGTTATTACCGTAATGACTACTGTAAGAATTCTGTTAAAATTATCCTTACCGAAACAACAAAACAAATGCAATACCCAAAAGTAAATTAAGATAAAAGTAGATTTAAAAATAAACTAATTAAATGTTTTCAGCAATCAACTTTTGGTGGAAACTTTCAAAAACAAATTGGACATAAAGCGGGTTTATCTCTGCATTCCTTGCATCTGAAAGACGCTCATTTCTTTCCTTACATTTTTTTCTTCAACATTTTTATCAACGTAAAAAATATGTTTTTCTTTCAGAATCTGCAGGAGCTGGAATTTTTTTCGGAGAAGTGTTGAAATTCAGAAAGATTCGACTGATTTGTGTTTCGGCGTGACGACCTGATTCACCAATGACCGAAGTTCTTATAATTCTTTGACAACATCTCCTCTACTTTTTAATACTAAATCTTTACCGATTTTTATTGCGGCTGGAATTTGAGTCAAACATTCTATAAGGCTATGTTTGAAACATAAAAATGTTTCTACATTTTCTTTTTTATTCTTCTTTATTTTCTTTTTTCCCCATCTGTTCTTCCTTTTTCTGGTGCAGTTTCTTGCTTATGAAGAAAGAATTCCAAACACATAGTTCCAACAAATGAAAAGTTATTTTTTTATACCAAAGCTTATTTTTACGTAATGAAGAGTACCTAGTGACGTAGTCAAAATATTTTTTTCTTTGAAACACTTTTTAGCACTGACAAATATCCTGACAGTTTATTTGTATTTGCATATATTTATACATAATATTGTGACTGCTCAAGATGTTGTTTATCTATAATGTAAAATAAATAATGATGATTCTTACCATTATTACCTACTGAAGGAGTGTGTTTATGTGTGTGAGTATAATGTACGTGTGAAATGAATCCACGGTTATTAGTTTATTTTTCACTTTATTTAAGTTTAAACAAATCCAAATTAATACTAACTTTTGCGAGTATTGATTACTTAGGCAAACAGAAAACTTGTGAACTTTGTAAAGAACAACGTTTAAAAATACAGTTTTTGACTGAACAGCGCAAGAAACAATCCGATATTGTAAATGCTGTTAAATGTTCAAGATATGCAGTCCAGTATACTATAAAATTTCTTGAAATTTCTAGATATCATGTAAATCACAAAGGAATTGGAAGGAAAAGGACTACTACACTCACAGAGAATTGATTGTTGAAACGGGCTGCTGTGAGAGATCGCAATATTACATTAACTCAATTCGCTGCTGATTTATCTGTGGTGGTAAACAAAAAAATCAAGTAAAAACGCTGAAAGAAGACTTGCTCATGCTCGACTCAAAGGTTGTATGCTCAGGGAGAAGCCAAGGTTGTCTTGAAAAAAAAATAGAATGATACGGCTAGCATGGGCACAAACAACACCTTACAAGAGAGGATATTGTGTTGTCTGACAAATATTAGTTCTGGAACGTGTTGATTAACTTACATTTCTTAATAAAACAGCTCAAGTGAGTAAATACACATAAAAACATTTGAAAATATCTTTATATTGTTAATTAATGTTATTTAAATATTTTATGTGTTTAGCTCACCTATTGTGACATATGTGAAACAAAGCGTAGGCATATAATACCTTCAGGAATCTAAAATACCTGTTGTTAAACATAAAGGAAGTAGTATTATGGAGATGCATGTAGATCAATGGTTTGGGAGGAATACTAATTTGTAAGAAAGCGATGACTATTAACAAGCACATAAATGTGCTCAAAATGACTGCGCAGTCATCCTTTTCTCAGATTTTTGGAGACGACCAACACATGAGGGGGGGGGGATAAATTGAATCAGGACAATGCTGCATGCCATAAATCTACTGAAACTGTGAATGTGGTATAATTACCACATTTCAACCCCAAAAATACTTATGGAGATTATTTTTAAACACAAGGTCAGGAAATATCCAATTACTTCAAAGAGGACATTAAAAACATCCAGCAAGAATGGAAGAAAATAACCAATGAAGAATGTTGTGAGATAATCATCCCCACACCATAAATAATTAATGCCGTAATTAAGGCCAAAGGTGACCCAAATATATATTGATTTTTGTAATTAAAATATAGTTATTTTTTAATAACTATAACTTCAGATTTTCCCATTACAGTGGTATTTCACAACTAGAATATTTTTAAAGAGTATCTAATACTTTTGTTCATGGCTGTATAATGTTAAAGTCTTTCTATTTAAGTAAATCATAGCAGTCATTGAAATAAGTATTATATGGAAATTCGTAAGAATTAAATGTGTAAAACTAATATAATCTGTAGCAATTTTACGTTTAATTCTGTAATTGAGATTATAATAATAAATGAAAATGAAAATGTTATAAAATAACATTTAATAAAAATTATGAACAGAAATATGCAATAACCTAAATGTATCCAAAGAATTCCCTAAGATGCGTGTTACCTTGGTAACACATTTTGCGCTATTGAAAAATAATGCATAATTCAAAACTATGCATGGCTTCAACCGTAAATTCAACCTCTTTTCCGAAACTGTGTAATTTTTTTTCAAAATGCCCTATGTTACGCAACTCTAAAAATAACAAACTATGGACAAAATGATCGATTGCTGAGCCCCGTTTAACTCCACTTGAGACATACATACCATCTTCCATCGAGTGATTTACCCCTCAACTCTTTAGGTCACCATCTTCAACCTGTCAATAACTCCAACAATTCTTTACTCCCCAACTCCGAAAAAAGCAGCTCTCGAAATCACTTTTAAAAACCTCAGTTTTCTCCAGAGGAAATGCTTTAAATTGTGTGCCGACCTGCCTAAAAATTCGCTTGTCTCTTGTAACTGTCTTCCACAATAAATTGAGATCTTCTCTGCTTGCTTTCAGTCGAGAGAACGTGTTGTTAAAAATGAATTCTGAATGACATGAAAAATCTCTTGTTACATTCTTTCGCATCAATCGCTTTGTTCCTTTTGTCTTAGCTAAGGATTTGTCATCTTCTTTTCTCTGATGTGTGTGCAACGTGACATAAATCCTCTTTCCGGGGTATTTTATCCACATTTTTGACTTACGGTGATGTGGTTCGTTGTTAAGTCTTTCTTTCCCCCGCGGCCTTACATGTAAATAGTCGTTATTTTTCTACAGCAGTGCTTTTCAATTTTTTCTTCTTAGTGTAAAAGCAAATCGCGAATAAAATCATGTTATATTTCTATTGTAGGATATCTCAGAACGATAACAATTAGAGTAAGAGAAAGGAAATCTTTATCAGTTTTCAATAATCTTTGAGATAATTAGCTATTTTTCAATACTTTAATTTAACATAAATAATTTTGTATTAAAATTATTAATACTTATTTAAAGCTTAAGTTATTGTTCGTCTGTAATTTTTTTTTTCTTTTTGTTACAAATGCATGACAAGAATTTATTTGAAAATGCAGTTATTGTGAATGTTTCCTTATGATCTGGACACAGACTAGATTAAATCCAAGATACTAATTATCCTCAAGGATTTATGAACGAGATGAAGTGAAGTAAAAGGTCTTACCTGCCAAGTCCCGTACAATTTAAAAGTTCCTCAGGAAAAGCTTTGGTAGAATTATGAATGGTGCAGGTCAAAAAGGTTTTAAATCCTTTGTCATGATAAAGTCTCTTAAAGAGTCCATTACCAAGTCTATGAATGGTATTTTGATACAATTTTCTCCTGAAGGGGGCGAGCACCACGAGGAGTTTACCTATTATATCTTGAATAGGCTGGAGGGGGTTTAATATAATTTCTGGTTTGAAAGATTGGGCAGTAATTGAATTTATATTGCTGTCTTTCTACCCAAGATAGTTATTATTTTTCTTTCAATATTATATATGGTAATTTATTTTTTCAATGTAAGAAATTTCAAATAAAAAGTAAATAATTTTACCATAAGAACCTATTTAGTTCCATGTTCATTATCTCATGTCTTACATATTAATACAGTTCTAGAAATAAACCCTAGTTTTGCAGAATTTATATTGAAGGAGGTAAATTAATAAAACTTTATTCTCAAAAATAATATTCATTTTCTTTTCAAATGCTTATACTAATTTTCATAATTACTGGAAATTATACTTATTTTCATAATTACTTATTTTCGTAATTACTAACTATTATGTAAAACGGGATCATTGAATGAAAACCAGAAAATTATTTTCTTAGTCAAAATATTAATAAGAAGGATATTTCTCTCTCAACTATTTCAATAATTCAAGGAATACTTTCAAGTTGTGCAGATTGCATTTTTAATAGTTATTTTCTATAATTAAAACTTATGTTTATTTTGCTGAATTTATTGTTTGTGTTATTCTACAATTTATTTAATTTTATAGAAGTGATAAAACCCTTAAGAAACTTTAAAAAAAAAAAAAGAAACGTTAATGATTTTTAAGTGAACTTCAAGAAAATTATTTTCAAAATTGTAAAATATGCTTATTAGATTATTAATTTTTATTTTATTTTTACATTAAATGAACGGAGTTTATCTAAATTAAAAGTTTTATGATAATTCATGGCAAAAATATTAAACATTAAATATAAAATATTAAAGCATAATTGTTATTTTTCTGCGGCTAAGATTCTAAAGTTTATCTTGGCTTTTCTAATGTTAGACAGTGTCAATTTAATTAATGACTTATGTTTCATTGAATGAACATTAATTCCAGAAATAAATACCTCCCTGATAAATATTTAAATATAATATTTTTTGTTGCAATACTATTTTAATTGAGGTAAATAATTATTGTTATTTTTAATATTTAAAAAAATATATAAATTTAAAAATACTGCTACTTTTTTATCATAATTCCCAGTCTTTTCCCCAAAGATTAGTTCATGACTTTCAGAATGCAACTTATCTAATAATAGGGATTTTTTTTGCTTGAATAGAAACAGAATATTTTTATATAAGTTACGACAAAAGATAGTAGTTTAAATTTTACTTGTCATATCAGGATATGCAATTAGTGTCTGAGTTTTGCAGCATTGGTGATTTTACGTAAAAGTACTCATGAATTTTCTGTCATTGCAATTTCGTATTTTGCTGTAAAGTACATCTATCACTTAAAATTGACTATTGAAGATAATGATTCTATTTCACATAAAGGCTGTATTAAAATATTTATTCCCCATATATTAGTTGTAACTGATATTATAGTTTTATAATATGGGAGCAATTTTAAAACTTAAATTAGATGCATTTTAAAAAGCTTGATATTCTTGCTTTTGCGAACCTGAATTTAATACTAACTTATATTTTTAATTTTATCCTGACCCAATTGAACAGAAACTCCTTATAAGTATAGTATGTCTCTTCTAGTATATGTGTAACAGTTATTTACAGAAAATATATGTTGTATTGGAATAGCATTGTTTTAGACAGCCAAGAAAATCATCATATGAAATTAGAATACTATTTAGTGGAACTCAAATGGAAGAATAGTGTTTTCCCAATCGCACAGGATATTGAAGTATTGGATATTCTGCATTAGTCGAGCATCAAAATATGTTCTTTTTTCCTATTAATATAGTTAATAATAAAGTAATATTATTTTGTTAAAGATCCAAAATTAACAAAAAAAATATTCACATAACAGAAAAAGGAACACTGATGAACTTAAGATTCAAAATTATTTTAATCGTATAAATCTAAATTAAAGTAATACTAATTTTAATCATTTTTTCCAAAAAAATATTTGTTCAAAAATGTGAAATATTTCCATAAACTACAAGTTTTCCACCTTGTTCTAATATATTTAAAGGATTTTAAATAAATTATTTACTTGCGTTCTTATTAAGATCACTGTAGTCATTGTGCAAGCCTATTGGTATTGAAATCAGCTTTAATTTCAGTGAAAATGCGTGATATTCAAAACGTGGAACGCTTATGAGAACAGCCTTGTTAAAAATTTATTTTTGACGAATAGTATTGAAATAGTTCCATCAATTTAAACGTATTCCAAAAGCCCAAATTCCTAAACACTTGCAAGGCATTTAAAGTGATTAAGACGTCTTCGATATGGAAAAAAAAGAACATATTTTATGCGATGTTTAAGTAATCCAAACTTTTTAATATTAAAAGCAACGGAAACTATGCTTAACAATATGTATCTGTTTATGAAAAGAAAATCATAAAATAGATAAATGTCAAAGAAATGAAGGTAAATGACTGTATGTGAGAAATTCATAAATATTAGAAGTATTTGTATCTTTAAGTCATGTACTTACCTTCGATTAAATCTTGCCTAAAATTTATTGCATTTATAACTTTTAAAAAATTCAAAGAACTCTTAATCATAGTATTCTTTCCCCAAAATGGAATTAAAATTTCAAAAATGTTTCAATTTTATAAAATATTAAAAAAATTAATTTCTCAATTTAAATTTACATATTTTTTATATAAACATTTCGTAATACTTAACATTTATAACTGTTTATTAAAAAAAAACTATGCTTACTAAGTAGTAAATAATCTCATCTTGTAAATGCAAAATATCAGCATTGAGGATAAATTAGATTTGGTGGAAAGTGAATTCCAGAATACTTAAAAATCTCTCTAATTTTAAGACAAACGTAAATTTAAGTATTGTTTTCTATGGCGTAGCACGCGTGTTAACAATTTTCGAATGTTCTATTAATCACATTCTCATAAATAAGAAATCAAATGAATCTCCGAAGTTCCTTTTACTTTTTAACATTAAAATCTAAAAAGGCCAAATTTGAAACATTTTAATGGCTCAGTTACCATAAGTAAGCATTTAGGAAGGACCTCGTAATTTTGAACTTCTGTCAAATGACAAGAGTGATATCTGAAATGACATCTCTCTGAGCAGGAATTAAGAGGAAATAAATTAAAGCAAAGCATTTAAATAGGAATTTCTTTTTGATTTAAACATAAACTATATAAGTGTCTCGAGAAATGAAAATAACAGCATTTGCAAAAAAACAATTTTTGGATTGAATGAAATTTGATAAGTAGCAATCTATCATTGGGATTATAATTATTAAAATCTGGGTATTATTTAGTGCTCTAGCATCTTTTTATGTTAGAAAACTGTTGTTCAGTCCTAAAAGTGCTGGATTAACGATTTAACCGGATCATCAAGTGACAATGTAGTTTTAACGGGAGTATACCTGAGATAAACACTTCCAGATAAATGTTTTACGATTAAAATATATGTTTAATATGTTTAAACACATTGTGAACCTATGAAGATTATACATATATCCAACAAAATGTTGCTTCTCATTCTGGCAACTACAAAATTAAATTCAGAAGCCGAGCAATGATTTACTTTATATTCTTGTATTGATGAAACTCACAACAAAAATAACAATTAATACAGTACAATGATAAATAAAACAAGTTATGTTGAGCTCTCAATGCTCATGCTTACACTTATTAGTATTATTAACACTTGAACGCCTACAGGGTTTCGAGAACATTTTATTGTTTAGTACAATAGACGTACACGGTTTTAATGTTAGACAAATGTGATATATGTATCCCGCAAGTAAACATGATATACTGTATTGAGATGAAAACTGACAATTATGATAAACACTGGGCGAAAATGCAAGCTGCACTATGTCGTGATCTGGCAGATGAGATTCACAAGCATCAGAATCCCCGCGAAAATACCAAAAAAAGGAACGGCATGATCAATGCCAGATTAAAGAATGTGCCGAACCATCGGGTGCTGTTATTGTACTTAGTACTTTCTTCATTATAATTACATTCATTTTTCATGCAGTGACTTTTTATTTGTTCAAAATTCTTCTTGAAATCTAAACTCAGCATATAATCCACAACATTTTAAAGTTTTTTTTTTATTGAATAATTAAATTCACACACACATGCATTTTTTTATTATTATTATTTGAATAATTTAAGTGAAAATTTCATAAACATAAAGGTATTTGGAGAGTTTTTTTCTGCAGAAAAACAATTTTTTATCGTAGTTTTTTTTTTCAGTCTTTGCTTTATTAATGATGCAATTAAAAAGATTATTATATCCTGTATTTTATGTTAAATTGTGATAAAACTTTTTATAGAAACGTTATTTAAAATTTTAAAGTACTAACAGTAATTAAGAATAAACGAAAAAAATTGCGAAAAAATTTAATAAAAATTTTAAAATATTTGAAAGAATTTGAGTCTCTGACATAAAATCATACAATATACATAAAACTGAATTTTTTGAACATATGTCCCTCACCATAAATGTACAGATTTTAGCATTTTGTGGATCTAGTCCCCTTAATAAAAATACTCATATTGATTTAGATGAATTTTTATTAATGTTTTAAGTAGTATTACATAATTAAATAGGCAATTAAGGTGTTATGCATGATAAATTTTTCAGAAGATTTGTAATAAGATTTCCATGAAAAATGCTGCATAAAATAATATTTTCAACTCTTATACGATCTTAATTAAATTTATATTTTTTCTAAGCTACAAAAGTTTTGAAGTTAAGAGTTTCTTAACTATTTCAATTAAAGTAATTATTTTTGTATGATTAATTTGATTTCTATATTTTCATATGCATTTATTACGGTACTAATTTAAAATAACTTCTAATTCTCATTCACTTTGATCTTTCAGGTTGAAATTTCAAACTGAAAACCAAAAAGAAATTGCTCAGAGAATAAAAATTTTAAAAAAAATTATAATTAGACTAGAATATGAAAATTAATTCTTTTACATCGTCCACAGATTAGATGTATAGAGAATTTCTAAATATTTCCCTTTCATTCAGAATTTTTTAAGAAAGGAAATCTTCATTAATGCAAAAGTAATTTTTAATTTTATTCTATAATTAATGAATTTCAGATTTTTAAATCTCTTAGTACATTTTAAATATCTATACTTTTAGACTATTTAATGAAAAAAAATCTCTAATTTCTCAAATTTATAAATTTTTAAACTTCGCTAATTCGAACGAAATAGATGATTAAATGTATTATAATTTCTAATTTTATGAGAACTATGGAACAATAAGATAATCTTATTTATCAGTTGAGCTAAATAAAAAAAAAGTTATAAAATGCGTAATGTAAAGGAATCCAAAATTCATTTCTCAGACTGAAAGGATTCTTAACGCTGCAGAAAAATATTGGATTTTTTTTTAAAGTTAAATACTTCATTAATGATTATAGTTTACAGTATTCTTGTTTCTGAACATGCATCATTATTTTTATTTCTATTTTGGGTTCAAAACAGAGACAAAAAAAAATTCTTTTCTTCTAAATTTTTCATCTGGGAACAAGACTACATTATTTTGAAATTTATTATGTTTATATATACATATTAAATATATTGTTTATATATAAAGTTATGCCTCTCTTTTAAATATTTTAACTAATACTTATTTAATAAAGTTTATAAAAACAGAGTCGAAGCCAATTTCATTTTTAAGTAATTATTTTATTGTAGCGGAGAGAGAGACCATTTCTACTCGGCGGGAGTTACACAACTCCGCTGTTGGATGAAGATTATGAGAGCAAAAGCGTAAAAGCAAGGGAGGAATTTTTCACTGTGTTTTTGGTTATATAGTAGGGACACTTCACTATAAACCTCATAGAACATGTGATATGAATGAAGGGATTTCGAGGGAATTTAAATGTAAACCTAAAGTCTAGTAAGGATCCTCTCTATAGGTCTGAAGCCATGGAAACAGCATTGTCAGCAAATTTTTAAGAACGCGTCATTGCTTAAATTAAAGTTAAAAAGGAATGGTATCAGGAAATAAAAATGAACGCTTTACTCTTAAATGAGAAAATAGGAAAAATTAGGAAATTAAATTATTATTTTGAGAAACTAATATGAATTAAGTTAAATCATTACTTATATATACATAACACATGGATCAATAAGTTCCGAGACTAACCCAGAGATGGCGCTCGTAGTAAACCAGTAACCAAGTCTTTCTAGAGTACTAACCTTTGCTTGAAACGTGTCAAAATTTTAAGTCGATCGGACCAGAAACAGCTGAGTTATCGAGGTTGGAGTAAAGTCGTTTTGCAGTTTGTTTAAAAAATGGAAAAAACCGAGTTTCGTGTTCTGATAAAACATTGTTTTTTAATGGGTAAAAACACCGTGCAAGCGAAACAATGGATTGAAAAATGTTACCCGGACTCTTGTCCATCAAAAGCAACGATTTGTCGGTGGTTTGCCGAGTTTAAACGTGGTCGTACCGACACAAATGACGCGGAACGCTCGGGTAGACCTGTGGAAGCCGTTACACCGGAAAATGTGAGTGAAGTGACAAAAATTATAATGAAAGATCGTAAAGTGAAGCTCCGTGAGATTGCTGAGATGACACAGATATCATGTGGAAGTGTATTTACTGAAAAAGGTTTTTTGAAGTGAAGTGAAAAATGTTTTTTCCAAGTGGGTGCCGCGATTGCTTTCGATGGAACAAAAACAGCAACGAGTCGATGATTCAGAAAGCTGTTTATCGCTATTTACTCGCAACAAAAAAGATTTCTTGCGTCGTTACGTGACCATGGACGAAACATGGATACATCACTACACTCCAGAATCGAAGCGGCAGTCATCTGAGTGGCGCACAGCTGGCGAAAGCCGTCCGAAAACGCAGCAGTCAGCTGGCAAAGTCATGGCGTCAGTTTTTTGGGATACGCATGGCGTGATTTTTATTGACTACCTCGAAAAAGGTAAATCGATCAACAGTGATTATTATATTGACTTGCTGGTGCGTTTGAAGGAGGAAATCGCAAAAAAAAGGACCGCACAGTCTCGGGACTTATTGATTCAGGTTATATATATACATGCATACGTATGTTCATTCATGGACGCGACGATTTTGCCATGTTGTCATGGTTTCGCGATTGGAGTACTTTTCGTCGTGTCGGGGGCTTGAGTCCTGATGCCACTTGAGATCCACCGTTTAGCGAGTCTGATGCTCGTTAAATCCGTTGAGACTCCATGTTCTCTCGTTGGCGTGGTGTGCAAGCGTAATTAGATGGTGCCAGCTCACGTTCCGTCTTCATCATTTGACCGTAGTTCTAAATTAAAAGGCCTGTTTCCAATAACACTCGCGCTGTTTCTTCTTGGAAATAAAATAAACCAACATTCTTTATCTTAATTAATTTTTCATAGTTCCAGTAACCCATTACACTTAATGAAATAAGTACTTGAATTAGTATACTAGATCCAGTTCCATGTGCTAATTCCTCTGGTTAAGTTTTTTACAAGTTCAGCCCACCAATGTATTTTCACATATTTTAAGTAATTGTTAAGAATCAAATAATACATATATTTTTTACAGAACAATGTTATCATTACCAATTACTTTTATAATAAATGGCAAAGATTTCTAATTTTCCCAAAAATTGTGATTATCCTTTTTGCGTTGTTTTACCCAAATATGGACTCTTATCTTATTTATTAGGGTACTGCTATTGTCAAGTACAAATCACTGTCCTATATTTACCCATTATGTTTGAAATCTAACACGTTTTAGAGGAACAACGTACTTAGTTGTTTTCAATGAACAGCTGAATTTTGATTACACAAAACACATAGAAAGAAGGTAAACTTGAACAGTTTAGTCCAAGGAGTTCCGCCAATGTACGGGATTTTTTTTCCCTCTTAACCCTATGGTAGGTGTGTTTTCATCACCGGCGGAGATCAATTGACTTTGGAAGATGAGGGGGGGGGGGCCACTCCTCCTCCATCTTTCAAGATGGAGGCGAACTCCTCCTCCATCTTTCAGCATGAATAAAACTTGTTAATCGCATCTTTTACAGTAGCTTTAACAATCTTGCCTGGTCAGTTATTATGTGCTTTTAACTCCTGTCGTAGTTGATTGCGACATCCGAAAAAAAGTCGCAGTAGCAAGAGAATTAGAAATATTTAATAGTATTCCTTGCTTACACTCAAGGGTTTATCATACTGTACTTTGTGACTATTGAAACAATTCAGTCAGAAAAATTAAAAAATAATTTATGGACATAAGTATATATATATATATATATATATATATATATAATTTAAGAACTATTTGAAAATAAATTATCCTTCTTGAAACTCTTGAGCGAGGCAAATACAAAATAAACGAGAATTATGAAACAAACAGTGATAAAAAATACTTAATGATATTATATAACTGCAGCACTACTGTCGCCGCTCTACTCAGGGGCACTGATTATCCATATCTAACACATCAATCAATAACTCCCGAGACTAACCCAGAGATGGCGCTCGTAGTAAACCAGTAACCAGATCTTTCTAGAGTACTAACCTTTGCTTGAAACGTGTCAAAATTTTAAGTCGATCGGACCAGGAAAAAGGGTTTTTGAAGTGAAGTGAAAAAGGTTTTTTCCAAGTGGGTGCCGCGATTGCTTTCGATGGAACAAAAACAGCAACGAGTCGATGATTCAGAAAGCTGTTTATCGCTATTTACTCGCAACAAAAAAGATTTCTTGCGTAAAAAAAAAAAAAAAAGATTTGGAAAAGCGTTGGAACGATTGTATCACCCTAAAAGGTGATTAACAAAAGGTGTTATGTTGATGAATAAAAAAAAATGTTGTTTTCAATGTTAGTCTCGGGAGTTATTGATTGATGTGTTATTGACTAGTCAGATGCGCTTGCACGGAAGCATTCGTTCGTGTTTACTTTTGTTTGTGGGCATTTAAAATGCCTAACATGACTGAAAAAGCCACCAATTGTGAAATGCGCCTTTTTCTTATTTTTCTTCATGGAAAAGGAGTGATGCGGCCGAAACTCATCAGCAGATTAATAAAGTGTACAAACATGTTAATCATGTGACACTGGTAACAAAAAAGCGATCTATAGAATGGAGGCATTAAGCATCACCCGAGGAATGAAGATCAACTAAACAATTGTAGAACGCAAAATCAAGTGCATTTTGTTTCGGAATAGGCAGGCTCCTTTTGCCTCAGAATGATACAATAAATTCCGAGACATATTGTGACACCTTGACTGAACTGCGTCGTTCAGACTAAAACAAAAAGGCGCAACCTGCTCAAAAAGGGAATGTTTTGCTGCATGACAAGGCCCATCCACACGTGGGTTGTTGAATCCTAGATCTCATCGCATCACATGGGCAGCGCAACTTAATTACCCTCAATATTTCACTGATATGGCTTCAGTGTCTACCACTCGTTTCTTCACTTGAAAAAGCACTTAGGCGGTCTGCGCCATAACGAGGATGTGAAATCAGCCGTGCTGCAGTGGTTAACCATCAGGTGGTAGATTTCTATGTGGAGGGAATCCAGAAGCTTGTTGTACGATATTCTAAAGCCTTAACGGATGAGTAAATTATGTTCAATAGTAAATGAATGCACAAACTTTCTTATAAAAATAAAACAGTAGAAAAAACTGCTCTTGATTTTTAAAGATGTAACTAAGACATCGATCAATAACTCCGAGTCTAAAATTGAAAACAACATTTTTGCAATTTTTTTATTCATCAACATAATATGTAAAACACCTTTAGGTGATACAATCGTTCCTAACACTTTTCCAAATCTTTTTCCATTTTTCTTTTTCCAAGAAATCTTTTTTGTTGCGAGTAAATAGCGATAAACAGCTTTCTGAATCATCGACTCGTTGCTCCATCGAAAGCAATCGCGGCACCCACTTGGAAAAAACCTTTTTCACTTCACTTCAAAAAACCTTTTTCCTTGTCCGATCGACTTAAAATTTTGACACGTTTCAAGCAAAGGTTAGTACTCTAGAAAGACCTGGTTTACTACGAGCGCCATCTCTGGGTTAGTCTCGGGAGTTATTGATCGATGTGTTATATAGTAAATCTGTTTTTAAATATACAGACCGCAGTTTCTTTATATCGAATAGGATAACATGGCTTTTTCTCCTTCTTTAAGCCTTCGTAATTAAAGATGATAGTAAATTTGTATAAAATTTCTCGACAAAATTAACATACTATTGAGATTATAATCAAATTATCTTCAGCAAAATTAACTGTAATTAATAATCAAAATTGTTATTATTTTGTTTTTGTTATACTTTTTACTTACACTGCTCGCAAATATTCTTTCGTGCATCTAAAAGTTTTAAATAAAAAATATATTAACAGTGTAGTATTTGCAGTATTCAATAATGTTAGTCATAATAAAAAACTTACTAACCTCGTAAAACATAAAAAATCTGTTAATCAATTAGTGCATTGCAAGATTTTGAAATAGTCTCTAAAAAGAAAATGCAAAATCTTTTCATGCGCAAGATAGTTTTAATACTTTTATAATTGCATGATGAAAGCTTTTAAAAACGTTTAATACTTTATTTCCCTTCCCCCTTATTTTCTATCACTTGTAGAAGCCGTGAGTGTATGCTAGCTAAATTTAAAAATTTGTCTTTACCTTAACATCCTCAGACTCAAGGTCAACTTTGAACCATACATCTTAGAATAATTTGCATCATTAGATTCTAAATACATGAAAAATTTCTAAAAAAATGTTAAAAAAATTATTTTAATATTTTATTTCTGAGAAATTAAGTGTCACCTGGAGGAGACATTGGGACAAAGAGACATCATCGTGTTAATTTAAAATCTTTCTTTAATTTTAATTTAATTAGTAATTAATAATAATTAGCGTAATGAACATAACGTAAAATGAGCATAATGTAAATTTGAATCGCAAAATATTCCTGTTCGAAGAAGTGTCCCATTTTATAAAATTTATCATTCGTTTTTTCATTCTCACTTTATCTTATATTATTAAATAATTTCTCAATTTTAATTTGATTCTTATGAAAACTCGTGATTTCGAAGAAATGATGTGTGCCTGTACGGGATTTATAGTGTCTTCTGACCAATACATTCGAATTCTGGGAAATTTTAAATTAGACGTAATTACAATGATCTCTAGGAGCTCTTTTATTTCATTTTATGATAGATAGATTCTTTCCTGTACTCCTTAAATATCTAAATTTGGTGAATTCAGTTAGCAATTAAAGAATATCATTCAGATCTGAAATATATGCCATAATTATAGTTTCAAACCGAGCGATTTTGACAGCCATTTACCCAATGTCTCCTGCAGGAGACACTGAAATAACAGCGTTCTAAATCAGAAGTATGAAGATTTGAGTGAGAAATTAATAATATTAGTTATAAACATTAAGTTTAAGGAAATCAACAATGTGTTTAATAATTTTTACTATACAGATTATGAAAAATATGAACCTTTAGCGATGCGCAAGCGTATAATTTTCTTTCTCTTGGAAAACACCATTTTCATTTTAGCATAAATAAGCTACGAATGAAAAATGTTCACTAACAATTATTTTCTTAGAACAACCATCTATTGACTAGAAAATTAACTAATTCTGGGTACCAATGACGCCTTTTATTTAAATTGGCGGCATTTTTTGAAAGTGCTGTTTAGTGTCTTCTACAGACGACCCCGGGACTGAGAAGGATAAGAAATTGTCTTACAGTTTGCTGAACCTTTTGCCACAGTATTTCATCAAGATCAAATGATTCGTTTTCATAAACAATGTCAGATATAATCTCCCTTAAATTTTCAATCAAATTCAGGTAAAGATTGCGAGAAAAGCAAAGTAAAACGACCACCTGTTCATTCTTAAAGATGATCTTGATACAATTAGCAATGTGGATGAAGCAATTATCTTGTTGAAGAACAAACCAACCTGTCTTCGAGGAATTCCTCATGTTTTCATGTTCTCTTTGCTTATGGAACTAAGCAAAGGGTAAAAATAAGATGCATTTTCTACTTTAATTTAAAAAGATATTTTCGAACACTGACGAGAGGATATATTGATGTTTTGAGCTGTATTCGCTTTATTGAAGAAGTTGTAACGTTGGGCTATTTGCGATTTTCTCTCTCTAACCTTGGGGACTTTAATTGAGATTTATTGCATGAAATATCAATTTCTTCCCAGCTAAATTGAAAGGTGATTATGCGAATTAGAGGCAGGTGAAAACAAAGTGAAGTGATCTAGATATGACGGTATATATGCAAAGGGAAATTTAGAGGATAGAGGACGAGTGGGACTAACGCTGAATGTATTTCTTGTTAGAGATTGTTGATATCAAGAGTTGTTGCTGACGGTAACTGTCGTTGAGGATTTATTAAGGCAAAATAACCTCGAATGGAAGGATTTTGGTAAGAGTGCATTATCGTAATATTATTTGAATAGGCAGAATAATCCAAGATCCCTCCCAAGAGAGAGAATATTCCTTAAACATTATGTTACAGAAATTGGTAAATAAATAGTTATGTTAGAGTTGAATTGTGTGTCCTTGCGTAGGTTATTGACTTTTAGAGTTAGTTATATTTGAATGAATTATGGCACTAGAGTCCGGTAGAAGAAGTGCTTCGCCACAAAGTTAAAACATCTTCAGCATTAATTTTTTTTTCTAGAATTTGACTTCTAGAACGATTATTCAAACAGTGTTTAGCAACTTAGTGTATTTTTTTTTTACATAATTCACTTGTCATTCTGAAAAGGGCGCTGAATGACCATAATGAGTGACAGGCGAGACGCCAAAGGTGTAGGTAGTGAAAGGCAGATACACCTAGTAATGTATCTCAAACTTATTCTAATTTTCTGTATTCGTTGTAAATAATTTTTTTTAGATTTATGGAAGAGGTTTTATTGCACCGTTACACAAGAATCATTCTAAAAAATATTCGTTAAAACTCGCATACAAGAGTAGTTCAGAAAGTTTCCGTATTAGGATTGTTTATGTGAATAGGATAACTCTCTAAAAAATTTCAACTAATCGCTTATCCTTTCTCCAAGCAATCTATGAAATGACCTTTGCATCCCAAAGAATAATCGCCATAACTTTTCAGGTCGATGAGACCGTCTTGTCCTTCTTAGAAATAAATTCACTGGAAGTAAAACGGGTTTTTTTTATTATTGTTTGGTATCAGGAAAAAAGATGAAAATAACTTTCATCGATGGTGTCAATGTAACGCAAAAAAGTGACAACTCAAAGCGGCACCAAATAAATTTTGATTCGATAGCAAATGGAGGCCAAAGCAATACTAACCTATGAATTAATGCAATTTTTGGGGGGGGATTGTTTAACATATAGAAGTATTTAATGATAACACCAAATGGCCTTAGCAACATCATTTGTTGGTAAAATCAGGTAATTTTTGAACCTTCCGGTTATAAAACATTTTCTTGCTAATTTTTCTATTTGCCATCAACCAAGGCTTATTTTCATTGTGTCTCTCCAGTTGAAAGTTTCTGAAACTATTTAATACTATATAAAGAACTGTTTTAGTTCTTACTTTATCTTGCACATGAGTCTACCTTCCTATATGCAGTGAAACTAAAGTAGTCATATAAAAGAGAAAGTCATAACTACACTTATGGGCTAACCGGATACAAAAATGTTACACTAAAGTTACTTAATAACTAACATACCAAGTAAAGTAAGTATTAATATTAACTTCTAGTGTAATAGCCATATTTAGTGGTGAGATAAAAGTGTATATGAAGGTGGTACAAACATTTTTATATTGTAAAGTAAAGAAATCTGAGACTGTGTTTACACTGATAGCCACAATTTATACAATGTGTTATATCTCCCAAGTCCTGTAGTGTAAATATTGGGTTATGAAAGGAATTCATGTATTTGTCTTGTTTGTAGATATAAGCTATTGGGGAAAGTTACACTTCATTTTAAAAACAAAAAGTCGTATTTTATTATGTTATTATTTATCTAAGAAAAACTATCATTAGTCCTATAGTATTATGTATTATTTCAATAGAATTATTTGATCATATTGTTTTTTTAATAAATTGTTTTGATCATAATGTTTATTCTGAGACAAATGTTTGGTCTTGTCTATTATATTTGATGAAAATACTGAAATGAGAGAGATGATATATATATTAAAATGTCTGTTATATTATGCTTCGTATTAGGTAAGGAAAAAGACATTTATGCCTCTGTCAATTGAATTCTTCCTACATTTTTAAAATTAAAAAGTGAGGCTTTATTATTTTTCTGCACATTCGAATAATATTACATTAATTTAAATTAAATTCTTAAAAATAAAAGTTTTCGCTTTTAATACTTATCTCTAACTTCACATTTTTATCAGGCCGTTGTAACTTATTTGTCATAGCCGCGGACTGTTGGCTTGTTTTCGTTGATTCGTGGTTTAGAGCCATGTTGCCACTAAAGACCCGCTGTGTAGTAGGGCTAGTGCACGTTGAATCTGGGCGATCTCAAATCATCTCGTTGGCTTACTGGGTAAGTTTGGAGAGGGAGAGGCCACCTCAGACGTCATCGTCGTCTTTTGTCCGAAGCTCAAAACTGAGAGATCTGTCATCAAAAGCCCTTTTGTTGCTTCTCAGCTAGACTATAATAAATTATAGTATCAAAATCAATTCAAACTTTAAATGTACTCAAAATTTTGTGGCATTCTTACTGAAATAATCTCGAAATATGTAAGTACGTTTCCATTTAAAAAAACATTTTTCTTAGGTCTGATTCTTGAATTTTGTTATTCATTTTATTTATTTTGAGATGCTTTCTAGAAGTATTATTATGTTATTTCATAATGTTTTATTACGTAGGTCCAATTTTGCAAGCCACTATACAATATACACTTGTATTAAACTACAAATAAAGCTTTCAAAAACTCAAATAGATTGTAAATAAAAATGAAATGAAATTCATTTTAAAATTACACATTTCACGATAAAATAGTATCTCCTAAATCTTTACGAATTTTGGAATTGATTTAAAGAAATCTTATATATATATATATAATGTCCGGGTATTCACAATGATGATACTTCGGTTTATTCGAAGTTATTTATTCCTATTTACAGCGATTATGTACAGAAACTTAAGTATGAAATTGAAAAAAACGTTAGTAGTATCTTGTTCCAATAAGCGTAAGTAGTTCATTCCATTGAGGTTGTGCTCTGTGCACTTATTTCGTAAAACGGTTTTAGTCGTGATATCCCAGACACTCTTTGTGCCCATTCAAACCTCGTAATGGCGTCTTCCCGTTTAAAACGTCTTCTTTCCCCTAGCGGAATGTAGCCGAGACAGTAGCAGCGCTCTCTGGTGATGAGACTTTCTTTGGCCGCGTTCTGGGCGATAAGTCGCAGTTCGATTTACACACACACACACACACACACACATATATATATATATATATACATAAACCAGGGTAGTCTGAAAGGGGTTTCCAACCGAAATATGAAGCAGGCATCACTCATCAATAAAAGCTAGAAAATGTGGTTGAGCATCTTTGACAGGTACTCACCAAAACTTCAGCCATTTTGGACGAATAGTTCTTGTTTGACAATGGTTTGAGGAAGTCTATGAGAGTGTTTTTGTGAAAATGGGGGGGGGGGGATAAAGTATCGAGATGTCACTAAATATTTATTTTTGGAAGGCAATACGCCTACGCAAATCAAAGATGAGTCGGACGTTGTGTAGGGTGACTCTGCACCATCATTTACCACCGTAAAAGTTTGGGAAGCTCAATTTAAACGAAGCCATATCAGCTTGGGAGTCGATTAACGTTCGAGACGTTCAAAATCTGCAACCATGGCATTGCTGAAAGCTCACCAAATGGTGCTAAACAACCATCTAATTAAAGTGAGAGAGATAGCAGAGGCTACTAATATGTCCAACAAACGTATTTGTCACTTATTTAGACAAGATTGAAGCATGAGAAAGTTATCCACGCGTTGTGTGCCATGTTTTCTCACGTTAGAACAAAAACATGTTCGAATGAACATATCCAATGCTCTGTTGGAATAGTTTAGGCTCAATAAATTAGAGTTTTGGCACCGATTAATTACTGTAGATGAAATTCGGATACACCATTATACACCCGAAACAAAAGTACTGGACTGCGAAGGGAAAATCATTTCCAAAAAAAGCAAAAACTGTTTTTTCGGCTGGAAAAGCGATGACGACTATTTTATCTAATAATCATGGAGTTACCTTATTCTATTATCTTCAAACAGGAAAATTTGTTACAGGAGCATACTAAGCATCATTAATTGACAAACTGAAGGCAGAAATTGCAGAAAAAAGGCCACATTTGCAAGAAAAAATATTCTCTTTCACCAGTACAATGCGCTGTCTCACAATTCAGTGGTTGCATTGGCGAAATTCCCCGAATTACTGTTTGAACTGTTTCACCACCCTCCTTATTTACTATATGTAGCCCCAAATGACAGAGATTTTCGTCCCTTTCATCCCTTTCATAAACAATTATTTTGTATTTGGAGAGAAGGACACGGAGTTCTAATAATACAGGTTAAAGAAATAGGAGCATCGTTGGAAGAATTACAAGGAGACTATGCAAAAAAATATAAAGAAATTTAAAGAAAAATTTTCATGTATCTTTGTTAGATCGGACATATTTCAGGCCGACTTTGTGTGTATAAAGAAAATTGCTTCTTTTTTTCAAGAATTATTTAACAAGATTTTTTTATAATTATATCCTTTTAAATATATATAATCTAACTCCATCATATTGGAGTGAAATTATGATTTTCCAATAAATATTAAATTTTTGTCATTGCTTGAATAAAAATGTAAAATATGTTCAACAGAATATAATTATCCCTCAGGTCTCATAAATAACACATCTATGTATTCATGTTTTATAAGTTAAATTTAAACCTTTTTTTACGCATCTATTGAAATATTATGTAACTGAAAACTAATAAAAATTCAATCTAAACACTTTTAAATTAACATGTACAGATACATTTATATTCGTGATTTGTTACTTCGACTATTTCAAAAATCTAATTGAAGTATTCGATCATGCGGCGAAAATGAACAGGTCAATGATCAGACAACAGTTAACAAAAAGGTAGAATTCATTCTACTCATTCTTGTTTTGTATTATCATGTATATTTGGTGTAAAGTCTGTCTGCTTGCAACATTTCATCATTTAGTATCATAAAACTACGAAAAAAGGCAACAAGAAAATTCGTGTATAGAATCTAGAAGCAAAGTCATTTTAAAACCCAAGTTGTATTTTTGCTTTCATACAGAAAAGTATACATTCTAAGGAAAGGTTCACATTTCCTTCTAGTCATGTTGTTACTTTTAAATATTTAAATGCAAATACTACATTTTCCATTCTCTGAAAAATAAACTTTTTAAAATCTTTGTCCTTCTGAATTCCTTAAAATAGCTCTCTCGATGTAAATCTAAGTGCGCAAATAGTCTGATATATTAGTCAAACTATATAATAAGAACTATATTAAAATAACTAAAAACATCCTAAAGGTTTTTTTTACCTATTTTTGAGCATTAAAGACCAATGCAGACAGAAAAAATGTCTCAACATAAAAATCATATTCTGACTTTATGAAATCCAGTCTTAATTTAGTTGATTTAACTATTTCAGATTTCAGGAGATCATATATTTATACAAAACAGACTCGGAATGTTTTTTAAAAAAATAATCTTAATAATTTATCTGCAAATTTTCAAAACGCATAACGAAAATAAATGTCTACTTAAGGTCCATAGACTTAACTTATCAGATATAGGAAGGAAATAAAAACAACAGCTAAGTGAACGTGCGAAATTAAAAATTACTTTTACTGAACCTCAAAGTTCTAAGTCATACATATTTAGTATTTTCATTTACAACTAGTTGGGTTTTAAATTCAAATCATTCCATCTTAATTTCGTGTCAGCTTCAGTGTCTTCTAAATAAAGAAGTTGGTGATACTTCTAAATAAGAGAGTGTAATTAATTTCCCATATTCATAATTCCTATTAGCTTCATTAAGGAGCACGATTACTTGAATAATGAAAACAGAAAATTCAAGCAACTAATTCATCGCTTATTTGTGTAAATAATTTACAGAAATTAACGTGAGACGATTGCAGAAATTATAATCAATAGCACAGAATAAATTATTCCGAATAAATTGAGTGAATCAAAATAACAGATGACTTCACTATCATTTAGAAAACAACGAGTTTTAATGTGTTACTCCTTTTTTTTTTTTTTTTTTATTATTATTTATCATATGTAATATTTTCTGAGCGAAATTACGCATTTTTATTTTAATTTTATAAAATTTAAGGACGTAATAGAGAAATGAATATATATTTCTGTAATATATATGACGCTTGTTGGCACGAGAAAATTTTGGTGCCCCTTCTCTCTTTGTCGAGAAAAGGGTAGCCAGTGTAATATGACAGAGGAAACCTGTATTTATGAGTGAGAGGTAGGAGCGGAGACGAACTCCAAGGAAACGGCGAAGAGAAATAAATGTTATTGCTATTTATTAAAGACGGGGTTTTGAGTCTTAATGAGTCTAGCGAGAGTAAGAATAAGCCACCGCACATGAATACAGCTATCACAGTCTCATAATGACACAAACTTGCATACATTTTTGGCACTTTTTATCCAAACAGTACTTTAATTTGGCTTCTGTTCCTTCACGATATCAAAAGACAGTCATGAGATATCAAACATAAGATGCAATAAAATAAAGCACGAACGTTAACAATAAATAACTTTTTTCCAAAATTGAATTTCGTAATCATTTAGAGCGTTCATTTATTTTCTGGTTATAAAACAATATTGATTTTTATTAGTTAGTATCATATCGAGTTTTGAAAAATAAACTATTCAATGCACAATTATTTTTCTGGTTAGGGAGACAAGAAAATTTATTTATAAGGTTTTGACAATTAAGTATACAAATAAACCAATTATATCAATAAAATGATGTCCATCTAAATATATTCCTCCGAATACTTCATGGTAAATTAATGTCTGAACTTTTAATGAGTATTCTACCTCAATAATAAAAATTATATATATAAAAGTAACTGCATTAAAAATAAATAATTAATACATTTAATTCCTTTTTTCTTGTTATTTGATGCAAAATTAGTAAAAAAAGTAATAAAACAAACTTAATTACTTAACACTTGTTAATGTTTATAAACTCATTCAATCACAAGTTTTCCAAAGATATGAATTTCACCCTCAAAAAAGAGCTGCTAACTTCAAGCAAACTTCTAAAGGTGCAATAAATATCTGCATGGGAAATTTCTTCTTACTTAAATTTCACTAAATATCCTAAAGGATCTGAATTTGATGCTAATTGCTTTTTAACCCATTTTTTGGATGCAGGTAAGCTATGAAAGTGAGAGACACCTTTGAAGTTCATATAAGTTCTATAGAAACAAATGGGAAAAAAAAACAGATCGCAATGTTATTATAATCCACGAGGAAAAACAAGACTAATGTAATCAGTGTCTGGATATTAAACGGGTTAGACAATAATTCTTACTGTTAAGTTTGCATCTTTTATATCTATGTTTTCCCAATATACTAATCAATGAACATATATCCCCTCCTATAGAGCACACAAGCTCTTTTTCCAGCAATGAACCGATTTCTGCTAAGGATTCACTGGGAACGTACTATAAGCAGTTGGGGGAGGGGTAGTTTCTATTTTCTTAATTTACATTCGAAAGTAAGAGTATTCTTCCTTCTGATTTATATTACAATAATTACAGCGTTCATAGTGACGCTTTATATTAAATCTCATAATTTTGTTTTCATGTACACCAATAACCCAATTGCATATCAAGCAGTTTATTTTATCTTGTATGTCACGGTAAAATTGTTGAATTTTACCTTGTTTTCGGGAATATCTATGTTCGTCTGTAGTTTTTCGTTTAGTTTTACTACTTCCAGTTTTCTATAAATACATTTTGCATATAATGATTGATTGACTATTAACTTCGAACTTAAAAGCTACACGAGGGCTGTTGGTAATGGATTTCACAATTTTTAACATCGGTCAAGTGACGAGGACGATACCTGAGTGGTCAACCCTCTATCTAAACTTCCACACCACTCCAAAGGGAGTGCTTGGGATCTTGACAGATTTAATGTGCATTTTCCCTGATACACGTTGGAGCTCTTGTACCATCGGTACTCGAATCCACGGAAATAAGGTCATCTATGAGTTTGTGACCATAACCACTAGGCTACCGCGGGTACATGTTAAATACAAGGGCCTAAAATGGATAAGTCATCGTCAACTGAACATAATATAAAAGCTAAACATATAAAAATTGTACATATCAAACTATCTATAAACTTATTTATTGTGTTCGCTAAAAGCAAAACATTAAAAATTAGGTACATCAAGCAGGGCAGTAGAAGACTAAAGGCGAGGTAAGCTATTATTGGCTGCTATAAAACATTTACTATTATTGGTTCAACCAATAAAGTGTCGATTCAACACGACTAGTAATAGTTTATGGGTCAATGTCTGTTATGTATTATGCATGATTAGAATTTTTAAAATTTAAATTACGATATTCTTAGTCTTACTTTTACAACATCCTGTTACGTTGGAGGGCTTGTAAAGATATCTGTTATGGAATACTTCTTCTATAATTGGTAAAAATGATTCTTAACTCTATTTATATCTTAATTTTATTTTTCGTGTGAGCCTAAAACAAATAATTAATGGACGCCTTGTTTACTCGAAAAATAGGAAATAGCATCTCTAACATTAAATAACAATTCAATCAAATCTCTTTAAAAAATGCAGCGTGTTTCTGAAGGAAGAAAAAAGAAAATTGTGATTGGAAGAGGATATTTAACGAGTTGTTTGATGGAAAGAATCTGAATTCGAAAATTTTAATTCTAGAGACACAACCAGACTTCTATGCAGTCGGAGATCTCATTTGTCAATAAAGAGGACTAGTAATGAGATCTTCCAGAATAACAACTTGAAATATTTGAATAAAATAAATAATAGTGATTTTCTGACATTCTAACGTAACGAGAGTGTCGATTATTCGAAACAGATGTAAGGCAGAAGGCGTGTAACGAACTTTGTAAGTGAGAAATAAAGGGGAAGGATATTAATTTTGCTTGCGTTTGTGTTTGTTCGAAATTAAATAGTACTTGACGTGAATGAAATGAGTAGATGCTCAGGTCACAGTGCTATTGAAGAATAAATATTACATTTGTCTTTGCTGAAGGATTTTAAATTTTGGATGTGGGTGGATTGGATTATTTGAGGTAAATGACTTTCTGTTTTGAATGGTTGTCTTTTAATTTGAATTAACCATATTTTCAATTGATGGTTCAATATATTAATTAATTATGATGATGTTTTAATTTTTAAATGCATTCCTTCGGAACCTTCTGACTCCAGAGATGAAAAAAATTATTTTGTAGTTAATAAGGATATTAATTTCAGTAACTTTGTTATGAGAACCCAAAAAGAACCATTAAACTTATTCTTGAACAAATATTGTTTACAACATAATTTAAATTGTTCTCGAATAATATAAACATATGTTTGTCAAATAATTAAACATCTTCTTTAAAATCTTTGTAAATAAACAGAAAAAAGAAGATTTATTGCCAATAATTTCAGAATAGATAATAGGCCTCTTTTTATATAGCATGAGAACTCTGTAGTGAAAAGTGATTGCTGAAATAGTAAAAAAACTATCATTTTACAGTTAGATGATAGTTAAAGAAACAAGAATAAGGTTTTGCGTTCCTTTAGGGAATAAAAGTTCTAATAACCGAATAATTCAAAACAAAATATAATAACTCAGAATAATTTGGGGAACAAAAAGTTTTATTTTACTATATTTTCAATTTTTGAAGAAACATTTAGATATAGACATTAAAATAGATGTTATTTCATCTATGTATTTTTTCCTTCACTTATCACTTACTTTCGTTATATATATATACAGGGGTTGGACAAAAATATGGAAACACCTTTTAAAAAACATGTTTCTTTGCTTAATATGGTGTAGGAAACCCGTTGGCATCCAAAACAGCTTTCAGTCTTCACGGAATGGATAAATATAGTTCCTGTATGTGAGCCAAGGGAATATTATACCATTCTTCCTGCAAAACGGTGGCAAGTTCAGATAACGATGTCGGCGGTGGATAACGAGAACGCACTTTCCGTTCCAATGTAGACCACAAAGGTTCGATAATATTCAGGTCTGGTGACTGTGGTGGCCAGGGGAGATGGGACAAATCCTCCTCGTGCTCAGAAAACCAGTCCTGGACAATGTGAGCTGTGTGAACAGGGGCTTTGTCGTCTTGGAAGACACCATCACCATCGGGGAACAAAGTTTGTACCATGGGATGAACTTGATCTGCCAAAATGTTCACATAAGTCTTGGCAGTCATGTGCCCTGACACAGTTATCATGGGGCCAGCAGAGAACCACGATATGGCTGCCCAAACCATAACAGAACCCCCGCCATGTTTAACTCTTGGCAACAAGCAGTCTGTATTATAGGCTTGAGATGGCGTTCTCCAGACGTAAACTCGGCCAGAAGTGGGAAACAATGTGAAAGAAGACTCGTCAGACCATATTACACACTTCCACTGCCCTATAGTCCAGGCTTTATGACTTAAACACCACCTTTTCCTGTTACGGCCATTAGCATCACTGACGAGTGGCTTCTCAATTGCAGCACGGCCAGAAATTCCCTGTTTATGAAGCTCCCTTCTAATTGTTTTGGTACTCACAGGGTTCTGTAACACAACATTCATTTCAGCAGTAACTTTTGCAGCTGTGGTCTTCTTATTTTTCGTCACAATTGCCCTTAATGATCGTCTGTCACGATCACTCAGCACACACTTTCGTCCGCGCTGTGATTTAGCAGATGATGTTTTTCCGCTTTTCAAATATGCGGAATAAATCTTCGATACAGTACCTCTTGAAACACTAAACATCTAGGCTACCTTGCTTACGGAAGCACCTACCATACGTGCTCCAACAATTTGCCCACGTTCGAAGTCTGTTAACTCTGACATAATGCAATGACAACCTCACATAACAGTACTCCGACAACAACTGAACTGTTTAGCACATTTACGAAGTTGTATAGGTGGCGTTAGTAGTCAAAAACGCCAGCGCCACCTACATATTTCATTAAAATCAATCTTTCTTTTCAAACATGCCTTTTACAAGGTGTTTCCATATTTTTGTCCACCCCCTGTATATATTCAAGTGAAGTGTTAGTAACGTCACTTGAGCAACTATTGAACAAAAAAAGTAGGCAAAATTATTTTCTGCTTATAATCTCTTTCAAATTAAATTCTAGTAATTTAACGAGTAAGATAATCATATTTTTGGAGACTACATAAAGCTTGATAAATTCTCTACAATATATTTTGTAACAACAAACATAAATATCTTCGTTGAGAAAGAATATGGGAATTTTGTTTCGATTCTTTTAAACATATGTAGAACTCATTGCTTCACACTCAAGAGCAATAGTATTTTCTGTACAATAAGAAGCAAAACTGAATTTAATTTTTCTTGTAATATTGATTACTTTTGATATAAGACTAAATAATATCAAATCCAAAATAAATTGTCATTTATTTAATAGTCGCACATGGAAATTGAATGAATTATTTTAATGATTGATATCCATATATGTAAACACTTAAATTTCAAATTTATAAATTATTGATTCATTTGAAGACCCTTGAGAAATGATATTTTAATACTTCTTAATTAAGTGGAGAATAATTTCAAAGGGATTTGATAAAAGAAGGATAATTTGTTCGACAAATGTTAAGCAAAAGTTGTGCTTAATTGTATTTTGGATAGCAAATTATACCTTACTTCAAATTAATTAATAAATTTGCGTTAAAGCAAAGTAAAAATTAAAGTTAATTTTTATTAATAAAAAATGCTTAGTTTTGTTGATAATCTCTTCTGTTGAGAGAGAGAAGTGTTTATTACTAATAATATAATATTTCCACGCGCAGGAGAAGATGCCATCTAGAAAATTTAATTTGTGATAAATAGAAAATCTCAAAAGTCAGCAAAAGATAAATGCTTTTCCCTTGTATTATTACTCCAAATTTCTCCTAACATAAATTTCTTTGGAGTTAGATTTGGTAAAAACACGAAGCACATTTCCTGCAAGGAAAACAGTATTTTTTAAAATCAATCCTTTATTTACGTAGATAAGTGTTATAAAATAGTTAAGGAAAACTTTTCTCCGAAAATGGGATCAATATCTTTCTCATTTTTATCCCGAAGCGAAAGATTTCAGAATTGAGTGCTAAGTAAATAAATAATAAACAGACTTTTTTGAAAAGAGTTTGCGAACAAAGTTTACGAACAAATAAGGACTTTTAGACAGTACTGATTTTCAGCCTGTTTTCGATAACAGAAATCTAATTCTACATTTTTGTCTCCTTTTCCTGTCATGAAATGAAATTATGATTTCAATAATGACTAGAGTTCATTTTAATTACATCTATAATTTTAAGCGTGTAAAAATGTCAGAAATAAAACATGCTTTTCCGAAGGCATTAAGTGGATTTCAGATAAAAAGGAGTTAAGTACACTAATTTGTAGCGTTTCCCTACTTTACTCTCATCTGTCATCTAAATTAGAACTTAAAGTATAATCAGACATATATCTACTGTAAAATAGTCAAGGCAATTTTCAATGAACTTATTTATTTATACTATTTACGAAAAATGCTCTCTACTAATTTACGTTCACCTCAACGAGTTTATGAATAAGGTTTACAAAATTATAAAATATCAAGCTCAACCAGGTACTCGAGACCAGGACAAAGTATTAATCCAAAATATAGTCCACTTTAAGGAAACAGAGCAGGATATTTAATCTCGTAACATCTGTTTTGTTTCACGCATGCGCAAATATATTCCGTGCAAAATCCTATTCCATCCAAATACTTATGCCCTTCTACTAAATTCAGCATCATTTATTAATCCGTTTTTCTATATCTTTGCATTTGACTTCCTTACTTAAATTGTGTAGTCACATTTTATTTGTTTGGATCGAGATTTCCTTTTTGGTAATATTAAATTATGAAGGGTCCCCAAGTAATAGAAGAACGCAAATAGCCTATTATTATAAACTTTTTTTCTTCACAATTTCGTTCATACAAGTAAAGATATATTGATAGAATAATAAAAATTTACAGTGAAAATTTTAATACATAAGTTATATAATAAGAGATTGTGTGTTTTTATTATATTTATCGTCAATTTTATTCATTGATTTATCAGATCGATTTTAACGATTCATATTTGATTGATGGCCAGATTCTCTATTAATGTCACTCTTGAAAGCAAAACGAGGGCTACCGCGGATGTATATCGTAAGTGTAAACCACGGTAAATTCATGAGGACTGTTCTACATTTTTTGTATTAAATGCTCTTCTGTTTGTTCTTGAGTCGCTTATCCCATTACTAAAGGAGAATAATATTCTTAGTCAGGCATCAGCTGAATTGCAATTATACTTTGTAGAAAGAAGTATGTTTTCGTTTCATTTTGGTGTATATGAAACAATTGTTGTTTCCTTTTGAAAATCGAATAATGATGATTAAATTTCCCTCTTTTTTGAATTCAAAAACATAGAAAGAAAATCCTTTTTGTTTCTCCATATAGTTCTAACAATAAAACTTTTATTCTTCAAAATATTTTGAGAAAGTTGGTAAGACATATACCAGTTGTTGACTTTTGCTGAATTTCTCGCGGAATTATATAAAACAGTGCCCATCAAACGCTTCACTACGCTACTTGTACTGTTATGTAATTGAAATGGCCTTTTGGGGCACAGGTCAGTGTATACATCCAGTCCCCAAGTGTAAAATATCTGAATTGATCAAAGCAAAAAGTTTTATACCATACCTTGCTGGAGTTATGGTTTTTGCAATCTAAATGGACATCTATTTCCAAAAGGCTACGACTGCTCATTAATTATATCATATTCCCCTTCGTTAAGGGGTTTTTGATAACAGTCAACAAAGTTTTTTAAAAGCTCTCTTATAGTGGCTAATTTATCTAATTCTCTTTTGCTCTGATGATCACAATGTCATCATATCTCGATGTCGTCAGTATGGATCTAAGTAGGATACTGAAACGGTTTGCAGACACAGTTAAGCGGAATATTTCTATTCCTGGGCATTCTGTAACCAAAATATTGCTTATTTTCACATGTCATGATTTGTGAATTTCCATAAATATATTAAAAGTTCTATAAACGCTTTCATTTCAGCTTCATTAGCTTGTTTTCTATCTCGATCACTTGAAAAAAATGTTCTCTAATCGATTCAATGAAAGTATTAATACATTACTCTAAAAGTTCTATAAATTCATCAAAAATAAGAAGTTTCTAAGCTTCGGAGGATATAGAAGCAACATTTGAAACAGTTGTATGCTCAGAAGGTTGGTAATGAATGTTTTTTGCAGCCACTAGCATATTAACTCTGAATTTTCCTTTCTTCTTTCTTGTTTCGTTATTTCATCAACTTGATAGTTTGTTTCCTTTGACACTTCATCAATTCTAATATCAATGTCTGCATCTGATCAGGAATCAGGATTGATGTTATATTTTTTTATCATCAATACATAAACGCATATATATATATATAAGGATGTGCGGCTTTCTTTTGCATATACAGCCGGTTCATGAGTCGTTCATGATCTTACATTCAGCTGCAGGATCATTTTAAAATACAGGATGGCGAGTTACACAAATGAAATTGACGGGAGTGCGTCATTCTCAACTCGACCATTACCGGTTTTCTGATGTAGTAATGATTGTATTCAACAATGAAGACACTTGAGCTGGTACTCCACGAACTCAGCTTTCACACCATCCAAACGTGGGGACGTTGAGGCTCGGTATGTCTAACTCGCATCATTTCCGCTCACAAGAAGTCTTCAGTGGCATCAGAACTCAACGAAAGCACTGAACGTCACGAGTTCGCGACCCTGGTCACAAGAGTATCTCGGCTGCGTAATTTCTCAGAAGAAGTTTTTTTAGGAAATTAATATTCCGTAATTTAATTTTTTTAATAAACATTCCGTAATTTAGAAGTAACAGATTATCGTGGTATCATAAATAAGAATGCAGTCCAAGATTATAACACATAAATTCATAAATAAGAATATAAATAAAGATAATTAAAAGTGAATTGTAGTCTATAGTTTTCATTGCCAGTTACACAACCATAATTTTAAGCGCATTATTCATTTCTCTAAATAATTATTCTGTAAACCTAAAAAGAAACCACAAACATACAGTCTTTTTGTCTAATTTACAGTATAAATATCATCACTATGAAATATACGAAGGCGGTTCATAAATCACCTTTGCTAGAAATAAGAATTAGGAATGGGGTTATTAAAAGCGTAGCGTTGCCCAAAGCGTTTTTCTTTTCTCTAAGAGATCCATAACCACGACGCCCTTCACATCCTGAAAAATTGTTGCCCTAACTTCTCGACCTTCGTCTTATATGGAGCATATAGAAAGAACCCATTCTTTTGAATGTTACTTGGTTTCTTGAATATAACGATGAATCCAAGTCTCATAAACGGTGACAACTTAAAGCAAAATGACGATGACATCGACGTGACACTAATCAAATTTTGATTTGGCCACAACTAGTGTCAGAATCAAAACAGGAAAATAAATCACAGTCAAAATTTTTTCACCCTCCAAAAAACACATGACAGCACACATTGATAATGCGAACTCACATTTTTTTTCCTCTATCTGGTGTCAAAAACAGAAACTTATTGAAACACCATTATTTTGTTGCGATGCATCAATCTATTATTACACATTGAAAAGTTATGTTTTAACTTTTTGGTAAACTCCCTAACCATTCTTGGGAAAAGTGAAAATTATTAATTTGGATAAAATTGGTTTTGTATCCCCTGAAGAATCATCTGAAATTCAATAATCAATTAAGAAAAGGAGTGAATTTTACAAGAATTCCTGAATTAAAAAAAAGTAATTTAATAGGATTTATTCAAATTACATTAAATAACTAAAAAAAGGAATTGTTTTTGCAAATTTCTTTTTAACTTTTTCTAACGTTTTTAATTCGTTAAGTCGAATTGTTCATAATGAATATTAATTAGCGTAAAGTAAGCGTACTTAAAAGACTTAAACTCTACAGAAGTGATTATTATCAAGAAAAGAAAACAACATTTTCAAATTCTTAATGCATTTTTATTTTCACAAACAAAACATTCTAAAATTGAAAATTGTTTCAAATATTAACAACAAAAATAATAAAACAGATGATTCTGTCATAAGATATCAGTTATTAAATTAATGTTAAAGTGTGAGCAAACGAAAAATTATTGAAGTAGACTCAGTAATATTCTGTTTCAAAATTAAAATAAAAGCTGACGATAAAATATTTAATCAAACATATCTTAGCAATGTAAATGTACCTTAAGCAAACTTATTATCATTATAATTATATAATTCAAATATTAAAATAATAATGTATTATGATTTCAATATTTTGAACTTAATATCTTGTATCTTTAATTTTTAGCTCACGCATTTTAGCTACGCCATTTTCTCTAAATAATAACATGTTAGCATATATTAATAATTTCTAGCTAATAAATTTTCCTCAGTATAATAGGTACTGTTATATACATTGTTTCAAATTTAAAAAAAAATTGTTTATTAGTTAATAATATACATGTAAGGATTCTTCTGATCTTTTATTATTATAATTAACAATTTTAAAGTACTTAATTTTAGCAACTTATTTTTTTATCTTTATTTTTATTTATTTATTTATTTTTATTTTATTTTACTTTTGGATATAAGAAACAAGTGAATCTTAAGAGCTTTTATACGAATTAAAACTCACTATCCGATTATCCAAAATTGCGAAAATTTTATATCATTGTAATTGTGCACTTGTTTGTCTTATTACCTTATATTTTAGCGTACGTAATTTTCTTAGGGATTGAATTAAAATATCTAAAATATGAAATATATTTCTTAGGGAATCAATTTTGATAATTATAACAGAATGTTAAGAAAAAAAATTGCAACGATAATTTAGTGAACAAATAAGACTTTTGGTTTATGCATTCCTGTTTGTTGATGCACCGTACCAAATTTTATAATTGCACTTCCATATCCTTTCATAAAAATGAAGACTTTTCTTTTTTTTTAAATGAATTATACTTATTTTGAGGTACATCTTATATTTAGATTTAAAAAGAAGGAGGTTTCTTGTTTTTCTAGGAAAAGAAATTATACATATTCTAAAAGTAGAATATATACATTAAGCTTCTGAATATTACATTAACTTAGGAAACACTTAATTGTTTCTTTTTTTGGAATAAGAATAAGAGATAGGAAAATGGTAGAGACAAACCGAAGCTACAAAAATACTTCAATATTTGCTAATGTAGAAAAAATTATAATTTTTTCACTTATAACGTTTTTAAATATAGAAGAAATAAATAAATACTTGTCAGTAAAATAAATCAGAGTTCAAGTTTTCGTAATTTGATAGAAAAATTTTCCTAATAAAGATTATTCAGTCTGGAAGCATAAAACTCTTAAGAATTACTGCTTTTGAAATATTTGTTTGAGCTAATAATTTGAATATTTTAATTTTATTTCAAAATTTTATTTTCGATATTTAAAAAACTATATAATTGCGATAATAATTCTTTAACATTAGATTAGCTTCTTGTTTCTAGGTTAGTTTTATTCCAAATATTAACCTCATTTTCCACTTTACTGTCATTACTCATTCATCTGTTCTTTAACATTATCAAATACAACAGATATATACAATAAACTTATATAGTTTCTGTAATGTATGTGACGCCTTTTAGGGATAAAAGAAATTGTGGTAACCCCTTCTTGGGGAGTTACCACAATTTGAGAGTTGGAGACGGGATCGGAGCTGAACTAAGAGAGGTAGGAGTGAAACGATCCTCAAGAAGAAATAAATATTTTTTGTTATTGTTAAAAAGACGATGTTGTCTTTACGCCCACATGAACGCTTCTAAACTCTCCAGTAATTAGTTGATGGATAAGAAAATAATCTACAGAGAGAGATAAATAAGATAGCAAAAGTGTTCAATGTACTCGCGTGCATTAGCAGGTATTACAGTTTCCTACAAAGAAAAAAATATTTAAAATGGTCATAAAAAATGAGTTAAGAAGTCTTTTCTTATTGAATTATCACGATTTTGGTATGTTTCTATGACAAAGTGATTTCTAAAAATAAAAATACTACTAAAAGTTCAAAATGTTTTTTAAAGTCCTTGTTAAAAAAATTCTTTAAGTAAGTTATTGCAAAATATTATATATTTTTAATTTGTAAACATATTGCTTTTTAATGCTTAAGTTGAGTTCCGTAAAGCTTTGCCATATAAATGTAATAATACCATTTAACTGTAAAAATTCAATTTACTTGTAATTTATTTCTAGTGATCTTTTATCAATAACTAAATATAATAATGCCATTACTTACAAAAATTTAACTCTATTTGAAATGATTCTAAATGAACATCTCATATTTATTATTTCCATGAATCTCAGTTTATTGTTTATACCATTATAATTATTTTGTCGTTACAAAGGAATTCTATTAGCTTCCAAAGTACAGAAGCAGACCCGACCTTTGACAACAGAAATAATGAAAGCCAAAGATTCCACGACAGAAATCAAATTATTAACCCTTTCTTGGTCGGAATTTTTTCCCCGAGAATTTCCGATCCTTCCTCCCCCCCAAAAAAAATGCATTTTTTTATTGATCAAAATTAATATATACTCTATCCTAAATTCGAAAATGTAAACGATTTTTATCAGTATGCAGTTTTGCTACAACTATTGGTGGTCATACATGTATGTCCTGTTAACGAGGTCCACTTTTCTCAACTTTGCATGCACATTTGAACTAAAAATAAAATACTTTTACTTTTTTATATTTATGAAATCTATAGCTTTGAGGTAATTAAAATAAATTTCTACATAAAAAGAATTATTTAAGATATTTTAAAAAAATTAGTAAAATAATTTTACAATTTTACCATGAAAACGGCTTTTCAATCTTTCTCACCTTCATAGAGTTAAATATACATTGTAAACCTTTATTACTGACTATTTTATTGTTTGTTTTGTTAAAAAATATTGGTAATGAATATCAAAATACCTTGAACCGTTTTTTCGTATAAGTTCTTATAGATGTCATTCTGCGTGATAAAAATAACAGATAGTACACTGCGTGATTCAGATATATAAAAATAATCGCGGTATATAACAAAATGTGCAAGTAGCAACGAATTCACTTTTAACGGTGCAATTTTTCCCTTTGTCACATGAAGTACGACGCAGAACATATGGGCAATAAAAGGCCGAACGTGTGATACACGATGCCGACGAAGAAATGCTTAAATTAAATATTAAAATTAAACCAAATGATAAAACATTAAAGTTTATAACAATATTCTTTTCAGGTATTAAAATAAGATCAAACGATAAAATATTAAAATTGACATTAATATTTTGTCGAGTTATTAAAATTGAAGAAAGCAATAAATTATTATATTAAATATATCTTTAGATAAATGTATTCGATGTAAAAGGAAAATATAAATTATTGCCCTGAAATAAAAATATAAATAAATCTTTATATATTATTCTATTTTCTACAGCTTGAATTTTTTTAAAAATTGTCTCAATTTCAAAATAATTTTGGTTCATGACTAAATATAAACGTTATTAGAAATATGAATAATTATAATTATTTCTTAGTTCAAAATTATTATGGTTTTACATTTACAATAACGGTTTATTGGTTAAAATTTTATATTAATAAAATAGCACAATTACAAACAATCGATAAATATTGTATCTTTGAATTTATTAAGCCTTTTTTAAAGATTCTGAAACCAGAATTAAATTGTCCCAATTTAATGCAAATTAATTTAGCCTGAGTTTACCATCTCAAACAAAAACTGTTGAATCAGTTTCAGGGTTTGACGACCAAAGGGAAACAAGAAAGTACCTAGATTGACCCAAGTTAAAAACAAATTGACCAATAAATACATCAATTATCGAACAGTTATTAACTTTTCAAACATTCTAAAACATATTCTGGAAAATCGAATAAATTTGTTGTAAGTGATAACGGATCTCGAAAGAAGACTTACTATTCAAACATTTCCGTGTTATTTTTGGGAAATTAAATGTTACAAATGGAAAATAAGAAACGGTTATACTCGCTATACTATTGTCCACTGATTGTTTTCCTAATTTAAAGAAGTTCCCATCTCAAAAAGATTGTCCCGTAACTTCCAGTCGACGAGACCGTCTTCACCTATAAAACACATTCACCTGAGGCAATCGATTGTTTTGTTTGTTGCTTGGTTTCCAGTGTACAAAGATTGATCCGGGTCTCATCAACGATGAAACTAGATGCGAAATGATGACCATAACTCATCGTGACACAAATAAAAGTAACTTATGAATCAGCGTAAAATTTCTTTTCGTACCATTTAACAGATGAAAGTCAACAAAGGTAACAGCACCTCGCTACAGCAGCGCCATTTGTCTTCAAACGCATGTACTTTTCGAAGCACCCTCGTAAATGTAAATAACAAATTAAATAACGAAGAAGGATCAAAACCTTAATGTTTGAAAGATACCCACTTTCTTCTCACGATCGGCGAACACATTTGTCAGTAAAGAGGAATAGAAATTAAATTTTCTAAAACAGTAACTGAATGTATTGGAGCAAAATAAATAATAGCGACTTAGACTGTCATTGGCGTGTAATGAGAATGTCGATTATCCCAAACAAGTTGGAAAATAGTGTCGGAGAAAGGCTTAAAGCGTGTAATGGGAGGTAGTAAGTGAGAAATGAAGGGTAATGACATTAATTTTGCTTTTGTTTGCATGCATTTGTGATTAAAGAGCATATCGTGCGAGGGAAATTAATAAGGGCGGAAATCTTTGTATATGGGAGGCTTAAATTATATTTGGTTCTTAGTTTTCGAGGGCTTTTGGAAGAGAGTGGGTTGGAATCCTTTTCGGAAAACTACTCTTTCTAGTCGAAATGGTATCCTTTAATTTAATTAAGGAGGTTTTCCGTTGGTTGCAGTTTGACGCACTTATGTGTCGTGAAAGATATTTTAATTTTCATGTTGTATCTTGATCAGGGTTACAGAAAGTAATGGTGAAAAGAAGCAATTAAAAGAATTATCATATGAACATATTTCTAATTTTAAAGAATCCTTCAGGAATTTCTTTCGATTTTGTCTTCGTGGCTAGTTTCTGGTTTCAAAAAGAATTCAATCTGGTAATTTTTTTTTTTTACCTGGAACATATAGAATCCCAATTATTATATTTTAAGCAAATATTTAAAAACACTTGACGACTTCTAAATATCAATTATACCATTACCTTTTAAATTAAGGTTTTAACTCAACATAAAAACCAAAATCAAAATTGGCATTATAAAGATTGCAGTGTGTGAGAAGAAGTTTGAGAACATTATTGTAATAATAATAAGTAGTAACAAAAAATTAAAAGCTGTTCACAAATACCTTTCTTCTCTTTCAGTTACATTTCTTTCAACAGCTGATAAATTATCGTCGTTCCACATTTGTTTTAAAAATTACCAATTTTAAAGTAAATACAGATATTAAGGATTTGAATTTAATAAGGGTAATATGTTCGCCTTATAACTGCAAATTTACGTTACGGAACTCTCGGAATTAATATGATGAAGAAGTGATATTTCCTGACCCATTTCTTAAGATTCTCTCTCGAGATCCACTTTTTTGTTAATGTACGAACATTGATGAAAGCCGTATTTTTTTCAAATAACGCAACAAATCTGTGAAACATATTCACAAAATTGTTAAAAGCTATTCCCGTTCGAGACGTAATTAGCTTTGAAATGAAATAATAATTTGTAATAGTTTTTTTCAACATTTTTACACAGCTTTCGAAAGAAATGAGCAAGCAAATAATGAACCCTTTTTTTTGTTTTTTAAGTCATTGAAAAATTTCATATACATATGCAAATTGTTATAAGTGTGGATTTCATCCAAAAGAAGACAATGTTTCTTGCAATGATCAGTGACAATTTTAGTATAACATTTGCAATAAACATAAAAAATAAATAAATAAAAGAAAAGCAGACGATGAAATATTAAATTAAATATATCTGAACAACGTAAATATATCCCGTAAGCAAACTAAATATAATTATATTATTATTATGATGTACCTAACACCATATATCCTTTATTTCATAATCACCCATTTTTGTTGACGCCCTCCTATCAAAACAACAACAGGTTAGCACACATTTAAAATAAAATTTTAATTCCACCAATCATTAATTTAGCTGTATCAGCTTAGAGTAACAAGTAATATAAAAAAAATGAAGTCAATTCCTACTTAGGTCAACAAAGATCACAATATTAAGTGACAAACGGAATTTTTTTCCAGCGATCTACACGCTTCGTCACTGACGGTATTTATTCCTAGATTTATGTCCTGCTAAATATCTTATACAAGAGAAATTTTTTTCTCCTATATAAAACTGAAATTAATTATTTGAAAATGAAATAAAAAATCGTAAACCAAAAAAAATAATAATAATAATAAATCAAATAAATCGCTTCGAAGGTATGAAGATTCTACGCCGACGCTGTACCAAATTTTGCCATTGCAAGACAAATGACATTGTTGAAGCATTGGCTTGTTTCTTAATTTATCTGGTTAGTTAAATTGTTGGAATGCAGTTTAGCCCAACAATCCTTGGCGAAAGAAATTATTTGGCGGTATTTTGCCAAATGTGGCTAACCTGGTCCGCTTCGCGGACTTAACGTTCAGCCAAAAAAAATCTCCAAGTTTGGCAATTTTTGAAATCATTCGAAGTGGTTAGGCTAAACTGCCTTTTCAGCAATTAAATTTAATTAAAGGAATTAATATTTGAAAACACTGTATTGACAGCAAGTGTCATCCACTACAAGTTTAAAAAAAAAATATGAATTTGAATTTGAGTAGATGAATATATATATATATATATATATATATATATATATATATAAAGTATTTTATTAACGATTGAAAATTTGAACAAGTTATATATAGGGAGAGTGTGAACTAATAGTAGGAATTTAAAAACACATTTGTAATAAAATTTCTATTGTAATTGAAAAATGCTAAGTTACTCAAATATTGATTAATCTGTGTTGAGATCTTAAATAATTTGCGATTAATAATTCCTCTTTCAACCGTTCATTGAGGGCAAATCAAATAAACTCAAACTATAACGGTTCATTATTTGGCAATGTAGTTTCATGTATACTCGAAGGGAAAATTCAGTGCGTTGCTAAATGTTATGTCAGTCATTTCGACAATTAATCTTTTTTTAAAATAATTGCTCAGATGGTTTGATTTTCTTTTATTTAATATAGGTGTTTGTACAATATATATATATATATATATCACGCAGCTAAAAAGTTTTAAATAATATTTAAATATTTAGATCTGATTAAAAGTCCACCACAAGACAACATCATGATTATAAAGCCAACTACTTAATTGTCTAGTTGTGACAATTTTAACGAACTCTATGCTAGTTGTGGCGATTTAAACATATTACTTGTATAGATACAGTTTTATATAATTTTATTCAAAATGTTACGACACAAAGATGACACTATATGTGTTAAGAGATTTATAAAATCCCTTTGTGCAAATATGTATTTTTCAGATATTTTTGGATGCTGTCATGATAAAATCTTTTCTTACTATGTATGAAATGCAATCATTATGTTGTATTCACTCAATAGCAAATCAAAAAATTTTAAAAAGTTTGAATTAAACAGATTTTTGAATTCGTATTCAGTTCCTACTCACTTGCTCATATGCTGTGTGATGTATGGTCCTTCGATGTTTTTATTGATTACTGTTGAATGTGTTATCTTGTTATAGGAATTTTCAGTTACACAACCGTTTTTTTAATTTTGAATTCTAGTTTTTTTAAATGTTTGTAATAGGATGTTTTATTTTCTTACTTTTTAGCTCTGTATTCTATTTCCGTTTACATATTGTACATTTATTTTTACTCTTTGATTCTATCTTACATATCAGAAAAATTCCATTTTTATTGCCTTGCAAGATGCACTGGAGCACGGTTAATACCGTAAAACTTGTTTGACAGTCCTAAGTTAGAATGTTCATGTTTTGTTTACTTAGTCCTAAGCTTACGATAGCATTTCAAAATGCTTTATTTCCGTTTTTCACTTTATTGCGTGTCTCATTTTTCCTTTTTCTTAACATCTGTCTGAAGGATTTTGGTAGTGTTTGTAAAAATTGAATAATTTTAAATTATTGGTTTAATTTTTTACATTTTAAATATAGTTTAACCTTTATATTGCCATAGTTGGGTAATGTATTGCTAAATTATATACATTTTCTAATGTATTCTAATATATAAGAAACTTATTTCATATTTTACCTATGCAACAGTTTAAATTATTTTCTTTCCTGTTTTCTCTTTATTCTTTAATTTTCACCTTAATCCCTTTAAATTCACTTTGTTATCTTCCTTTTATGTTTACTGTGTTTCACTTAGTATATGTTTCAACTTGGTAAAAATAGAATCCTTTAATTAGTTATAGTTTTATATCTCAAATTTAGTTAATTTATTTCTCCTTTAGTTATGTAATTTATTATTAAGTTATATGCATGTTTCTTTAGAGTAATTCTGTTTAACATTATACACACACACACACATGTGTGCGTGTATAATGTTAAACATGTGTGTATAATGTGTGTGTGTGTGTTTATATATATTTATCGAAAGAATCAAAAATCAAATTAAAAAAATACTGCTGAATTTTAAACAAAAATTTACTTAAATAATGAAATTGTCCAAAATTTAAATCCCTAAAACACTAAATAATAATAACATACTTTTTAAAAATCAAAACCAATTTAAATCCAAGGAAAGAAATAGAAAAGCCATAATTTAAAGAAATAGAAAGAATACAATTAAAACTAATCCATTCTTAAAAATGGAATAATGTGTGTTTATACCAGTAATTATAAATCTAACTATCACACTTCAGTAAATTACATTATAAAAAGATGGGAATAAATCAAATTCTAGAAATTCAACCATAGGAAAAAAGAAAGTAAACATAAGAAACAATTCAGTTACACTTAAAAATACTAAATTAAACTTAAATAAATCTTTAAAATATGTTAACACTAAATAAAAAAAAATTCTAAAAAGATATATTAACTAAGCCAATAATTGTAACACAAATATTAGCAAACTAAAATATAACAAAATATAAAATACTTATATACTACACGTCATCATAATTATAAAGTGAGGAACAATTTAATCATGACAAATTCAAAGCAGAATAAAAAAAATTTACATCTTCCAAAATATCTTGAACTTATTTCGTCATAAATATTAAAGTCGAAATTGTCAAAATAAAGCAATTACAAACTGAGTAACACACACACATGCACACCAGCGTGCTCACACACACACACACATACACACACACACACACACACACACACACATATATATATATATATATATTATAAAATACCAAAAGGAAAGAGAAAACAAAAATAAGAATAACATTTAAACTAAATAATTTTAAAAAGTAATTAAAAATTATATAGCATATATGCATATACATATGAATACATTTACACATATACATATATACATATACACATATACATATACATATGAATAAATTTACACATATACATATATGCATATACACATCTATACATATATACATATGAATATGATTACATATGCACATACGTATTCATATTCATATATATAAATATAATACAAGTAAATATACATACAAGTAAATATATACAAGTACACATACATATACCGGAAAAAAACCTTAAACATTTTTTTTTAGTTACCTTCATAATTTTTATATTTTTAATTTCTTTTTAAAACATTAATTGGCTAATAAACCTCTGCACAAGTAACATAAAATTTATTTAAGTTGTTTAGAAAATTTTCAGGCAAATTAACTAATTTGATATTTTTCTGATTCTATAAATAATTTCTTATATACTTCTAAAATATTTAAAATTAACTTGCTATCAAAAAATGGAATTTTACTAATATGAAATCAATAATTATCGCTCTTGTCTTAAATTTTATTATTAATACCATTACAGAAAGTTTTAAAAATAACATCTAATAAAACTATTTCATACGATTTCACATTCGTTTTAATCAGATTTAAATAAGGTAGATAACAAGATAAATCTAATATAATTGTATCAAAATTAATTCGAAAAATTCTATAAGATCATGTATATATCTAAATAACTTAATAGTAAAATGGGAAGTAAAATGAATTCCAAAAAGTAGGACTACAGGTATCTCTGTGGTTAGCCTTCTCTTTATAATGATCTCGAGTTCTCATTTGCTCCAAGAACTGCGATAAAGAGCCATTGGGAGACGAAAGGCAGATCAAATTCAGAGATAGGGTATCAGTTGACTAAATATGAGTCCTTCTGTGGATCATAAATTTTGGCAATGATATCAAAGCATTGCCTAGGCATTCAGAAGTTTCAACCAAAGAAATGCTAATGCTGCGACAAGCTTTAATGACCGATATATGCTCGAAGATAATAGAACCACAATCCAACAGCACGCCTTACCAAAAGGTCGGTGTCAACGTAAACATATTTCAAGAGGACAAACATCCACTCCGCATTTGGTGCACTACGGGTTGGAGTAGGAAGGTTCACTGACGTACTAAACTTTCTTAGCCACTTTCAAGGACGCTTTTACACTTACTCAGAGTCTTGGTGTTTCCAGGCTCTGTGGGTGCGTCCCGACATTTAGTCTTACGCTTGTCGTTACTAGGCTTCCTCACTTTCTGGGCTTGTGAACAAGCTGACTACTGTTTACCGGGGTGACCGCCTCGGCAAATCAGGCATTTCAATTTGGGAGTTGTTCCGACCTGTTTCTTCCGGCACTTAGACTTCTTTGCAGTCTTTCTCTAACTATGGGCGGGTGCCACGGCTGCAGTACATGGGTCCTTTAGAGGCACATGATGGGTTTTACCCCACCGCGGACTCATTCCTTCATGCTTATAGGGCTCTCCCTCAGTCCTTTAGTCATCTCCATTTACAACATGTATGAGTTGTTGTAACCGGATACGATTTTTCACGTTCGATAGTTGTGCCGAAACACGACTTTCTAGTGTTTGAAGCTCCTACCTAGGTTCAAGCAGCCTTTTCGAGTGAGAACCTCCCGTTGTCTCCAGTACCTAGACATCTTTGCAGTCGTTTACGCCGTAGTGGGTACTGTTAGCCGTAGTACTTTGATCCGAGACATTTTCCCAGCCTTTTACACCGTAGCGGGACAATTTTCTAAGGAGCAGGGTTTCTCCTCCAACTACATTGTCGTACCAAGGTATGATCTTTACAGATTAGAAATGATCGAGGTTATCTCGTCTATCTTGGTCATTAAATCCTGATAGATTGCTAAGTTCTTGGGCCTTAGTAACGAGGCTAACCCATTCTTCATGTCCAGTTTAAGGATGTCTAGGAGGTTAACCTCCTGGTTCGTGGACAGTTGCTGAAGTAGTGAAGAGCATCGTTGTCTTCCCCATACATGCAAATGCCTTTCTCCACAATTCCGAACCTCTTGCGGTACTCGGGAAATCTTCCTCCGGTCACTAGCTGGACTATTCTTTTGTCGCTTACTCGGAGATCTAACACCGGTTTAGGCAGGATTTGGTGCGTGAGCCTGCCTATGGCGTTGTTCTGCCCTCTCGAGTTCCATATCCTTATACCAGAGTTACTTAGCATCTACTTCAGCCTTCTTCGTGAAGCAGGCAGTGGAGCTGTGATTTGCGGCAACTCTGAAGCACTCTTGGCAGCAGCATCCGCCATTTTGTTTCCACTGATTCCTACGTGAGCTTTCACCCAATGTAGGATGTATTCTCTACCCGTCTTAAGCTTTCGGAGGACATTCTTGATCTCTTGAATCGCTGTGGCTTGTGGTCTAGATACCCAAGGGCTTTTAGAACTGACCTAGAGTCGGTGAAGATGTTTACTATTGGTGTTGTTGAAAGTCTCAAGCACCATTCAGCTGCTTTCAAAAGAGCAAAGGTCTCAGCCTGGAATATAGTATTAAAGTCCTCCAGTGGAATAACCCCTCCTCAATCTTAACGACGTAGTATGTGGCCACGAAGGCTCCCCAATTCTTTCATGGAGGCTGTTAACGTGTACATTTCATTTATTATTTAAATCTCACAATTTTCATTTTTCGTTTGCGATTTCTAAGAAACTTCATAAATATCATCATTATTTCAAGAATGGTTGCTCACTATTTAAATTAGTTTTCGAAATGGTTGCAAAATTCCATGATATCCTACCTAATACTAAAAAATTGTAGAAAACTCAATAATTTTTTTTAAAAATAGATTTTAAAAATCTAATTTATTGTGTATGTTGTGTATGTCTTGCTATACATAAATTTATCCTTTATGTGAACAATATTAACAAATTCATATAATATCAAAATTTGAATTCGATGTGAATTCTTTAAAAATTATTTACAATTTTTGAAAACAGCAAAGTTTACATTTCGTAAAACCGACTTGTAACTCGCGTATCGCGTAGTAATGATTAAATGGAACATGCTGTGCATTTTTAAATTTGAACTCTGCAATTACATAGACTGTGAATCATATCGACGAGATTACAAAATCGATTAGAGTAGCAAGAAAAGAAGAAAACATTTCCTAAAACGTAAGAGCTCTTTTAAAAAATATCATTCTAAGATTATAAAATCTTCTTTGAAATAGAATTTAGAAAATAGAATAAAACAAGAAAAAAAAACTTTTTGAAAAGGAAATTTCCTTTAAATCAAACTCTCCATTTATGCAGATAAGTGTTTTGAAATATAATAAGAAAAAGTTCTTCAAAACTGTGACCAAGATCGTTTTTATTTATTTATTTATTTATTTTGCAAAACGCAAAAAAATCGGAAGTAGAATGTATTGTAAATAAATAATGGCAGGATTTTGTGAGAAAGCGATTCACAGAATAGAGCTTGCGATTTGATAAGACTTTTCATTTTCCAAACTATCAACTTTTCTCTCTCTTTCTCGCTTTTGACAAAAAACTAAATATCTACATTTTCATTTCCCTTTTTCTTTCCGATGAAACGAAATCCCAGTTTTAAAAAAATCCGAAATTCTATTTCAGAACACAT